>OX359273.1:35881171-36481171 GCA_947179155.2 Hedera helix
CATTCAATTTACTTTATATATAAAACAACTAACTTTATATAAATCAATTAACTTTATATATAAAAATAAATAACTTTATATAATTTATTATAATAAAAATAAATAACTTTATCAATTTAATTATTCAACAATAATTCACAATTATTCATTATTATGACTAATTGTTATAAATGCAGTGTAATTGGCCTTCTGAGTTAGATAAGTAGAGAAATTAACTAATAATAGAATACAACAGTTTAATCAACATCATAAAAGAGATAACAATAATGCTGAAAATAAATAAGCATGTTACTGTGTAATTGTTAGTTCCCAGAGGCACACAAGTGATCTAGAAGGGGGGGGGGGGGGTTGAATAGATCTCTTAAAAAAAACTTTTTCATTTACTTCAAGAGTTTATTACCAATTAATTCATTTAATCAAGATTTGTTCACACAGCGGAATATTAATTTGAAAACTCCCCTTAAAGATTTGTAAAACAGCTCCATTGAGTTAAGACTAAATTGGAGAAAATCACTTGTTAAGTAAATCAATTAACAGTCATATGTATATATGTATATATATATATAAGACAGAATGTAAATGACTGAATGTAAATGACACCAGAGAGTTTTAAGTGGTTCGGAGACTGAATAACTCATACTCCACTCTTCTACTACAACGAGTAAGAAATCCACTAAGGATGGTTCATACAGAACCCTTCAAGCTCATTAGCCTGGAAACTCTGATTCACTAAGAACCCTTCAAACCCAGCAGGTTTGGCTAATTTAGTCACTTAGACAAGGACATTACTGCCCTCTTCAAGTCCAGCAGACTTGGCTCCTTTAGTCACTAAGACAAGGACGGTACTGCCCTCTTCAAGTCCAACAGACTTGGCCCCCTGCTTGTTGATAGATGTTGGAGTTGCTACTGAGTTTGTACTTTAAGTCTCATTGTCTTTAAACACTCAGTGACAGGGTGTGATCATTCCTGGAATAATATTGAGTTCGGCAATGATGCTTGACTTCTTTATATGATCAATATCTTCTTGTGATCACCCATTGTGCTGCTAGGCTTTTACACTTCAGCTCCTTTTGGACTTGATAACTTTTTGAGACGAACTCCTGAGATGACTGTGAAGCTCCTTCCTTTTGGTACTCAGTTGTTCTTTCTTATCATAGACAGTTTAAAACTTCTCGAGATGGGATTCTGAGATGACTATGATGCTCCTTCCTTTTGGTACTCAGTTGCTACCATGTATGTATCAAGTTGGCGTTTAAGCTTCTCTCTACCATGTGCCTAGCAGCTCTGAACACTTTTCTTGTAATAGAGTCATTTATCTCTATATCTCTCTCAATTTAGTGTTAGTGTTCTGATGGATCATAGAGTCCTTCAGCATATTCATTTTCTGTTTCACTCTACGATCAGTTGTTGTCTACCATCATCTCACTCGTATTCTTAACAACAACAACTATTTTTCTGTGAGTTATTTTAGCCTTTATATCTCTGTGCATATTTTACCGTTAAAAGAAATCCCGTTGGTTTCATTTGACTTTTGTGCAGATCTTTAATATCTTCGATGTTGACTTTCTTGCTGCTTGTGTCAGTGCTTTTCCCTTTTCTGACATGTTCTGATATATTAACCTGTAGCTCAGCTTTCTCTGAATTTATAGCCGTTGCACTCTTAGAGTTGTTCAGCAAGGATTATTATTTCCTTTGTTAATTAATCTTCTGATTCATCAATAAATACCTTCCTTGACTTTTAGAACCAACTGTTCTGATGCATTCAGAGATGTCCCATTGGTCTGACTTTATTCACCAATTTTCTGAGCAGTGGGTCCTGACTTATAGTTGTTTAGGCACAAAGTATTCTGTGACTCTAACATGCATCTGAATTTCAAGAGCACTTACTCTTTCTTGAATCTGGGCGAGGAGTATTCTCTTTTCTCTCACATTATATTCAGTTATGATTCTTTGCTGTTTATTGATTTCGTAGAGTGATTGTCTGCTCATTTGGACTCTACGAATTCAGCTCCACTCGTTATTTGAAGTATGTCGGGTAAATGGTTGAGTTGGAGCGAACTTCTCTTTTACTCTGTGATTTTGCTGTTGTGTTCAGATCGTAGAGTTTGCCTGCAGTGCTTTGCATTATGATTCCGTTATATTTAGCTTTTCCTTTTGTATTAGTCGTGAAGTTGCTGACTGCAGTGCTTTAGTGGAATCGTTGAGTTGTTGTCTCAGTTGGCACATTCTTCATTTCTACTCAACGATTGTTCTATGTGTAGAACAGTCTTTTGTATTGATTTTGACATCCAGCTTTACTCTATGATTTCTTCTAGTCTGCGCAAATCGTATAGTTCTCGTATGTGCTTGTTCTTCAAATTTACTCTACGATCTTGCAAGTTTGATTGTATCGTAGAGTACATTTATTCTCTGATACAAGTTAACTGCTGGCTAGCTTTGCTGACTGTTCAACGATCGTAGAGTTCAGCTCTACGATTTGTACTTGATCAATTTTTCAATTTAGCTTGTATATTCAGTAGACCTCCTGCACCTCTGACTCTCTTTGAAGAACGTAGAGTTATCCTGGTAAGAAGTCGTATAGTTCACTCTACGATTTATACTGAATCGTTGAGTCTTCATTTCTTGGAATCGTAGAGTCCGTTCTATGATCATATAGACGATTAGATCTAACATAAGATCAACCTGAAAAATTTTGATCTTTTCTAACTAAGTCCTTTCTTACATTATTACATCATTATATATCGAAAGGACTTTACAGACTCTGTCATACATAAATACAGCAATGATACATTCTTATGCTACTCTGCTTATATCATACATCTTTTATGCAGAGTGACTCCTACTGAAAAATCAACCTAACATTTCTGATCTTTAAAATCTAAGTCATTTGTACACAAATATCTTTTAAAAGGACTTTACAACATTTGAACCAGATATATTTCATTTTCTTTTATAAGACAAGATAGTTTTCAGCAAGATCATATTTGTGTCAAACAAGTGTCTGGATTTACATTATTTAGACATAGGTAAAATATCATACACATGATCATGTAGACACCTAATTTGATAAACATATAATCACTTTGTCATTTAAGCACATAAGCACTTTCAGAGTATCTACGCACATAATCACTTAAGCACATAAGCACATTAACACATAAACACTTTGTCAAATACACATTGACAATCAACCATGTAAGCACATTTATCACAATCATTTTTGCACAACAGTTATCATCATCAAATCAAAACAACCTTCAACAGTTATGACAATTATTGATTCAGTAATGTGAATTACTGTGCATATGCTACTGTGACAATTATCAGCTCAATAATATAAATTATTATGCATGTGACAATTATTGGTTCAATAAAGTCAATATAGTACAATAACCACTTTATCAGTTCAATAATATAAAATACTGTGCAATACCGTGTGCTACTGTGCAATATCGTATGTTATTATTTTTTTACCACCGGTTATTTTAACAGTTAAAAGTGATAGTACCGTTGACTATATTTATTTAGAAATGTTACGTATGTCGCTTTCTATATCCGACAATAATTCGTTGTGGGGGTCCACCAATATTTGGTTATTTCGGCGCCGTCGTACGAATCAAATATTTTCCGACAGAACGAATATTCTCCGACAAGATAAAATTTGTATAAATATTTTTTAATTTTTACTTTTGTCAATTTATTCATTTACCGTTTTAAGATAAAAATATATAAAGAAAAATTTAATTTGTATTTCATAAAAGTCGGGGTCTTACAAGGACATGGAGTTATCTAGTGAGAGAGATTCAAGGAGATGTTCTTCGAAATGTATTTCCCGCTATGTATGCATAACAAGATAGAGGTGTAGTTTCTAGAATTAAAGCAAGAAACGATGACGGTGCCGCAGTACGCCTCGAGATTAAATGAGTTGGCTAGGTTTGCCTCGTATCAAGTGAATATTGATGAGCAGAAGGCAAGGAGGTTCAAACAAGTATTAAAACCTAAAATCTATAATCAAGTATCGATGTTTCAGATTAATTCATTTGCGGCAATGCTTGAAAAAGGCAATTATTACGGAAGGTGGAAGTAAAGCCCTGACTAAGTATAATCAGGACTTAAAGGAGAAAGGAGATGGGAACAATAAACGAAGTAATGCTAGTGGAAGTGGGATGAATAAGAGAAGACGGAATAGTAATAACTTTGAAAATAAACAAGGAGATGCTATGAAAAAGAGCGAAGCCTTTAGTACGTGTGGGAAGAGTCATACTAGAGTATGTTTAAAAGGGAAAATAGTATGTTATAACTATGGACAAGAGGGACACATCGCTCCCAATTGCCTCAGCCCGAAGAAGAATGAATGTTTTACATATGGATCGAATGATCACATAGTTAAAAATTGCCCTAAGAAGATGTTGGATGGAGGAAGTGGAAATTGATGAAATAATAAAAACAGTGGCAAGTTGACCATCACAGCACTAGTCCAGCCAAGTTGATCGATAGCCCGAACTTTTAATATGATAGTACAAGATGCAATGGAGTAGAAAGATATAGTCTCATGTATTACTCCGATCAATATTTAAGTATTATTTGATTTGGATATTATCTGTTTTTTCCCGGTATATACTAAGTTTGGATAACGATTAAAATAACTCCAAAAGAAATTTGAATCCCGTTAAACATCAAAGTTGTGAATAGGGAAGTAATTTCTGATAGTGACATACATAGTAATTGTGTGGTTATTATAAAGGGACATGAAATGTCTGTGGATTTAATTCCAATTGGACTTGAAAAGTTTAGGAATGGATTGATTTTGTTTAACCATGGGGACATGCTTGATTGGTCGAAGAAAATTGTAAACCTTAAGAATTGGAAGAAGTCAAAGGTAGTATTTTATTGTAGTAAATTGCCTAGATAGTCGTGTTATCTGACGATGATGCAGACTAAGAAGTTGTTAAAAAAAGATTGGGTGAGATGTACACCTGTGTTATCTATACCAGATGATACGGAAAATTCTGTGGTGTATAGTGATACGTCACACAAGGGATTATGCTGTATGATTATGCAAAATGGCTAGGTTATTACGTATACACCATGACAACTAAAAGTTATAAATTTCACGTGTCGGGATTGCGAACGTATAAACCCGATTACAAAGTTGTGATCGCTTATGAACCTATTTAGGCATAAAATAATCTAATGTATGAAGAAGATCCTGTCTAGACAATCAATAGGAAAAAGTAAATTTTAAGAAATAAAGTGATATATACGATAATGATAGTTTGGAGAAACCACGATGTGAAAAAAGGTTACGTGTGAGTTTGAGGAGAAAATGATAAATAAATAAAAAAAAACTACCCTCATCTTTTTAATTAATTTTGTTGTGCGATTCTGAGGACATAATCTTTAGAAGGGGAGAAAAATGTAATATCCGAAGATATTTATAGTTGTAAATTTTGAGAATAAAATAATATTTTATTTAAAATATGTGTTGTGGATGAATCGTATTTACATATAAATATTCATGTAATATTTGTATGTGGATTGAGATCAAATTTAATAGTTAAATTAAACTACTAAATTAGTTGGTGTAAATTAACCAAGTAATGGAAATGAGTAAATGAAATGATTAATTGGAGTAAATTAATTTGTGTTGTTAAAACTACTATTGTGAGATAATATGGCTTGAACGTTAAACCTTGTGTGGTGATGCGTTGTTAATGAATTAAATTTCATGAACAGTTTATTTAATTCGCTTATTTAAATATTAATAGATTAATATATTTGTTATAAATAATTAAATAAAGAAGTTATTTAATTATATGAGAAAATAGTATTATGTTACATTAATTTTATGTAATACGAATGATGGCTTCATGTATATTATTATGCCAAATAAATATACATTCATTGTGAAAGAAGGGTCAATATATAAAATATATATATTAGTACCAAAATACTAAATTAAATTAGTAATTTAAGTAATTAGTAAATATATTAAATAAATATATTTAATATATATTAAATAAACTGTTTAAAATTAATTTATTGAATGAAAAAGGTAATTAAATTTAGTTGTACAAGATTTAAGGTACAAATAAAATTAGTAAATTAAAATAATTAATATTGTATATTTTTATCTGTGGATTGGATATGAGATATAATAGTTAATTAAGCTATTGAAATAAAAGGGTTAACATTTATTAATCCAAATTGAAGTAAAACATATATTATAAATTAATATAGCTTGGTGAGCCTTGTGTGACAATAATATGATGATGAATTAAAGTGCGTAAATGAAGTGATTAATTCTTTTAAATTAAATTATGGATTAATACATATATATATATATATATATATATATATATATATATATATATATATATATATATATATATATTATTTAATTATATAAAGGAATTTATTTGGTTAATTATGACAAAGGTGTTGCGTTATAACAATGGAACGTAATGCGAATAACACTACTAGAAAAATAAGAATACGTGACGAAATTTTGTGACAGTTTTTAAAAATAATCACAAAATATAGTAATTTGTGATGGACTTTTTGAGCAATCACATAATAATAGTATATATGATGGCTCTTTGTGATGGCTAATTTTGCCATCAATATATTATAATTGTGATGGTCATGTCAATCACCAAAATTTTCACACAAAATGAAATTTCTTTTTATGACGCATTAAGCCATCACTTATTGATATACCCTTTTCGTGATTGCATTTAAGCCATTACCAATATTTTAATGAAAGAAATAATCAAAACAATATTTTATGACGACCATGACAATCATTAAAAAGGATAGATTTTTGTGACAAAGTTTATTTGCAATTACAAAAAGAAGGTATTTTGTGATGGAATTTCCAAGCAGTCACAAAACAATAAAATACATGATGGCTCTCAGTGATAACTAATTTTTCCATCATTATAGAGTATTTGTGACTGCCATTGCAATCACCAAATCTTATGTGAAACTAATTTTGTTTAGTAAGCTAACTCACATTTGTTTCATTTTATATATATTTTTAAAATTATAACCATGATCTGGGCTTTGGTGTAGTGGTAATACTCGTTATTTTGTTTGCAAATGGGGTAAGGTTTCGAATCCTACAAGTATCATTTGTTACACTTAATATATATAGTGAAATAAATTGTCCGTAAAAAGAGATTCACGTTCTTACTTTTGATTCCTAAAGTCATGTGTTTTTTTGTGATGACTTTGACAATCACAATAGATTAATAGATTACTTGTTAATGTGATTATATTAATTATCACAAAAACACTAAGTGTTTGTGTGATTGTCAAAACCGTCATAAAAGGCTTTCATGATGAGGGTATACAAGACGGCCTCCGTAACGACTAAAGTCATCACAAAAACTTTTTGTGATGATTTTTTGAATTTATGTGATGGATTTGAGCCATCACAAAAGGCCATTTTTTTTGTAATGTAATAGCTTAATGTGGAATATTATGTCAAGAGGAATATATTGATGTTGTAATGAGTTTTGGTATATAATAAATGTATATTGAAACCAAATTAGTGAATTGAATAAATATATGGATAAGGGTTATACATATATAGAGTGTAATTGTTCGAAACAATTTAAGGAATGAAGAAGGTAATTCAAGTTAATTATATAATATTAATTATATATTTCAAATGAGTTATTTAAGATAATTAATGTGTAAATATTAATTATTTTAAAATAGTAATTCGTTACATTAAAAGTGTTAAGTTAATTATGGATTAATTCCATATCTAGTGAAATAATTTTATACATAATAAAAAATGTACAACTTTATTAAATTAACAATTGATATTGGTACAAATAATTTTGATAAGTGTATTTGATTAATATATATGTGTGTGTGTGTGTGTGTGTGTGTGTGTGTGTAGTGTTGTAATGTATATATACTCCAATTACAAACAATGCATGTTGGCTAAGTAATATGAGAAGGCTGAAAATACGTAATGCATGCATTGTATGTATTAAGGTATATGTGTGTTGTAGATATTGGTGTTTATGGTGCATGTATGTGTATATATATATATATATCATGTGTGCTGAAATGTATAATGTATTATGCATGTTTGGTTATATAATGCTGAAAATTCTGAAGTAGAAACATGTGTAGGCTAGTTTACGAAGTTAGTGGAGTTGAATGACTGATTGTAAGTCCACATTAGTGACACCTTGCTAGTGTATTGCCACCTAGCTGCTTAACTAATCCAAGTGGAATACTACAGAAACAATTGAGGTTGTATCAGTGGAGTACTCTTCAAAAGTTCAGAAAATCTTAAGTCATAAAGCTATACACCAACTCTTCACAAATTTCACCAAAAGCTTCACAGAAAAATCTATAACAATTGAAGAAAGGTTATGGAATTTGTGTTCCAAACTAATTCTGAGGAAGTGTGGAGCCAAATTATATCAAAAAGGAATTCAATCAGTTTACAATCAAAGAGCAAATCAAGTTCCATCAACCAAAGTACAAAAAAAGGGGTAAACCAACTTTCTCTTCAAATTCATAGGAATTAATTGTGTACTAGTTTATAATTGATAAAATTGTTGTGGGAGTTCGATTGGTTGAAGAATCTTGAGGATTCTGGAGATACAAGGATGATGTTGGCTGGAGATTATGTGATATGTATGTTTCAATTCATGTGAAAACTGAATTTGTAAAGCATACACACCAACTATTTGACAAAATGTCTCAAAGAGGATTTTATATAAATTATGAAATCAATGAATGGTTTTGAAGCTAAAACAAGTGTCTAGGTGTTTTATAACTTAATCTAGATGTTTGGATGAAGGAGACATTGATTTGGATGAAGGGTTGTGCAAGAGAATTCTGCAGAATTCGTTTATGCACCTAAGCATCGGGGCGCTGTTTTCTGAAAATAAAAAAAGTAAAAAAGGGCAAGCACCAGGGCGTAGGAATAAAGAAGAAGGATAACGCCGAGGCGTTGTCCACTATAAAAATAAATAAATTAATATAATGTTTTATTTTTAAAGATTTGATTATTCAAATTGATTTAAATAATAAAGAATAATATTCTAAAATGTAATTAACCTATAATTGGACTATGAAATCCAACTTGGTTAATAATTAAAGATTAAATGATTTAATCTAAAAATGTATAAACATTGAAATAAAAATCATGAAACGTGCTATGTGTTTGACTTTGTAATAACACGAGTTAAATGACATAGGTTGCACGACGATAGATAGAGTAACGAATTTGCGTGAACGATTTTAATTGATAGCTTTACGTCGAAGAGACAAGTATTCTAACCGTCTTATGGTTGATATTCTTAAAGTATGATACAGTCTTAATAATTCGTTTTCGAAAAAGGTCGCGCAAGTATTCTAACTATCGTTGTATATGATTATTTTGAACCATGATGTGTTTATACTCTTCGTTGTTGAAAAACATTATTCGAATACCAAATTGAACTATAGTTTGAAAGTTTGTTCAACTGTGAACTATTGTTATAAGTCTAAGTTATTTTTTTCAGCTAGACGATTCTTGATGTATGATTATACGTTGTTATTCTATGATTAAATTCATGTAATGTTGTATAGTTCCTTTCATATGAGAACTATTCATGTGAGTCTAAGCTAATTGTTTTGGCTAGACATTTATTAAAGCATGTTTATTGAATTCTTATTTGTTGTAAAAGTTAAACCAAACCAAATTAACTAAAATGATGAAAACTGAGATGAACAGAGTAGGAAAGCTTATCGGATGCTTTAATCCCGATCAACGCATTTGCGTCTTATATGTTTGTGCACAATACATAGGTACAAATGACTGATCACCTAGCGTACATTGAAAAGTTGTTATAGTCATATAACTGTTAAAGGTTTCAAAAGAAGTAATTGTTAACCTCATATGAGTTCAAGGTCTAGTAACCCTCAGTAGTAATGTATTGATTCTAAGATCAAATGAAAAAGTGTTGAGAAATCACAATTTTGTTGAATCGTCGAATGTTTTCAGAAATAGTATAAATTTCCTTACAAAATGCTTTGTTTTAAAATTATTATACTTGTTGGGCAAAGTGTTTGCTCATTCTTACGTAAACTTAACATTTCAATTAAGAGTGAAAAGTTCGAAGGAGTGAATACGGACAAGGGTAAAGAGAAAGTACACGAGTAGACATCTCTTTAGTCTACATTTTTGTGTTGAACTCTAAGACTTTAATAATGTATATATTTGTTTATATTATGATATAATTATTAAGGTTAGTTAACCTGAGAGATTATACTATAAATTTTGTAATAAAATAGGTTGTATTTATTGTATCTAGTTTAATGGGTAATATAGATGTAGCAATATATTGGATCGTGAATACTAAACCTGAGGTTCAAGGGATCCGAATTTGGGGGCGTAACATTAAGCATTTAATGTTTCTTTGAAATCTACAAATGACAAATAAAAAGAACAAAAAAATTTCTCTAAAAAGACATAAAAACGAATGGAGGCTTGACGAATAATTTTGTAAATGCCCATTTTATTTGAAGTTAAGTTGTTTTATAAAATATTTTATTTTATGATATATTTTGTATTTTTCAAGTTAATTAACATGGTTTTAAGTTTGAGTTTTGTTTATATCGCATATTTTTTTTTACAATATTTATGTCCCCCCACTCACTTAAAATCCGGGGTCCTGTGTCTGCCACCATATGCAGTTAAATAATCAAAATTTCCTTTATGTAAGGAAATTGATTCATAGCTAACACTAACTATAGACAGTGTTCTGTTCAAATCATCTTCTATCGTCATTGTCTATAAGAATATAGAACTGATAAATTCATAACAAAAAATAATATTTTTATAACAATCCTCTCACATGAACAGTAAGTAGGTCATATATCTATGTGAAAGGGGTTGTTGTGTAAATGTCATTTTTTGTTATGGATTTAACCATTTTCTAAGAATATCTTCTTGGCGACTTGGTATTTTTGAATAAATCTAGAGGTTAAACTAATTGATTTTAAGTAGAGAGATTTTCAAGTACATATAATGATCGAGTTCTTATGTAAATTTAATCATATGAGATTTTAACGTATAATTCATTTTGATAATAAAAGAAATAAATAATCTGTTAGAATTTAAAATCGAATAATAACACAATTACACGAAATATTAGATGAATAACAGAAAAGTAAGAATATGCAATATAGTTCACCAATTTAGCTAGTCATGTTTGTCTGACGTATTCATTAGTCGAACCCGCAGAAGTATGAGCGAGACCTCCGACCACTCTGTCGTAGTGGTCATTAGTCGAACCCACAGAAATATGAATTAATCCCAACATAATCAAACAAAATAACATGTTGTTGACCAAGTTCAAGCAATTGTTTACAAAAAAATACATGTCTCTGAAAAGTTGTAAGATTATATGTGAAAAAGTTCAAGAAAGTTGATGAGTTGATAGGGAACCAAACCAAAATCCGGTGTGCGGCGGTCGTATATTTAATATATCACGAAAGAACCAAACTTTATTGGTTTGTGCCGTGTGATGGCGGCCTTGATAATAGAAGGAAGATGAACGTACATGACCTGCAAGCAATAAGTCCAACTAAATTCAAAGCCTTAGGTTACCTGTAAACACAAGAATAGAATATGAAATGTTTGGCGCTTTTCGTTGGCATGTCGTAGAGAAACTCAATAACTTTACTCTCTAATCTATTCTTATACTTTTCTAATCTATTCTTGTGTATATAAAAGTAGGGAATGAGATAAATTGAAATTAATTTAATTTGATGATTCGAGTTAACTCACCAATTAATATGAGTTAATTCATTGAAATTAATTTGAGTTTTTGTTGGTCATGGGTTAGAGGTGCATGCATTTAAGATTCCAAGATTTTATTATGCATGTATTTAAGATTCTAAAATTAATGTTTTTTTTTATATTTAAACTTCCACATTCATGCATTCTTCATTTTGGTATTCCAGTGCATCTCAAACTTTACACGCGCGTGCACACACACACACACACATCTCAATCCTGCTATTCAAAATCCTTAGCTTTGATCATGGCCGAATCATATTCAACACAATAGCCACAAATTGTAAGTATTTTTCACTTTCTTTTTCATTCAATTTCCTTATTTTTTTTAATGAATTAGGGTTTTAAATTTACGTTTTTCACTAATATTATTCAATATATATATATATATATATATCACACTTCTAATATCTTAGAATATATAAAGGTATATATAGAAAAAAATAAATTTGTCCCTAACAATTCTTTTGTTTCCCTTTTATATTAACCTGTAATTTCTCCGCTACAAATCTAATTCACCCCTCCTTTTTATCATTTATGTCATTCTTCAAACTGCGTAACATTTTACGCAAAAAAGAAAAGAAAAGAAGGCAATACATCGTTTTTAAGCTTACACGTGCTTTACACATGTAATCAAGCTTGTTTTCATAAAAAGAAAAAAACAAAGAAGAGGTTTTTTTTTTTTAAAAAAAAATTCTTAGTCAATTAGTAAATCAAAAATTGATATGAATTTATTTGAGTTTAACTAATATAATAGTTGCTATTGTAAACTAATTTTGTACAAAGTTATTATTTTAAAAACTAAAATAATTTCACACCGCAATTTTAACTTCAAGATTTCACAAATTAACTTGATCAAAAGTAAATGAGACTTTTTTTTATAACACGAAGGGAGTATAAAAATTCTAAATTTCTTGATAAAAAAAACTATGAAATGTAAACAAGCTTAATCAAGTTTTAACGAACTTAAATTAGCCGTGTTGAGTTGATTTTAAATATAAAATTTAATGTAGTGTGACAGTTCAATTCATTTATAAACAACCTGCTCGGAAAGTCAAACGGGCCTGAGTTTGAGCTGAGTTGAGCATTAAACTTAAAGAACAATTCAAGTTTGTTTTAGGCTTCAAAGCAATACTGTCTTTGGGGCTAGAAGTTTTTTCATAAACAAAATTAACTGGTCGCAGTTTCTGTGGAGTCTCGTAACCAGAGACATAATAATATTGGGCTAAAGGTGTTCATCTATTGGACTCAACTCTTTCTCTTGTTAGCAATATAAATATCAATCAATCAAGTAATGCAAATCAACAATAAGACAAAGACCGTATATCATTTTAATTAGTTCTGAATTCACTCGATAGTTTAAAATATATTTTTTAATTAACTTAGCATTTAAAGATTATTTTCTTTTTGTTTTAGTATGAAATATAATTTCTATTTTTTAGATTTACCAATGATATATTATAATTATGACAAAGCATTCTTTATTAGTATAAAGTTGTCTTATTTAACTTATTCAAATGCATTATAATAGGACTCTGACTACATAATAAAATACACACAAAATTTCTATAATTAAACTCACTATAAAACAAAAATGATTGTCAAGATCAATGTTATCCAACTAAATAATGAGATATGTATTATTTTTTTAATTTATCAATCAATGTCTCAATGTATAGATATTTTTTTTTTCATATGACAATATAATTCATTTAAAAAGTGTACGTTGCAAAAAGAACAATCCATAAAAAAAATACCATAATTTTCTTTTTAATTATTTAATGTAACATATACCCATTATGTGGATTACAAGTGATAAATTAATTATAATACTTTATTTGAAATTGAAGAAATTATTATTATTATAAATCTTTGTTCAATGACACTATTACATACATAAAAACCAAACATTACATCTATCCCAACCATTAAAAAGTGGGATCTGACACGAATTTTCGTTCCATACCCTATTTTTTAATGGTTGAGATGCATTTTTTGTTCTATTTTGTCGTTAGTTTTTGTCAACTTATATTTTTCCTTTGTTCAAATATGTATGTGAGTATTAAAGTTTGTCTGATATATAGTTTTCACATTTTATTCGTGCTTGACATGAGTTATTAAGTTTGTTTTAATAACTGAAAAATGAAAACTGATTAGTATGAAGGTCCTGACTCAAAGTCTAGAGTGCTAACCTACACCATAAAACCAACGGATTTTGTATTTAGTTTCACTAATTGTATTTCAGCCATACATCTACGAAGTACTTGCTGCTTGCTAGTTACTACTCCAGTTATTATTTTTTTTAATTTCATTTATAGGATCACTGCCTTATTATTCCAATCTTTGTTAATGTAAATTTAGACGTGGCATGGACATTAGATGCGTAATAACGTGGGTCTGTAATGTGATTGTAGTTGTAATAACATCCTTAATTATCATAATCTATCCGATTATCGTAATTTTTCTTTCCTCTGATCATCACGATAGACATACCAATTTTAATCAGTCTTTTTTTGTTGAATATTTACTCTTAGAACAGTCTTTTTTGTGTTTCAAAGGGCTTCAAGCAACTTCAATTTTGATATAATGAACTAGTAATCAACCATGAGCAGAATGGACTAGGTACATGCATTGACACTTTTCATGCTTGGTTCTGATTTTGATTGTGGCACAATGTGGCAAAATGAAATGACCATTCAACTAATTATACATACATGTATTAGCTAATTATATGAAGTTATTTAGTTTCTACTAGGCTGCAGTTTTTTCTCAGCTTGTCAATGAAGTTGTATGGAATCAATTAATCTTACTAAATTGAAAGGATGGTCAATTGTTCCATGTTAGTAGTATTCAAAGGTCAAAAGGAGGTAAAAATGAGAAGGAAAATACTAATATTTTTTTATGAACTGCCAAGAATTCCAATATTCTTAATAGGTTGCATGACAATGAGGAATTTTAGTTGAGGTCAACTATAACTTGCTTCCCTCTTGCCTAAGATTCTTCTCCTATATATGTTATGACACATTAGATGGCATTAATTAAAGCTATGACCTAAAATGTCAGAGTCTCGTATGTGTGTTTTGATGATGCTATCAACTGTTCAAAGTAACGAAAATAGAAAAAAGACTGCAAAGGGAAAAGGCAAGAGCTAGAGCACATGGTGAAGATGCTGAACTAATGCAGCCACAGCTGAAAAGGAGCCTAATGAGTAATTCCTTACGCTTTTTAAAATCTAAATGTGTCGGAATGAGTACAAAATTATTCAGTCAAAAAATTATGACAGAATTAATAAAAAGTAGTGCTAAATAATATTTTTACTTATATTTTTTCAGCCAAAATTTGTTATGTACAAATTACTTTTGATTTTTGTTTAACAAATTAGTAACCAATTTAATTTATATTGTTATAATCTATTGTTTTAATTTTATGGACTGATAAAATGTTATTAATATTTTAGTCTTTTTCCTAAAATTATATTACTAATAGTATACTCCACTAAAGATTGTCCAAAAGTTTATATATTTGTTTGAGTCATAACTGAATTTCATATGTTTGTTTTATTATTTATTTAAATACATGCATATGTGTGCTAATTTTGTTGTTGTTATTAGTTTAATTATTTATTTAAATACATAGTTATTATTTATTTAAATACATATATGTGTATAAAAAATTATTCTCCTAATATGATTTATTTATTATATGTTATACCACTATGAGAGGTAAAAAAAAAGTACTACTAAGTTTTTAATATAATAAAAGTAAAAATACTCATAAACAGAAGGAAAAAAAAATTGATATAAAATATTTTAAAGTATGAATATGAAAAAATAAACTTAAGCAATTTAAAATGTTACATTCACCTCAATATTTAAAAAAATAAGTATGATTTTTCTTATATTTTGAGTTAAAATGAAAAATATTATCATTCAGTTACTTCATACGAATCAGTAAACAAATAACTTATTTCATTAAGTATTCAGTTTTAATTAGACCTCTGTTTTATTCCGTTCGTTCAGTTATTCAGAACTTTTCATTCAGTTTTAATCAAATAACCCCTAAGTTCTTAAAGGATATAATCATTCTCCTCTGAAGTAGATACAATAATTCATATCCAAATCAAGGCACAAGAGAATATGAAAGGTCTGGAACAAATTCCCCTTCTCTTTTCTTTTTTCTCATTGATATTTGATCCTTTCCCACACAGCCTGTTAAAAAGCAATCAAATAATGGAGAGATGTGGTGGTCACAAAGGAATGAAAGCCATGTGCGTTATGCACCAAACACATGACCTTGTCCCATTTTCCAGCCCACTTTGCACATAGTCTCAATATTCCCCCTTTATTCTTCTCATTTTTTCATAACTAGTACTATGAATTTATAATTATCTTCCGAAACTGATATTTTCATATATAAATATAATAATTTTACGAGAATCCTCCAAGTCCATAAATCATTGCTGTTGAGTGAAAAATATTACAACCACCTATATATCACACTTTCACACCACTAAAATTAAACGACTAAAATTGTGTTGTTAGTGAAATCCTCTACTTTTTAAACATAGTGTTACACTATATTATTAATGATTAATTTTCTTGGTAAAGGGATTGACATTTTATAGAGCTGGTGCCACGTTAGCACGGTGAGACGCCAACGCGACAAATTGAATGTGTCGTGGACAGGCGATCAAGTGGTTGTTGGTTAGGCCGGCCGCCTGCATGAAGGAGTGCACGACAGTCGGTCCGACTAACCGGAATCCCCTCCTCACCATGTCTTTGCTTATGGCCTCTGATTTTGAAGTCTTGACAGGCATTTTGTGGCATGATTTGTATTGGGTTGCAATGGGCTTGTGATTCACAAATCCCCACAAATATTTGTCAAATGATCCAAAATCCTTTTTGATCTGTACAAAAATTATGAAGAGAAATTGTTAACAACAAAATTTAGTACTGTTGATTCTCAAATGAAATACCTACCATTATAATTAATGAGTTACATAACATTAAATTTATGTACTAATCATATTGGTGACAAATTTAAGGACCATATAAAGATATAATCATAACCGGTCCCATATATACTTACCTTAATAGTTGCACTAGTGTTATGAACTAATGAAGAATGAAAAATTATGAAAGAAAGAGGATAGAAAAGACGGTTAAAAAAGAGCTGCACACTTTTTGAACCTAAGGCCCAACTTTTTTCGATCCATAATGTTAATAAATTAGTACAAATAGTTATATTACACCTATCGTTTTTGCAAACAAACGTAACCTTAAAGAAAATGTATAATTACCTGAAGAATTCGGTTAGAATTGTCTACAACTCCTCTTACCATCCTTAACTCTATGTTATATTCAGCACTGACTGATGTAATTTTCTTTTCTGAATATTTTGAGACGGTTTCTGCATCAAATTCTGCAAAAGCATCCCTGAAAATAAAGAAAACAGAAAAGATCCAAGTCATTTAATTTTTACAGGTTATTTCAAAATTTTATCAAGATTTCTAAATTTTATTCACACCCACCTAAATTCCTTCCTTTTCTTTAAGACTGAAGTCCAATCTGATCCAACTTGTGCACCAGTTAATACTAATAATTCAAACAGCAGCCTGCATATCATTAGCAAAAAAAGAGGTCGGTCCAAAAATCTCAATCTTTAAGAAACGGAGAAATAAAGCAAAAGAGGAGCCCTTACTTGTCATCATGAGCAGGGACTCCCCATTCTTCATCATGGTAAGCAACATAAATAGGGTCTGCAAGAACAAAATAATAACCATAAAAAACTATCTTTGATCCTCTATTTCTCCATTTAAAAAAAAAAACGCAAATTTCTTTTTATTAGTTCCTTATAGATTGTGTACTGATTAAAAAAAGCCCATGTTCTATTATATAAATAAAAAAAAACCAAAAAAAAATCTTTTATTATTTCCTTATAGATTGGATTAATCAAGCTACATATTCCTACCTGAGTTTGGTGTAATAAAGCTGCATCTTTTCTCCTCAGGGACAATGGCATTAGCACCAGCAGCAGCAATATTATCAAGTGGAACTAAGTTGCCTTCATATTTAGCTGAATTTGTTCTTCCATAATGAGCAATTCTCATTTTCCTCTGCACTTGCATATTTGCGACTTGTTCCCTCCTTGCTGCAGCTATACTTCCTGGATTCTCCACTATTGAAGAAGAAGAGTAATTCAACGTACTAGTATCCACAAAAGGTCCACTTTTTTTTGACTTTTTTACCACATTCTCAGCCTTAATGCTGCTTCTTGGTGTCAACAACACCTTTTCAGCACTAGAATTCAGCCCATTTGGATCATTTCCTCGTTTAATCGCAGGCTGTCGAGGCAATTTTAGCTTAGGAGAAATAGGTGGAGTGATCACAAAGGGCTTAGCTTTAGGACTAATAGCATTCGTACTAGTAGTTTTAGCAGTAGTACTAATTTGGGATATTAAAGGTTGGATCTTTGGTGGTATAATAGGCTTTGTAGAGGCTTTTTTTAGCGAATTGCCGCGTTCTAGCAGGGGAACTTGGTTGCAATTTGGCTGCAGGACTTTACGGCCATTAATATCAGGAGAGCCAGTTTCTTGCAATTTGGACTTGGAGGAACACATTGTGAAATTTGAGCTCTTTTGTTGTTTAAATGATTGTTATGTGTTTTTTTGGGGAGAAATGGGACAAGGGGAGGAGAAATATTGAAGGGTTTTGGGAATGGAAATGAGGGCCAGGGAAGGTGGGAAGTTTAGTTAAGAAGAGGTTTGGGGAGGATATGGGAGTATATAAAAGGGTAAGCGGTGGGGTAAGTTTAGAGAAGTTGTAACATGGGGCGCGGGGTGCGGGGGGTTGGAATCTGCCATTCATCCTCTGGTGAGGGGGCGTTGTCTATGAGAATGATAGTGACTCCCTCCGACCCCTAACTGGGGACTACCTTAGAGTATTATACATAATATATATCTAATTCTGTTCATATATGAAATACTTCCTTTGTTTTAAAATAGTAATATCATTTAACTTGTATGTTCATTTCAAGATTACATTCTCTAAATAGATTATAAAGTGTTATGATATTTTAAATTACAATTAATAATGATATAATCGTTTTAGGACTTGATTGCTTAGATGCATTTACCTTTTGGACATCATAAAACGGGAAAAGTGCATTTGGACTACTTTAAAAATGTTGTAGTGAGTTTGGATCTTAAAATTCATACTTGTTTTTAAAATATTGCGTTTAAACGAACAAAATTCAAAATTACATTTACACTCCAAAATTAAGACTCTAAAATGAAACAAACGGTTCGAGTTTGATTCATACCCGTTTAACTAAAAATTCGATTTGAACTCGATTTGAAATATAAACGAATCAAATATGAACAAAGTTTAAAATTCGATAAATTACTCGAACATCTTTAAATTATAATTTTTTAATGATACTTGGATCATATTCGCTCGAAAAGTTCAAACTGTTCGGGCTCGATTTGAAATCGTACTCGACTCGGTAGCTAAACAAGTTCAAACTGTTCGGGCTCGATTCGAAATCGTACTCGACTCGGTAGCTAAACAAGTCTCAATCAAACTTTATTTCATACTCGATAAATTTTATGAACCAAATTTAAGTAACTTAATATTCGACTCGACTCGACTCAATTCGTTTACGCTTTTATCCAAAAGTCTCAAAAGTTCTAAATTAAACATGCATTTAATTAAGTTGTGAGATTGAATGCAAAACTACTTTATCTAAAATCACTATTTTTGTTTTTTAAAAACGTGACTCATTTTCGGACATAGGGAGTCATATTGTGAAGACTGTAGAGAGGCTATTAGCTAGGTGGTGTCACTGCCACTTAGCCAGCATATTCTCATGGACCCTTATTTTTCACGGGCTCTTTACCTTTACTGTTGTAGCCAGAGTGGGGGCCGGGAGAAGGTTTAGGAATTAGGGGCCAGAAAAAAAGTCCAATTATTTCCCATCCTTTAGAGCTGTCTCTCTCTCTCTCTCTCTCTCGGTCTCCCAACCTTGTCAATAAAATATGCTATATAATGAAGAAAAAGGATTAGTTACAATTTTCAGATTAATTAAAGTTTAGTTGTTGGAACTAATCAGAAGGTTGCAAAGGCCTAGTTGAGATTTTAATTATAAAATTAACTAGCTTTAGAAGTAAATTCTTATTTTCGAAAATATTTTCTGCTAAACAAATAGTGAGAATCAGAATTAAATGGAATCTTTTGCCTTGTTTAATCCTTAAACCGCGTCCTAATACGCCTGCTTAAGGCTAAATTATTAGCATAACAGGTTGTACAATCTCATTATAAAAGACTTTAAAAAACGCATCAAAATCGGGTAACTGTGTGGAAAGTCTTGTTTTTAAAAAACAAGTTTAAATAATATTGGCGAAATAAAATCAAGTTACTTAATATTTTACGTAGTGCGTCCTGAAATGAGAGTTCCATTTCAGCGGAATAAGAATAGGAATAGGATCGAGGAGAAATCTTGGGGGTATTAGTGGATCTCAGCTGCTTTTGTTTCCCAAGGGATTCATTCCCAAGTAAGCGAAATCTAAAACTTGAACAGCAAGTAATGCTGGAAAAAGCTAAGGTGTGACCAAAAAAAAGTAGGAAATATAGCACCAGGCCAAGTTATAAAACTCAAGAAACTAGCTAGGGCAGAGGAAATTATTTTGAAACATTTGCATCAATAATTCCATGGCATATCAGTAATCTTTAACATATCTAAGAAGGGAAAAAAAATTATTTGGTGGCATAGGGCCGGCCCTATGAAATCTAAATTATTTTTTGTACTTTAATTTCTTTGGTCTTGAAATTATTAAAGATATTACAAAAAAATTGCGTTATTAATCACCTCTCTTACAATCTTCTTCTTATTCTCTTTTTGTATTTTCTAGCATGTGCACTGTCCGGTTGATGAGCATATACGTAGCTACATGGAAAGTACAACCTGCAACACAAAATCTAGCTACTTTATATGAAGATCGTTGATTTTACAGATCTCTATGAACATATTTTTAAAGGGCAAGAGTCGTAATTATTAGTCAGTATTTTCATAAAAGGAGTTTTATTTGAATTTTTTTTTTAAATTGCTCTGCAGAAAGAGTCTACATTTTATTAGTGATAGTAGAAAATAACGTAATGTCCTCATGTTTAACAGTACAATTTCACTGACATGCAACTACTGTTAAACTAAATACTAATTATATTTAGGAATAAATATGAAAGAAAATATATCCTAAAGTTGACAAATTTTGTGGGACGGAGGGAGAATGTGCTTATTTGGTTTAGAGAACTTTTAGTACGACGTTTTGAAATTTATACGCATTATAAACACTTGGTTGTGTATATATAAAATTTATTTAACTCACAAACATAATTTTGGGGGCTGAATGAGTTTGGTACTAAATGCTATCACGGAAAAAGTTGTAAACCCCTCTAACCAAACAAACTCAATATATTTCTATTTTTATTTGCTTCACTTATTGCCAAGCTTCCATATTTAATAAGGACACGGGAAAACTTTCTGGCAGTTTCTACTTCTGACGATCAGGATCATTCATGTTACTTTGGCCATTGGGTGCCTGGATGATAGCTCCATACCATCGTCCGCCAAATTGCATTATTGTCCGTACAAAATCCAAATACATAACTTCTTTAACTGTATTCAACTACTAAATAGAGTATTAGGCCATTCCTCACCACATAACCTAAAAGCTCATGCAATTGTAGCTCATCTTTATATGATGGACCAACCTTTTTTTTCTGTTTTTTTTTTATAATAATTTTTTTTTACTTTAATATTTACATTCAATTCAATCATGTGTGGATAGTGTCGATTATCACAGATTTAATAGAAAATTTGAAGAAAAAAATAAATTTGTATAAATAGTCTAGTATTTATTGAAAGTGGAAACAACGGATCAAACTAACACGCTAAACCAATCTATAAATGAGAATTTGAACTGTCTTAGCTTAGCATGGTGTGTGCAACAATGTTGGAATTGGATTCCGAACAGTTTAAATTGGATAGTCTATTTGAGCAGTTGAAATGAGTTGCATTTGTATTGCATAGAGTTGCACGTATATAATACTTGTATAAAAAATGTTATCTGAAATACAACTCTATACTATACAAATGTAACTCATCTATATACGCCACCCAAATAAACCACCTGTTTCAACTGCATGGAATCCAACTATGTGTAGTCTTCATGTCACATGACCTGGCATATTACGGCATATTTTGTGCAATTAAATTTAATAAATTGCTTGGGTATTTTTGAGTCATCACTAGGCAACTCTTGGATGCATTTATAATGATAGGGATATTGGAGTGCTTATAGCAAGGCATTGTGCCCCTACAAGTTGGGCGCTGGTACTGGCGTGGGGGGCTGTTTGTGTCAAAATTGTGGATGATAGACCCCCCCAAAATACAGAAATTTGGGAAACAAGAAAAAAAGAAAAAAAAAGGAGGCCTTCTGGCTGACAATGACCTCTCTTGGTGTACCATTACTTTCATGTCCTTAGAGGATAAGTTTGAGTGGCTTAATAGCTGAATGATTGAATGGGGTGGATAACTTAAGGCACTTTTCCTAGTTTGGGGGCTAATTGTTGGATATGTGGAGCAGAGGACTGTGTATTTACTTTTACAATGTAGTAAGGAAAAAAGAGTTCAATTTCCTTTGTAATTTCCATTGAAAATTATATTTTCTTTACAGAAAGGGACTACATTTGATGATGTCGCAAGTGAAAAGTAATTCCATATTGAAACACAATAGAGAAATAATTAAAAAATGAATGAATAATACACATGAATGATTTCAAAATTTACGGGCTTTAGTTTTTGGGTCGAGATGAGTCCAAACTGTGTGTTGCCTTGTGCATGCGTACGTGACACGGGGCTCCTTGTGCCTCCAAAAGATTGATTCTGGACTGGTGAACCTGTTCGGAATTAATCTTGGACAACCTCTTTCTTCAAAAGACACATGATGGTTTCAAATTCTCGATGAAGGGTTTTTGCGTCCCCAAAGGCTTACGATAATGATGTTGAATTCTAGATGGGTTAAAGTTCCAAGAATGAAGAAGATGTCAAAAGGAATTGGTTCCTTTTCTTTTTTACATCATTTTTTTTCCTGCCCATTTAGTAGATTTTCATGAGACCCTGTAATTTTCTTGATTTTCTTTTGTAGTTTTATTGTTCCAACTACTACTACTATCATTATTCTTGCATATTACTATGATTAAGAAGTACAAAAAGAAAGATATGACAGAAAATTTTCCAGTGCCATTCCATCTAGACAATACACAAACTGGTACTGTGAATTTTTATGTGCAGATGACATGTATAATGAAATATTTTACGTACAAAACATTATCAGCTATGTTGGTGGAGAATTAGCTATAATCTGTTGTTAATCTTGGCCTAGTATAAATGATAAATCACTTATCATTTGTTGTTAATCTGGCCTATTATCAATGATAAATCACAAAAAAATTAATCTCTACGCACCAACATAACCATAAAAACAAGAAGAAGAAAAAAATACCATCTTTGAGCCCATGATTCATCGAATCAAAACTTGTAATCAAGATATGTCCGCACAACATCCAGGATAGGAGCTCGACATATTGGACATTTTCCACTACCCCATTGCAGCTCTTGAGCGCATTTGTAACAGGTGCACATGTGCCCACATCTGGAAAAATCATGGCATAACATATTCCGTGTTAAAACAAACTATGACATATACAAAAATCAACCAAGGAAATTAAAGACGAGATCAAAGGATTTGCGTGGAAATGCAAATCGGGAAAGCTATGGGCGGAGGCAGAAGATATTACTATGAGTTGGACTAAAAGTCGGATCCTAAACAAAAATTCGAGGCAGCAGACACACATAACACTATAAGATGATTATGATGGAGTGTTGAATATATACATGAACATGAATTCATTTTTTTATAAGTACAGGTTAATTTCAAAAGGAATAGTACCTGTACAAAAGAGAATCAACTTCTGATTCACAGCAAAGGCAACAAGTTCCTTTCCTTTGAGTTCTATTTATGGATTCATTTCCTTTCTTTCGAGCTGTGTAAGAATATTAAGTAAGCTTCTTGATTATAATCAACATGGAAAATGCAAAAACAGTAACATTTGTATGTGGCAAATTGAAGCAAATGTGCTAACCTAAATGACTTGGGGAATGTGCAGCCTTGTGCTTCATGGAATGCTGCATTTTCACCTGCATCTTTACGCAGCTTTTTAAGGCTTTTCGTAGATCAAATATCTCCTGATGAAGTTGCTCCATTTGTCCTCTCAAACCATATATTAGTTCCATCTCCTATTACACCAACAACATTGTTAAATTTGACCTTGAAGTAAAGATCTTTAAGGACAAATTTGATTGCAAAGAGATCAAAAGAAAAACTCACAATTGAAGGATGATGATTCTTGAAGGAAAAGTATTGTTGATTATTATCCCGAGTATAAGAACTTGATGAATAAGATTGTTGCATAGATGGAGTTGAAAAAGAATCATCACTAACATCATGATCTTGGTTCCTACTCCATGACTTGAGTAAAGATGGTGTAGCTGAATTTACTGATGATGGTGTTTGATCAAAATATTCTCCAACTTTACTATATTGTCGCACAATTTGGCTCTTGTTTTCTTCCTCTGCTTCTTCATATTGTTCTGCACTGGCCTCATCTTGTGCATTTTGTTCATTTTCCTCCTTTCCCTCTTCTTCCATAAGTTCTTCTACCTGATTATTTACTATATTTGCTTGTCCTTGAGTGCGCGATATCATTAGTTGGTCTATTCTTTCTCGAAGTGCACTGGAAAGAAAAGCTGAAACGCTTCTTCTGCAGACAAATCAAAAGATCAAGTTCATGTAAGCATTTCTTGGTCTTGCTAAAAGAATAAGTTTATCAGGTGAAAAGAATAGTGCCCAGATTCTAAAATTCAAATATTTCACATTTAATCTAATTTAAATTTCATATAGGATATCCAAATTCCCTTGTAGTCAACACCAAAACTGCATATAATGTTTCTAATAACAAAAGGCCCTGATTATAGTTCAGTTATGTATGTAACAACGAGGCATTTTCCTACTTACTTTATTCAGAAACAAATGGTGATTTATGTTGTATGAACTAAGAAAATCAAGAAGTAGGGAACAGAATGAGTGATGAAAAGTACACATACACATCAGACTAATAGCTGGTATACCTTTCAAGAAGTTTCTTTATATCGCCATTATCCGTGAAAGGATCAAGCATTTCTTGGTACCTTTCTTGCCTGAGACCTTCCCAATCACTACGTGGACGAGAAACATCATTTATCCAGTCCTGATAGCTTTCTTCTATCTGTTGGTAACTTAATTCCTCTTCTTCCCATTCGCCCGGTGCATGAGAAAAATCACTAGTCCAGTTAGTACCAGTTTCTAGCCCTTCATTTGCCTCTTGATTTTCCCAATCACCCTGCAAAGGAGAAATGTCCTTTATCCGATCAGTAAGGGATGCACTTGACTCCACTTTTTTGGCAATATGTTCTTCTTCATTCTTGCCTTTCAATACATTCAGGGATGTTATCGTGTCTGCAGATTCTTGCGACTCCAAATTTCTGACCTCATAGCCTGTGCATTGGAGCATTACATCTAGACTTGGACTAGCTTCTTTTTGGGTATTTTCTTGGTTGTGGAGTTGGGAAGTGCTTGGCTGTGGAGTTATAACATCTTGATGATTTATGTCTACTTTTAGGCGATCGGAGGTGAAACAAGTCTCCTGCGTATCGCAGGTGTTATTGATTACATTTTTATGAGGACTTTTCAGAAGAGTAACTTCCGGGGAATGATTCTCTTTTTCGAGTTGATTTGATGCAGAAGGATTTTGTGCATTGGGGGTTTGATCGGCCCCCTCTTTGAGTTGATTGGAGGCAGAAGATTTCTCCACATCTTTCATCTTATTACGTGGACTTTTTGGATTAGCTGCATTATGCTCAACTCCAGTGTTAAATCTCTCCCTGAATCCATTTTTCCATTTAATGTCATCAAAATAGTTGGATAACTGATCAAGGTCTTATTAGCAGAACAACAGGCTTATTATAAATTTTTTTTTTCTGGATACCACTGTATCAAATATATCCGTTTACAGCCCTACTGCTGGTCCACATATAGAACATTACATAAATAAATCAATGAAAGGATTGTTACCTAAGATGCATTATGCTGGATCCTTGTGAATGTTTGTTCCTCTCCGGTGCCGCTGAGTTAAATTTG
Source organism: Hedera helix (assembly GCA_947179155.2). Classification (NCBI taxonomy): domain Eukaryota; kingdom Viridiplantae; phylum Streptophyta; class Magnoliopsida; order Apiales; family Araliaceae; genus Hedera; species Hedera helix. Next base: position 35,907,280 of record OX359273.1, read on the forward strand.
CTACCATTTTTACCTTCTACTCCGTGACGCAAGAGTCTAAGCCTAAGCAAAGCCTGTTAATCATTAAGTGCAAAACACAAAGCAAATATCATCTTAACAGTCCATTGAAGCAGTTTATAGAAACAAGTTACATTTTATATAGCAGAAAAGTTGTAATTGTATCATTGGTTCATAACAATAATCATCTCAAATTCAACTCTCTGTTATATAACTAGATTTTTTTTATATATATATTTTAAACTGTCTCGACATTTCAATACCTGAATTCGCCCTCGGTGTGAGAATTTTGAAACCGCTTTACGCTCCCCCAGCCTTTCAATCTCCTTGTGCCTTTCGCGCTCCATTTGCATAAGCAAATCCTTAAACGCTTGGCGCCCTCTAATCATTGGGGAGGCTATAGCAGCAGCTGCAAAACCTCTCATTTCCAGAGGATTTTCAAATGATGTTCGAATTTTAGGCAACGAATCATTTGTAAGAAATTGTTCACGATTGCTATATTCTTCCCCATTTACTGATGTTAATCTCTTAATAATTTCCACCACTCTAATTCTGTCATTTTCAGTTGCATTGGAATCTCTGCTCCATGTAGAAGGAGGACCGCTAGTAGCTGTTCTATCGGATTCCCAATCTGTAGACGAATCTTCTGCCATTGTTGGAGTTTCAAATATTTCTTCAACAGATTCAGAAGCCTCAGAATTCCTCATTGGGATTTCAAGAATTGAAGTATTTTCTGTGAAAGTTGAATTTGAATTGCTCCTGCTGCTACAAACAGGGGAATTAAGAGTACTGTTGTTATTGTTGTTACCATTCAAATTCAAATTCTTGGATTCTGCCTCAATATCTCTCCATCTTTGAACAAGCGAAGAAACAACACGAATATTCGGAACTTCAACAGAACAATCGGATTGAGCCGGAGATGTTTCTCTATCAAATACCATTTCTTGGGCATTGGCCCATTTATCATTGTTCTTTGGCCTCTTGTGATTCTTGCTATTTGTTTTATTTTGTGGAATTTGAAGCTTAGAATCTGTATTGCAAGATTTCTCATTGAAATCAGAATCAGAATTTCGGGTTGGTGCCGAAATGCAGGATTGGACTAAATCTTTGAGGTTCTTCTGAAAAGCTGCACGAGCATTACTTTCTCTGCCCCATTTTTCTCTCCTGTTTTGATCTCTCAAAACATAATCGAATGGAGAAGACGAAGCGAGTTCAACTTGAGAAAAGGCCATCAATGAAACAGGGAAAGTTGTGTCCAAATGGGAATTCAATGATTTTATATCAGGATGAGAAAATAACCCCTTCCCTGGAAATGGATTGGATTGGATTGAAAAAGAATGAAGAATCCATTTGAAGAATGGGAAGATGTAAGAAATATAAGAACACCAATCAAACACACAACATTAATCAAAAACGGCAACAACCAATTTCTCTCTTTGTTCTCTTCAAATGAAAAAACCCACCAATTTGAAGAATGGAATACAAACCAGCCTGACCACAATCTCTGTTTTCTCCTCTCTGTTTTCTTTGGAAATGGGAATGGCTAAAATGGAGAAAATCAATAGCTTGAAGGTGAACGGACAAAAAGAAGGAGAGAAAAAAAATGGTTAATTGGGGTTGTAAAAGCGTCAACAGCTTAATTAGCTCAAATTAAACAGTTGGAGTTTCAGAGTTTGGTGAGAAGAAAAAGGAGGGAGGGACATGGCTTAATTTGAGCCGTTGTGAATCGGAGGGCCATCGGTTCATTATTACACAACACACTATGCCAAGTTTAGCGGTAAAGCCAACCAATTGTCAGACTTTTTGAGACCCGTTTTTTATTTTTATTTATTTTTGCCCATATGAAGCATTGAAAAAAAAAAACTGTAATTCTCATAAAATTAAAATTTCAAAACAATATTCTTGAGATACTCTTAACCGATTAAATAAAAGCATACGAAGATTTTTCTTGTACTGGTAATCGATTCTTTTCTGTTAATGTTTATAAAGAAATGTTTAAATTTTTATTTGTGTATAAAAAATATTTCGATCTAACTTTAGGATGCGCTTAGGTTACGTCAAAATTGTAATTGTAATATAAATATGATTGAAATACGTCTTTATTCATGTATTTTTTTTCTAGTTACTTTAAAATTGGAATTTGTAATCAAATTACAGGCAAAAAAATCCATTATGTTTCCTAATGCAACCGTGACATTTTAGTATGATCCATTACAAGCATATCTTTAATTAAAAATCAAATAATATTTGTAATATGATGTAGCTACATTATACCATTTATTTGTTACGCAGTATTCCTAAATACAAAACCAAACACATGCATGCAGCATACCATCACACAGTAAATTTTCCTATTTCTTTTGTTTCATTTGCACGTCATATGTTGTTGATGAATTGAGTTGAGCTAATTACGGCACAAGCGTGTCAAACCACTGCGGACTGGACTTGTTTTTTCCAACCAAAAGTTAGGGTTTGAATTGAGCTTCAAAAGTTGACCAACTGATTTTGTTCGATTAGAAATAATTTAGACATGTCAAGTCCCGAGACCCGAGTCATCCAAGTCAAATGAATAATCTAGACATAGTATAGATAGCAATTGAGCAAAATCATACGGTTTACAAAAAGAATTTTATTTATCAAATTTTTAATCATAAAAAAAATTATTTTATATCTTTTCATGTTAATATAAAATAACATAGGGTCCGCTTAATGTGTGCCCTAAGAGCACACACTAGGCGCGGAAAACAAGAGATGGGACCCGCTAAAAATTATTTTTTTATATAGTTGTACTGAATTCAATACATGGGGTCCACTAGTATATTATTTTTTTATACATTGAATTTAGTGCGCCTACATAAACAAATAATATTATACATTATTTTCCGTATTTAGTGTGTGACCCTAAGGACACACACTAAGATAACATAATATGCACGTGAATTTCTCCACCAAGTCATTATACCCTAATCGCGTTATAGAAGAAGTCTTGTCAAAAAGGTCATTTCATCCTCTAATTTGGAAGGATTCTTGAAATCATAAAATGTGACTATATGGAAGTAGCAAAAGTCTTCACTCCCATCAATCAAAGATCCATTCTGCCTAACCTTTCTTCTACTCCATCTAGAGTTTTCAGTCATACGGTTATGTAATGGACTAACCTTTATTCCGTTGATGGTGCCTTGATCACTTGTTGGAAAATGGATTCACAAACTCTGATGCCAACATACTCCCCCTTGACTCATTCTTTATTATCCTCATTTTAATTAGGAGGGTGTTTGGAATTATTTATATGTAAAGTTAAATCTGCTTATAATCAATTTAAATAAGTAAAAAATATTTGGTAAATTAATTTTATAACTGTTTATAATTATTTTTTATAGAAATAATTAAAAGTTCCAACTTGATATTTATGATATTTGGCGTCTTATTAGTTTAAGTGCTCTTAATTTATCAAACACAACTTACTTTTCTTTTCTTTTATTTCAGTTAATGTTTTACCTATTCATTATGAGTTTGGTAGGTTAACAGCGTTTAATGTGACACGTTCCACTATTTTTTGTGTTTGCCTTTGTGAATTACTATAACATACATTTGAAATAAGCTGTTAAGACAAATAAAATTCTGAAATACATTTAGTGCATTTAAAATCTCTAAGTGCACCAAACTATCAAAGTTTGTAAACGAACAATCACTATATCTTGATTGGAAATTTAAACATAGTCTTGGTTCTTCTGGACCTATTAATAATCAAAGCATGCATGTCATTGCTTCTCTCTTTTAATGTATGAGCTTATTATTCCTCTTTTATGTAATATTTGTATGCTTTTTTTCCTTTTTATGAGGTTTGTAATACTATAATTTCTCACCAATAGTGTAAATTTGTTATAATTCTATGAGAAAATTAACTTTAATTATAAAATTCTACATACTTAAAATATCTCACTGTAGTGTTAATTTCAAAAAGAAAAGAGAGAGACTAAAAGAGTGTTTGATAAAAATTGAATGAAATAGTTCTGAATGTTTAAGTAATCTGAATGAAGTAAAATTTTGAATATTGAATGAAAAAAATTGTTTGATAATTGACATGACTGAAACATCTGAATAACAGATTTTTATTATTTTACTCCTCTGAAAAAATTTAAAGTTGTTGTAAATTTATTTAATATTACTTAATATAATAGTTATTATTACTTTTTAAATTTTTATTTTTTTTTACTTCATTCAGTTGGGATTTATTCATTCAGCCAAAAAAATTAAACTTAGTCATTCAACCCAAAAATTTGACCGATTCAAACATTCAATGTGACAGCCCCAAAATCCGTCTCCAATAATCCCGGATCTGGTCCGTCAAAAGTAACCTCAATCCTGAGTTTAAGTCGTTACACGAACAACCTTCTCCTAGAACCACAACATTTAAATAAAATCATGTTGTTAAAACTTGGTAAATTTAAAATTTAAGACATTTACTTAACCTTGTCTCAGAATCGCAATCTTTACATGAATCCTACAACTCAGATCATTTATTCCACGACCTAGTGTATTACAACCAATTGTGAGCAACAAAACTCGCATCCTAACAATAAGTCGACATGACTATTTACTCACTGCTTTTAATTACACGAGTTTACAAAACATTAACACTCGTGTTAACTAAAACTACCTTTCAATACTATTACAAGGCTTTACATCCGGGATGGTACCAAATGGTAATTGTGACGCCCCCAAATCTAGGCCCACACAGCCCAAACTTGAGTCGTCAAAAGACTACAACAAAATTATTACAACAAAGCACAACGTACAACAATACAGTGTATAATAATACACAACTAAGTCTTCACTATTATTGCCACACTATTTTACAACACGTGAAGACTACGACAGCTATTCCTCAGACTCTCACTCCATCCCCCGGCTAGACCCTGTTACGTTTTCATCTCCTGTTGAAAAACAATGGAACAAAAGAAAGGGTGAGCTCAAATAGCCCAGTAAGAAATATCATGACTAAGATAATGACGAATAAATTATCATTAGCCTTCAACAGTTGAGTTCTTGATAGAATACAATAGACTACAAGGTTTATATCAAAAACTGTAGTTAAATTCTTAAACAATGTTCAGATCAATAATAACAGCGGAATGAGCAATCTATTAGAAGAATAATGCAGACTATAATGTCCACTCGCTTCTCTTTTTAGTAAAAATATCATCAACTTTTATCATCTGAAATACCATTAGTCAAGATAATACAACTTCACAGTTCCTGGTCATAATCATGCAGATCAACAGTTCATCTTTGCACTACGGGCCAAAGACATTCAATATAACACCAACGGTCATGATTATACCAGATTCAGCCTTTGGTCATAATCATACCAACCAACAGTTCATCTTTGCACTACGGGCCAAAGAGAACATTAACCACGTGCCATAAAAGACACCGAACAGATGTATCGCCTTTAACCTAGTATATCGCCTTTAACCTATCATCTGTTCAACAATTATATCACATCTGTGCCCCCGGCCACAGATATTCACAACAGTTTGATTCTTGATGATTAATACAAATAACAGTGATACAAATGATGAACAGAAGAACGGGATAAACAATAAGTATCGGAAGTTTACTTTGTGCAGATTCAAATAATGTCCAAATTGCCAACATGATGTGGAGTGAAATTTAAAAATGATACTCAAGATCCACAGTTTAGAATAACGATTACAGTTCAATAGAAATGTTCAGAAAATAGGAAGGTTCAGTTGAAATAATGAAATTCAACTATTATGGAACATATAATATTTTCAGGAATTATAGAAACAATAGTTCCATAATAAGTTTCGATTTAGGTGTATGAAAGAAAATAATATCCCTTACCGTAGCAGGTTTGATTAACAAAAGGTGAAGGGAATTAATATCCCTTACCATAGTAAGTTTGAATAATGGAAGATGAAAAAGATGGTATACCTTATGAGTATAAAGGAAAATGATATCACTTACGAATATGGAATAAAAGTGTCATGTGATAATTCGTGTAGACAAATTATTTCCACACGAGACAAATAAAAAGGGTTATTCACCAACAGGCGATAATCCGCACCGTAAGGTTATTCCCATCAATTTGAATACGAATAGTTATTCACCAAACAGGCGATAATCCGCGCCGTAAGGTTATTCCCATCAATTTGAATACGAAGAGTTATTCACCAAACAGGCGATAATCCGCACCGTAAGGTTATTCTCAAAGATTAATAAGGAATGAATACAAAAGGTTATTCACCAACAGGCGGTAAACCGCGCCGTAAGGTTATTCCCACAATTTAATACATGGAAGTAAATGGCACAAGAAAGAAACGATATTATTTTCGAGAATCAAAGAATGATAATCCCTTCAAGTAAGAAAGAAAATAATATCCATTTATGATGATGAAAAGAATGATACCCCTTACCGTAGTAAGTTTAAATAATAGAAGATGAAAGAATATGATATTCCTTACCTTAACACGTGACTGGATATTGATTTAAATGAGGTTGATCAACCTATATTTTTATAATAAAATTAGTAATTTCCTCATATAAATTTCAAAGTGTATGATAACTCGTATAATATGAATTATCAAAATTATATATATTTAACATAATTTTTGTAATATAATATAACTACTTTTAAATAGTTTTAAAAATAATATTCCAAAATAAATCTTCCAAAGAAGCTTTTAAAAATGAATCTTCTTAAAGAAGAGTCTTCTAAAGGAAGATTTGTGAATACCGTGAAAAATAGGAATTTATAAAATTACTACTCTTTAATAAAAGACTTACTTGAAAAATTCCTGCACTCCTTTTGGCTTTCAAACTCTCAAAATAACCTTACTATTCTCAGAGAAAACTCATAAAATTCTTATAGAAAAATTTTATGTTTTAGGTGTGATTTTTCTATTCAGCTGAACAAGCTATTTATAGGAGAAAATAAGGCACTATGCGTGGTAGGTGAACAGAAAAAAAATTCAGGAGAGGCTGCTGCGCAGCCTCCACCAACCCATTCCCAGCAAACACATTTCTCATATTTCGTGTGGGCCCCACAGTGGGTCCCACATGTTTCTCACTATTCACTTACTATTCACGTCACTATTCACGTTACTATTTCAAATAGTAAAATTAATTATTTTATTTTTTTATTTATTTATTTATTCTTCCTGTGAGTCCAACATATAAAATAATGTTACCATAATAATGTAAGAAATACGTTACATATTTTTATTAATTTAATAATATAAATTACAGTATATTTGCTACTGTGACAATTATTAGATTCAATAATTTTAAACTACAGTGCACCAACAATTATTGACTCGATGATATGAAATACAGTGTAATGACAATTATTGAATCAATAATGCAAAATACTGTGTAGCAACAATAATTGAATTGATAATATAAAATATTATGCAGTGACAATTATTGATGAAATGATGCGTAACAGTTACGGTGTCAATAATATGAGACACTGTGCAATACCGTGTGCTACTGTAGAATACCGTGTGCCACAATAAAATACCATAAATTACCGTATGCTACTATTCTTTTATCACCGGTATTTTAACAGTTAACACCGTTGACTATTTTTATTTAAAAAGGTTACTTCTGTCGTTTTCTATATCCGACAATTATTCCGTTGTGGGCTCCACCAATAATTAGTTATTTCGGCGCCGTCGTACGGCCCGAATATTCCCCGACAAAACGAATATTCCCCGACAAAAAGAATATTGTCCGACAAAATAAAATTTACACATAACATCCTTAACTTTCAATTTTGTCAATTTAACCATTTACTGTTTCAGGAAAAATATATATGAAGAAAAATTAAATTTTGTATTTCATAAATTCGGGGTCTTACAACCTCCCCTCCTTATGAAATTTCGTCCCCGAAATTGACGTACCTGGCATTTCGAAGAGGTATGGATACCTAGACTTCATCTCAGATTCTAGCTCCCAGGTCATTTCCTCAATATCTTGGTTCCTCCATAAAACCTTAACTTGAGGTATAACCTTTGAGCGTAAGATCTGCTCCTTCTTATCTAGGATCTTAACAGGTACCTCCTCATACGTTAAATCTTCTGCTATAACGTCTGGTTCTAACTCAATGACGTGGTTTGGGTCCTTCACATATTTACGTAACATAGATATGTGAAAAACGTTATGGATGCGAGACATACTTGGTGGTAGGGCTAGTCTGTAGGCTACGGATCCTACTCGATCGAGGATTTCAAATGGGCCAATAAATCGAGGGTTGAGCTTTCCTCTCTTTCCGAATCTCGTAACTCCTTTCCATGGAGAAACACGTAAGAATACATGATCTCCGACGTTGAATCTCTCATCTCTCCGATGAAGATCGACATAACTCTTTTGTCGTTCTTGTGCTGTCTGTATTCGTTGTCGGATCATTTGGATCTTTTCGGTCGTCAAGCGTACCAACTCGGGTCCCAACAGTTTTGCTTCTCCTACCTCATTCCAACATACTGGAGAGCGACACTTGCGTCCATATAAAGCCTCGAATGGAGCCATACCTATACTTGCTTGGTAACTGTTGTTGTAGGAAAATTCCACCAATGGCAAGTACTTATCCCAACTTCCTTTGAAATCTAGTACGCAAAGTCTCAAAAGATCTTCGAGGGTCTGGATCGTCCTTTCCGATTGTCCGTCCGTTTGAGGATGGTATGCAGAACTAAAACGTAGTTCAGTGCCCATAGCTTTTTGTAGACTGATCCAAAAGCGTGAAGTGAATCTAGGATCTCGATCAGAAACTATGGAAACTGGCATGCCATGCAGTCTCACGATTTCATTTATGTACATACCGGCAAGACGTTTAAGTGAAAAGTTTTCTCGTATAGGCAAGAAATGAGCGGATTTGGTCAATCTATCTACGATGACCCAAATTGCATCTAAGCCTTGAGAAACTTTGGGAAGACCCGTCACGAAATCCATATTGATGTGTTCCCACTTCCATTCGGGAACCTCAAGTGGTTGTAATGGACCCTTAGGTACTTGATGCTCTGCCTTGACACGTTGACAAGTTAGGCAACTTGAGATAAACTCTGCAATCTCCCTTTTCATATTGTTCCACCAAAATGTATGTCGAAGATCTCGATACATCTTGGTACCTCCTGGGTGGATTGCAAACGGCGTGTTGTGTGCCTCCATCATGATTTTATGCTTTAGTTCAGGATCGTTAGGAATACAGAGTCGAGAGTTGACTCGAAGTATTCCTTTCTCGTCGATTCTTGCTTCGGGAATGGTACCTTCTTGTACTTTCTTTATCATGTTTATCAGTTCCGGATCGGTAGCTTGAGCAGCTTTAATTTTATCGATTAAAGCTGGTTCTACTCGCACGTGAGCAATCTTCGAGTGGGTCCCTGGTGTCTTTAGCTCTATCTCCATCTTTTGCAAGTCGTACAAAATACGCTTTTGTGTTGTCAGCAGTGCACTTGTACTCGCATAAGATTTTCTGCTCAAAGCGTCAGCTACAACGTTCGCCTTTCCCGGGTGATACTGGATTGTGTGATCATAATCCTTCAACAGCTCAAGCTAACGTCGTTGTCGCATGTTGAGTTCCTTCTGGGTGAAGAAATACTTGAGACTTTTATGATCCGTATAGATATCCACTTTCTCTCCGTACAAGTAGTGTCTCCAGATCTTCAACGCGAAAACGACTGCTGCCAACTCTAGATCATGAGTAGGGTAATTTTTCTCATAATCTTTGAGTTGTCGAGAGGCATAAGCTATAACATTTCCATGTTGCATAAGGACACAGCCTAGACCTTTGCCTGAAGCATCGCTATATATGACGAATTTTCCTGATCCTGATGGAATGGTCAGAACAGGAGCTGAAACAAGTCTCCTCTTGAGTTCTTAAAAACTCTTCTCGCATTCCTCGCTCGAATGATACCGATATCTAATAATCAAACTTTCATCTCTTGGCGTTCTATGGGAGCCATTTGGTATTGAGCTTTGGAAAAGGGTTTAGTATCGGGTTCAAGATCGATACAGAATTCAATTTCTCGATTTGGGGATAAACCAGGAAGTTCCTCAGGAAAAACGTCAGGAACTCATTAACAATAGGAATATCATTCAAGTTTGACGTGTTTTTGTTCAAATCAATGACATGGGCTAAAAAGGCTTGACATCCGTTTTTCAATAAACGAATGACTTTATGGCTAGAAATAATAGTTATAGATTTCAATGGTTTAGTTGCTTGAATTTGCATGACAGGTTGATTAGGAATATGAAAACTAATAATCTTATGAAAACAATCAATTTTAGCATGATGGGTAGTCAACCAATCAATTCCTAAAATCACATCAAATTCATGCATTTCCAAAGAAATAAGGTCAACAGGTAATGTGAGGTTGTTGATTTGAACTAGGCAAGATTTATAGACAGTAGATGTAATGGTCATTTCTCCTAATGGGGTTTCAACTGATAAGTCAAAGTCCAAATTTTCAGGAGTTAAGTTTAAACGCTGAGCACATGCAGGTGAGATAAAAGAATGGGTAGAGCCAGTATCTAACAAAGCGTAGACTTCACGAGAATTTATGAATAGCTTACCGGTTATCACCTCGTTCGAGTTTCGTGCCATTTGGGATGTCACAACAAAAGCTCTCCCTTGAACTACAGATTTTTCCTTATCCGCGCTAGCTTTTGGTATCATCATTGCAGCTGGACTCGATTTTGTGGCAGGACAAAACAGCGCAAGATGACCCTCTTTCCCACAACTGTAGCACTTTTTGGACTGCTGTGTACAGTTTGGGCTGATGTGACCTTCCTGACCACACCTATAGCATCTTACTGGTGGTCGATCTTCTCCCCTTGAAACTGGGGTCGGTGCTGGTGCTGGTACTGGTGCTGGTGCCCTTCCATAATTATTATGGAATCTCTTTCTTTTGAAATTGTTCCCACTGGATTCTCCTCTTCTGTTATTTGATGTGGAATTACCACCGAAGTGTTGGTTACCTCCTCGATGGTTCTCGTTCCTGTGGTTGTTGTCATTCCTTTCTCTATGCTGATCATTAAGTCTTGGCTGCAATGTTTCATCTGTTTGCTCCACCCTTTGAGCCCTATCCACAACATCTGAATACAAACTGAATTTATGAGAGCTAAGTTGTTGACGAATTTTGAGTCTCAAACCTCTTAGGAACATCCGACTCATTCGTGCTTCGTCATCCACTAGATGGGTGGCAAAACGAGATAACTCGGCGAACTTAGCTTCATATTGGGAAACTGTCATGTTTCCCTGCTCCAGTTTAATGAATTCCACCTCTTTCATATGGCGGATGCTTTCTGGAAAATACTTCTCGTTAAACAGTTCTTCGAATTCTGTCCAAGACATTTCGAGTGCTGAAGGTTGGATACGTTTTACCGCTTCCCACCAATGGTCCGCCTCACCTCGTAACATAAAAGTGGCAAATGGCACCTTTTGATCATCAGCGCATTGTAAGACATCAAGTATTTTTGTCGTCTGCTTCAGCCATGCCTCCGCTTTAAGTGGGTCAGGCTTCCCGTGGAATTCAGGTGGTCCCAATTCTTTAAATTGCTTGACAGTGACCATCCTCAAATTATCAGCGTTTCTACCGTTATTATTGACTGGATTTCCTCTTGCTTGATTCTGTATGAACTGCATGAAATTCCTAAAGAATCCATCGTTCATCATGTTATCAGGAACATTATTTCCTGAGTTGGCAGGAGGATTGTTTTGGGCCTCCTGATTCTCGGTTACATTTGCTTCGGGTATTCCATAGTTAACCTCTTGATTTCCAGATGCCATACTTAACTGTGGTCACAAAATAATTGTTAGTTCAAACAAACTGACTTATCACTTCATGTCCCTATATTCAATTCAACTAATTAGATAATAAAATCTAATTTAGGTGGGACATACTAGTGACTGATTATATTCGTCTCTCCCCTCCTAGTTCTACCCCAGATCTCCATTAAAGACCATATCCCTAAGCTCTGATGTCAACTGTGACGCCCCCAAATCTAGGCCCACACAGCCCAAACTTGAGTCGTCAAAAGACTACAACAAAATTATTACAACAAAGCACAACGTACAACAATACAGTGTATAATAATACACAACTAAGTCTTCACTATTATTGCCACACTATTTTACAACACGTGAAGACTACGACAGCTATTCCTCAGACTCTCACTCCATCCCCCGGCTAGACCCTGTTACGTTTTCATCTCCTGTTGAAAAACAATGGAACAAAAGAAAGGGTGAGCTCAAATAGCCCAGTAAGAAATATCATGACTAAGATAATGACGAATAAATTATCATTAGCCTTCAACAGTTGAGTTCTTGATAGAATACAATAGACTACAAGGTTTATATCAAAAACTGTAGTTAAATTCTTAAACAATGTTCAGATCAATAATAACAGCGGAATGAGCAATCTATTAGAAGAATAATGCAGACTATAATGTCCACTCGCTTCTCTTTTTAGTAAAAATATCATCAACTTTTATCATCTGAAATACCATTAGTCAAGATAATACAACTTCACAGTTCCTGGTCATAATCATGCAGATCAACAGTTCATCTTTGCACTACGGGCCAAAGACATTCAATATAACACCAACGGTCATGATTATACCAGATTCAGCCTTTGGTCATAATCATACCAACCAACAGTTCATCTTTGCACTACGGGCCAAAGAGAACATTAACCACGTGCCATAAAAGACACCGAACAGATGTATCGCCTTTAACCTAGTATATCGCCTTTAACCTATCATCTGTTCAACAATTATATCACATCTGTGCCCCCGGCCACAGATATTCACAACAGTTTGATTCTTGATGATTAATACAAATAACAGTGATACAAATGATGAACAGAAGAACGGGATAAACAATAAGTATCGGAAGTTTACTTTGTGCAGATTCAAATAATGTCCAAATTGCCAACATGATGTGGAGTGAAATTTAAAAATGATACTCAAGATCCACAGTTTAGAATAACGATTACAGTTCAATAGAAATGTTCAGAAAATAGGAAGGTTCAGTTGAAATAATGAAATTCAACTATTATGGAACATATAATATTTTCAGGAATTATAGAAACAATAGTTCCATAATAAGTTTCGATTTAGGTGTATGAAAGAAAATAATATCCCTTACCGTAGCAGGTTTGATTAACAAAAGGTGAAGGGAATTAATATCCCTTACCATAGTAAGTTTGAATAATGGAAGATGAAAAAGATGGTATACCTTATGAGTATAAAGGAAAATGATATCACTTACGAATATGGAATAAAAGTGTCATGTGATAATTCGTGTAGACAAATTATTTCCACACGAGACAAATAAAAAGGGTTATTCACCAACAGGCGATAATCCGCACCGTAAGGTTATTCCCATCAATTTGAATACGAATAGTTATTCACCAAACAGGCGATAATCCGCGCCGTAAGGTTATTCCCATCAATTTGAATACGAAGAGTTATTCACCAAACAGGCGATAATCCGCACCGTAAGGTTATTCTCAAAGATTAATAAGGAATGAATACAAAAGGTTATTCACCAACAGGCGGTAAACCGCGCCGTAAGGTTATTCCCACAATTTAATACATGGAAGTAAATGGCACAAGAAAGAAACGATATTATTTTCGAGAATCAAAGAATGATAATCCCTTCAAGTAAGAAAGAAAATAATATCCATTTATGATGATGAAAAGAATGATACCCCTTACCGTAGTAAGTTTAAATAATAGAAGATGAAAGAATATGATATTCCTTACCTTAACACGTGACTGGATATTGATTTAAATGAGGTTGATCAACCTATATTTTTATAATAAAATTAGTAATTTCCTCATATAAATTTCAAAGTGTATGATAACTCGTATAATATGAATTATCAAAATTATATATATTTAACATAATTTTTGTAATATAATATAACTACTTTTAAATAGTTTTAAAAATAATATTCCAAAATAAATCTTCCAAAGAAGCTTTTAAAAATGAATCTTCTTAAAGAAGAGTCTTCTAAAGGAAGATTTGTGAATACCGTGAAAAATAGGAATTTATAAAATTACTACTCTTTAATAAAAGACTTACTTGAAAAATTCCTGCACTCCTTTTGGCTTTCAAACTCTCAAAATAACCTTACTATTCTCAGAGAAAACTCATAAAATTCTTATAGAAAAATTTTATGTTTTAGGTGTGATTTTTCTATTCAGCTGAACAAGCTATTTATAGGAGAAAATAAGGCACTATGCGTGGTAGGTGAACAGAAAAAAAATTCAGCAGAGGCTGCTGCGCAGCCTCCACCAACCCATTCCCAGCAAACACATTTCTCATATTTCGTGTGGGCCCCACAGTGGGTCCCACATGTTTCTTACTATTCACTTACTATTCACGTCACTATTCACGTTACTATTCACGTCACTATTCACGTTACTATTTCAAATAGTAAAATTAATTATTTTATTTTTTTATTTATTTATTTATTCTTCCTGTGAGTCCAACATATAAAATAATGTTACCATAATAATGTAAGAAACACGTTACATATTTTTATTAATTTAATAATATAAATTACAGTATATTTGCTACTGTGACAATTATTAGATTCAATAATTTTAAACTACAGTGCACCAACAATTATTGACTCGATGATATGAAATACAGTGTAATGACAATTATTGAATCAATAATGCAAAATACTGTGTAGCAACAATAATTGAATTGATAATATAAAATATTATGCAGTGACAATTATTGATGAAATGATGCGTAACAGTTACGGTGTCAATAATATGAGACACTGTGCAATACCGTGTGCTACTGTAGAATACCGTGTGCCACAATAAAATACCATAAATTACCGTATGCTACTATTCTTTTATCACCGGTATTTTAACAGTTAACACCGTTGACTATTTTTATTTAAAAAGGTTACTTCTGTCGTTTTCTATATCCGACAATTATTCCGTTGTGGGCTCCACCAATAATTAGTTATTTCGGCGCCGTCGTACGGCCCGAATATTCCCCGACAAAACGAATATTCCCCGACAAAAAGAATATTGTCCGACAAAATAAAATTTACACATAACATCCTTAACTTTCAATTTTGTCAATTTAACCATTTACTGTTTCAGGAAAAATATATATGAAGAAAAATTAAATTTTGTATTTCATAAATTCGGGGTCTTACAGTAATTATTCTCACAAAATGCAACTTTGACTTTAAACAGTTCTAGTGACAACCTTTATTAATAAAATAAACTTCGCACATCCTCTTTGCGATTATCGGAATCTTCGAACTCTTCGCCCTTCGCTGATACGCGCTTTGACTTACGCTACCAGTCTGAAGTCCTGCGTTCCATCACTAACGCTCATACAATTCCAATTACTGCATCCGCAAGCCCTAAAACGCTTGCCTGCCAATTAGGAAGGTGCATGAGAACTTAGTTGTCATTCACAAAAGAATTGACTCTACCACACGGCAGTTCTTATCTATTAACTCAAAATTTATTAGACAATATTATCCTCCTTGGATAATATTTTAATTACGGATTAGTATTATTATACATTAATAATACATCACTACGTTACCAACTGTACTCAAGTACGGAACACCACCTTAATTGGTTACTAATATTATTAATCCCTTAATAATATTCTCTCAATTACCAATATTATTAATCTGGTAATAATATTTTAACACCATTAAATATTTAATAATAATTTACACCTTTAGTAAATTTAAAGACTTAAAAAATTTAAATATAAATTGTTTAATCACTTCATTATTCCTTTAATTTCTTCACATTATTTATTTAATATTAATTAAATAAAAAATTTACTCACTTAACTTTACTTGTTTATTTACCTTCACATAAACAATTATTTCATTAACCTTAATTCCCTTTTATTATTATTTAATATCACTTGAATAATAATTAAATTAATTAATTAACTATTCTCAATTCCTTAATGATCATTGAATATCATTCTAGTAATAATTTCTTAATTACATAACCTCATTTATTATAACAAATGATCACTTTATTAACTTCATCCCGCTTTAATTATTATTTAATTTAATATCTTTTAAATAGTAATTAACTAATTAATCACCCTTATTTGTTTAAAAAAAAATAAGTAATTACCTTTTTATATTTATCATTCTTTAATTATTATTTAATACCTCTTAAATAATAATTAAGTACTTACCCATCCTTATTCATTATTGAATATAACTCACTTTAATTATTGTTGCACAATAATTAATTAAATACCTTGTTTCAATTACAATGAAACATTTATCGTTATCATTAATCATTTGATATTAATTACTCATTGTCTAATATTATTAATCTGTTAATAATATTTTAATTAATAAAACATTTCCTGAAACCGGCGACTGAACCGAGGTTCAGGGCCTGAATACACTGTCTGGGCTGGCAGCTCTACGATCGTCGAGTGAGGGTCACTCAACGATTTTCCAAGACTAGTCCAGACTGTTCTACGACTCGGCGAGTACAAAGCATTCTACGATCTCGAGTGGACTCTACGATTTCCAGTAACTAAGGCCACTCTACGATTTTTAGTGACTAGGGTCACTCTACGATTTTCAGTGACTAGTGTCACTCTACGATTTTCAGTGACTAGGGTCACTCTACGATTTTCAGTGACTAGTGTCACTCTACGATTTTCAGTGACTAGGGTCACTCTACGATTTTTGAGTGGGAACCACTCGACGATTCACAAGTCTGGTTTAGACTGCTCGACGATCCTTTGTGCGAGCTTACTCTACGATCTACCAAGTAACTAAACGAAGTCACTCTATGATTTACACCTAAGCTCACGGCTTAGTTCTTTCTCAATATTATAGTGGGCTCTACGATTTCCGATTGAGGCCACTTTACGATTTTTCAGTGACTAGGGTCACTCTACGATTTTCAGGTTTACCCTACTATTCTTTCTCCTGACTTGGTTAAGTCATTCATTGGCTGAAGGGTGAGCTCTACGATCAGCAACACTCTACTACCAGAGCACTCTACTACCAGCAGCACTCTACTACCAGTTCATTCTAAAGTTTTATGAACATGAACATTGAGTACAGACCAACTGTGGTTCAGACTCATAATGTTGACTGTGTAAAATAACTGAAACCACTATTCTAGTTCTAAATCAATCATTAACTAGTTTCAGCAATATTTGACTACCGAGTTCACATTACTCTCATTTAAACACCTCATATGCAACTCTAGCATATTCAGTTTCCTTAATCCAAAATAAGATAAAACTAGTTAAATAAAAATAACCGGATAATACCTTCAATCTTTGACAGATGATTTACATTCAGATTCTGCCTTCTCCGAACAACATGAACTCCTCTGAAGTTTGCATTTACTTCTCAAGCTCCATATCTCTCTTAGCCTAAATGAACGCGAAGGGGAAATGAGGGAATGACTGAGGTTATACAACACTCTCTCAGCCTTAGACAACTCTGAGGAGTTGGACCCTATAGCCTCCCCTATGCCTGACTTGTTCCTTCTTTTCGTAGCACTGATTTCTTGAGCTTTGCACAAACTGCGCGTGCTCTGCTTTTTCTGAGGTTTTGTCCCTAAAGGAGTGACACTCTTACTTTTCCACCGAGTTATGTTATTACTCTTGGGCTGAGCTGCTATTTGTTTTGTTAATTAAACAAATGGGTGGCCCAATTGTTTCTTACATTGCAACTAAGCTTTGGGTTGCCCAAATTAAATTTCTAGTGGAAATATAAAATATTAATATCCCACTATCAATAACTTTCCAAATGGAAATAAATACAACATTATTAATGTTTACAAAATCTCATTAATTAATAACCATATTAATTAATTTACATATCTAGCTTAACTTGCTAGCTATTTAATTAAATAATCACATAGCTCATTTACCCTATCAGACTTTGATACTATACAACCTAGGTTGGTCCATTAATTTAATTTACCCATTAATTGAACATTCCTTAAATTCTTTTAATTACTTCAACACATAATTAAATAAACCAAGCCATCATATAATGATTTAATTTAATCCCCTAGAAATTTACAATTACATCCAATAATTCCATTTCTCTATATTAAAATATTTCGGGTCGCTACATTCAACCCAAAACAAATGCACTGAATGACTAACCGATTCAATTATTTAGCTATTCAAAACTATTAAGTGTTAAACAAATAGGGCCTAACACCAATGTTCAAATAATGAAATGCAGAATTAAAATTGTTATTTTTATAAGTTCTTGTCATAGGAGTGTCTAAGACTTAATTGATATCCGTGTGCTATAAACTTTGAGAAAATATCAAAAATATTTGTAAAAATATCAATTCTTTATTTTAAATGAACTATTTTAATGTTTTTCTCCAATTTCCAATTCAGCAACAAAAAAATGGTATTATGTTTACAAATTCTTAAAGAATGGAGTTGATCAAATCACTTGTTCAAATTTAATAAAATTATGTAATAATAGTTTATTAAAATAGAGTCTCTATATAGAATAAAAGCTCTTTTTAAAATAAAATTTAAATGTAAAAAACATGTTTGATAACTAATCTATATAATATGTTTGAATCCATAATTTTATCATTTTACCCTTAGATCAGTTTATGCAAACTTAGCATGAAGATAATAATAAAATAAATATTAAATAATAAATTTAAATAAAGTCACAAACAATGTATAACTAGTAAAATATTTCAAATACAATAATAATAATAATAACAACAACAATTTTACATAATCACTATAAAATATGACAACGGTGGTGGTGAGGGGTGGTGGGTAGTGGTAGATGGTGGGTAGTTGATGGTGTAGTGCAAGAAGTGAAGTGAAGAATTAAAAAAAATAAAATTAGTATAGCTCTTTTTTCTAAAAAAGACTCAATATCTTTTTATATGAGGCAAAAAGAGGTTGTCTAAGTGTTTATTAAACAAGTTTGCTTGTGTGCGAAAAAGAGGCAAGGCCAAAAAAAAGATGTTATTAAACAGTCCTTAAGATTATGTTTGGATTAGAGAAATTGAATTGATGAAAAAATGAAATGGAGAATAGAATGGAATAGTAAGTAAAATGATTTATTTCATTTTTGATTGAAATAAGTCATTTTATACCATCTCTCAAGAAATAACAACTTTGATAGGAATGAAAATGTTTTATTCGATTCTAATAAAACAACTAAGCACAATACTTTTTATTTCATAAAAATGAGTTATTCTATTCTCATATTAATTCTTACAATTCAAACATAACAATAGATTAGAAATATTGATACTAGTATGACTCAATTACAAATACCTTAAAAGGACTAAATTGCCAATGTTACATGAAATATTGAGACTAGTATGACTCAATTACAAATACCTTAGAAGGACTAAATTGCCAATGTTACATTCTACTACCGTTAGGGCTAAGTACACTTTGATCTATTAAACTGGGATCACTTTTATATTTACATCAGTGAACTATTTTTTTTAAGCAACTCATTGAACTATTATTTTATTTTTTTTACAAAACGTCACAAAATCTTTCTAAGCTAATTGACTTTTAACGGTAGAAAGAAAAAAATTATTTTTTATCTAATTTTTCACGCGGGTATGTCAAATGCTCCCTCCATCTCTTAATATATGTCGTTTTAGAGTTGTGTATAAGTATTAAAGAAATAATTGTATAATATTAAATATAATATTAATTATCTATATTGTCTTTACATTGAAATAAGAGAGTGTTATTTATTGAATAAAAAGTAGTGAGATAACTAAATTTATATTTAATACTTGGAGTAATATTATAAACTAAGCAATTAATACTTACTTAAAATTTTCAAACGATAAATATTAAGGGATAAAAATATTTTTCTAAAATGATATTTAAAAAAGGACGAATGGAGTACTAAGCAATTGATGGGTCCCACAAATTTGTTCATGTGGTTGCCAAGGTGGAAATTTTTGTATTAAATAAATAAAATTTTGTGAAACATTAAAAATCTATTAAATATAGAAATATGCTAAAAAAAACAACAACAGCCTTTGTCTCTGTTAATGTACTGGACTTTTTGCTAAGCAAGAGATTTTAAGTTCAAACCCCTCCCCCAAATTATCAAAAAAAATAATAAATACGCTAAAAAAAAACTCAAAGTTAAACTAAATTAACACATTTTAAACAAATTAAACCATTAAAATTTGAAAAATAGATTTATTGTTCATCATCTTCCTCCAAACACAGTAATCACCGCTAGCCTCTACTTCTTCAGTCAAACTCAGTAGATGAAACCTAGAAATAGAAAACACCACCATACCTCTCAATTAAAACATGTTAATTAAACAAATGAAAGTCACTGTTCATCTTCTTCCTCAACCACCATCAGTAGCAACCCCGTCACACCACCGTCCACCTTGCACCACCACTACCGCGATCACCACCACTCCTAAACCATCATAACTACCGCTGCCCCTTTTTCAATCAAACCCAGTAAATAAAACCTAGAAAGAGAAATAATTACAATACCCATCAATTCAAAGTACCAAAATTGACAATCACAAAATGCTGCAAATTTACAATAAAAAATAGATAATAATCCCCAAATCACTAGTATACCCAGCAGAGCACACCCAGATATTTATAAATTGTTCATTATAAAAATAAAATTAGTTTAGTTTGTTTTGTAGTTCATGTTCTAATTGTTTTATTTGTTTTAGCTTTCTACTATAGTAAAATTCAAAAAAATAAAATAGCAATTTTCTTAAAAATATTTTCGATAGATTTGTAATATTTTGAAATGAATTTGATTAAGTTGTTTATTTTGTTTTAATCAAATTTATTTATTCAATTATAGTATATTTCGTTTAATACTCCATGCTCTAATTATTTTCTTTTTTAACTTTGTAATATCCTATATTTCTTATAACATATTTTAGCGATAGATTTTTATGTTTTATAAATTTTTAATTAATTTTAACATGTAATTTTTCCACGCTTGGATAAATTTGTGGGAGCCATGTGTTACTTGGCTATTATTTAGTGTGGCCATCTGGACAATGGGATAAAAAATAATATTTTTTTCGTTTTAAATTAAAAGATAAATATTGACATTTAAAAAATTAATTTTAAATATTTTTAAACTTAAAATTAAAATAAATTAATTTTATTAATGTCATTACAATTATAAATATAATAAATTATCTACAAAATATGATAAATTATAATATTTATTATTTTAAAATTTTAAATAAATTATATTATTTTAAATTTAAAAATTTTTCAAATTGATTTTAAAAAAATCAATAGTCATCAATGTTTAGAAAATTGAACTGGTCATCGAATCGAAAAATGTACTAGGTGGATGGGTTACTGGTCCAACCAATGATCGAACCGTTATTGAACTAGTAACGTCATAAATACATAAAAAAATATATTATTAATAATTAATAAAATTTTAAAATATCTATTTTTTTATAAGCTAAAATATTAAATAATGTTATAATATTAGTTGAAATATTTTTGTAAAAAAAAAGAAAAAAAACTTGAAAAGCGGATCAACAGATTCAACTAACCGGTTTTACCGATTTAACTAATCGATTTTACCGGTGGTCAATCAATTTTTTGACCGGATTACTATCAAATTGATTTTCTAGAACAATCGGATCGAAAAATCGATCGATTTTGATCAAACTATGGTCGAATCATCGGTCCAATCAAATCGTGATCGGACCATCGATCCAATCTAATTTTCTAAACATTGATAATCATCGTATTCACAGAAGGAGTAAATTTTTTAGTTAAATTCAACTTATTTTGACAGAATGTGACGATTTGTAAAAAAATAATAGCTCAATAAATTGACTGAAAAAAGATGTAAATGTAAAAACGACCACAGTTTAATCGATAAAAATGTATTTAACCCAAACAGCACAACTTCCGCGAACTCCAGATATACTCTACTGGCTAAAAACCTAAAAACTCTTCAACTGATCGGAGGAGACAGGAGATGCCGGCGAGTGCGACGATGATCGGAGTTCTACTGGGCTTGGGCACCCAGATGTACTCCAATGCCCTCCGCAAACTCCCTTACATGCGCCGTAAGATTTTCATCCCTTTTCCTCAATTTCTTCACTCAATTCCAGTTACATATATGTGTAGCAAATGTGATTGAAATTGGAGAAATTTAGCCCTAATTTTTTAAATTTCATTTCTTTTTGTGGGGGAAAAACATGGGTTTAGATCCATGGGAGCATTTATTGGGGATGGGATTGGGAGCGGTATTCGTGAACCAGCTGGTAAAATGGGACGCTAAGCTTCAGGAGGACCTCGATAAGATGCTGGAGAAAGCCAAGGCCGCCAATGAACGCCGTTATTTTGGTTCTCTCTTTCTATTAATTTGATTTCTAGCTTTATTATTACAAATTACACTTCATTTCTGATTTTTATAGTTCTTGACTTCTTGCTGATAACTAGATTAATCTCTACTTAGGCTAAGAAGATTGTTTGATATTTGTGCTTTTGATTGTTTCTTACTTATTCAAGATTGTTTGAGCCGTGAATATCTCATATTAGCTTAAATTACGACTGGAGTTTAAGACATCTTCGTAATTTTGAAATATGGTTATAAAAATTATCAGTAGTTAAGGTATCCAAAAAATTAAAATTTTGCAGCATTTCTTTTAAGTACTTTAGAAAGTGTGCACCAGTGAAGGCGTGTAAGATAAGCTGAAGATACATCATACATGTTGGTGGGGACCGGGTAGGGTTGGAACTGTCACGCTCCGAAATCCCTGCACTTGCTACAGCGGATTTGGTGCTCACTAAACAACCTTTATTCATAACATTGACTTAAAGGTAATGTACACAATAAGTTTCTATTTTAAAAAACTCATACCAAAAGTCATTTCGACTTAATTTCTATTACACACAGAGTACAATAAAAAAAATTCCTCTTCAACTTTCTTTTTATTGCTAGATACTTCTGGTATTCTTCCTTAGTTGCAATTTCTTATAAAGATAATTGCAAGAATGAGCTACAAAATGCTCAGTAAGTCTAACAAGTATATATATCAGAAGAGAATCACATTTTCAAGATATATATATAGAATAACTCAATACAAGATTTTAACAATTATTAATATAGTAAACTGAGTGGTTCTTAACCCATGAACAATGTTCTAAAAGGCGCTAGGTGCTAGGCGGGCGGTCGGAGGCGCCTAGGGGGCCTAAGCGGGGCCTAGACGAGATTTTTTATTGTAAGTCAATTTTAATATTTTATCTTACATTTATTTAAACAAAACAATAATATAAAGTAAAACAATCTATAATAAAGATAATAAAGGCATTTGCTTAAAGTTCAAACACATATCCATATTGCCAATGTCAAAGTTCAAACACAATCATGCAATTGGTCAAAGTTCAAACACAAACAAATAATAAAAAATCAAAACTAATAGTTCTCATTTCCACATCTCTCTATATCTCTAACTTTTCTTCTCCATATCCCTATAAGATAATGTCCTTATCGGACTCACACTCATACTCCTCATCTTCCTCCGTGTCATCATTAGACAAAAAATATTCTTTATGGAATTCTCTTACTCCAACATTTTTACTACTTCTCCTAGGCTTTAGCATGCTATCTGCTCCGGATGCTTCACCAACTGCCTTCTGAGTAAAATCCGAACAGCCCTCAACTTCATCATCCACACCCATGACGTCGTTTTGTAACTTAATTATTAAAATAAAAAAAAACAATTACAACCCTAATTTCTCTGCCTAGTCCCGTCTAATTTCTTGGATGAATTTTTTTTCTACCTTAAGCCTAAGCGAGGCGCCGGGGGGGGTAGTGCCTAAGCAGGGCACCAGGAGGGGGTCTAGCGCCAATGCGGGAATTTTTAGAACACTGCCCATGAACTAATGAATTAGTTTCCCGTCTCATTAACACTTCTACAAATGTCTCAACCAGTGTGCTTCGGTTTACATCGACACTTCACACTGATTTGACCACATTTGTATCGAGAGTATAGTTAGATTGGTTTCCTAACATATCTTAAACTCCTGCCCATACAAGAGAGTTGTTCAACTCAGATACTAACATGGATTTTCAATTGAAATTCAACAATCACTATCACGTTGCACATAACAGAAAACAAGCATGTTAATGCACAGGGTGCAAAAGAAACATCACTTATATAACAATGAACTTCATAAATAAAAAACGCTATTGCACGGAATGCAAGGAAAGGTTCGACTTGCCTAATTCGCTTTGATCGTTTACGCTAATTCACGTTTCCTCGTTTAACCCACACATGTTTATGAGATTGACATACTTATTAGTTACAACTAACACTTATTACTATCTCAATTCAAGTTTCTAATTACGACTTGTTACGTTTTACAACGCCCGACAAGTGGAAACCGTCAATTGCACAAGGTAATGCTCTGGCGCCCCGATGCCCATTTTTCTCCTGCCTCGGCGTCCAACTAACAATAAGTTCACGTCCCGTCGCCCAAAAAATCCAAGCCCTGGCGTCTGGCAAAAAAACTAGTTTTGACTACACGACCCTCCTTTACTTAAACGAGCATAATTTCTTCATTTCAAAACATTGTTGAGTGATTCAAGCTCGCACGTCTTCGTAACTTCCCCCTCTACAACTTTTCTTTAGGTCAAATCACCCAGATCCAACTACAAGGGGCTGCAAAACTGCTCACAAGAACATGATGAAAACTAATTTCAACAGTCCTTGTTCAACTTGCTTAAGCATGATGCCACAAGTATTATTTTGCTAGGCCATCATGTTTTATGCCTCAATAACATCTTAATATATAATCATAGACCTACAACTTATTCAAAATTTTATGATTTTTACTCAAGAACATAAGAATAAAACAAAATTACATAAACTAGGGTTTTGTTACCACTTGAAGTGCAAGTTTTACTTTCCCTTAATTATGCTAGGCTTCTTGCAAGGATTCTCTATATTATCAGCTCTAAAGCTTTGTGAATTGGTGAGGAATTAATGAAGGGAAGGCTTGGTATTTATAGGCTTGAAAGGTTAGGGTAGAATGAATTTTAAGACATGTTTGCCTCCTCAAATATCTAGCTTAGGTGCTTGACAAGCTTGACGTGCTTGGGTTGGTTTTATTCACAAGGATTATGGTTTTCTTCACTTGGATCATGGTTTTGATTGGTTGGTTTGTTTGCACAAGGATTGCAATCCTTGTCCTTGACTCCCATTGGTCTAGAATGGTTTTGTTTAAGTCTTCCTTAATTTTGATTGGTCCATAAGGTTTCACTTGGATTGGTTTAATAAACCTAATTAGCTTAACCTTAATTAGGGTTTTAACTATCTTGATTAGTGATTAAACCTAAGTAGCTTACAAGTCGCTTATTCCCAAAGCACGACAAAGCAATTTGTCATCGTAAGCATGACAAAGCAGCTTGTGAGCTTGTCAATACGAATATATTCCCAAGCTCGTCGGTGAAAATTTCTAAGCACGATGTTTTTTTAGTTTTTCCACGAAAATATTTTTCTTTCACGACACAATAGATTTAGGTTTTAAACTTCCCAAAACTTAGTTGTAGGTTATAAGTCTTAACCCTAAACGTTTGTAATCGTGGTTTCAAGTCGTATTAGGTTTTCAAAGTTTACCCGAATAGTCGTTTGTTAGGTATTTGAATCATATTTCTAGGGTTTTAATTATTTAACCTTTTAAGATCGTATTTACAATCTTAATAAAATTTCAAGATATTATAGGAACAAAAGTAGAAGAATTACGGAAGATTGAGAGAGAAAACAAGGATAATCAAGCAGTAATACTTTTCAATAAAATTATATTAATCAATGTATGAATACTAAGTAGGCATTACAATGTTTTTATAGTACTAACTAAAAACTCTAAACTTGATGATCAAGCAATTTTATAATTATCTACTAAACAAATAAATTAAATAAAGTTATTCTAGAATAATCTATTAGCTGGACTATTTGTTAGAATTCCTATTCCACTAAAAATAATATTGATCCAACCAAGTTGGGCTAGTCCTTTGAGCTTATCCTGCATTAGTTCTTCCCTGCTGAAAAGTACTTGTCCTCAAGTTTGGACCCGAGCCTAGAATACCATCTTCAATGGGAAGTCGTTTGAGAATAAACGAACCTGCAGTGGTATGCTTTAACTTCAAAGGAGCTGGATCCTTAGCAGGCGTCAACTTCATCTCATAACTATCATGCTTGAATGAGTAAGTATTATTGTATCCATAATGTTGTACATTCTTATCAACAAGCCATGGTCTTCCTAACAAATATATGACAAACTTTAATGAGTAGAACATCACATTCAACTGTATCAACCAATTTACTAATAGAGCAAGTCACTAAACATTTTTCAAGAACTTGGAGGTTGATGTTGTTTACCCATGTAACCTTGTACGGGCTTGGATGCGGCTCCGTATTCAAGCCAGGTTTGCGAACAACATCTTCAGAAACGACATTTATGCAACTCCCAAAATCAATTATCAAGCTACACAAACAATTGTTGCAATGAACTTGAGTTTCCAAAAGACTGTTTCTTTGCTGATCTTCCTTCTCTACATCTCTACGAGTAGTGAGAAGAGGACAAACAAGAAAACTATGCTGATCATCATTATTTTCATTGTCACTCCTTTCATGATTATTTTCTGCTTCAGCTTCTAAACAAATTGGTTACGGAGTATCAGTAGCAATTATTTTTTCTTTATTAGCGAAAGTAACCAATAACCTGTTTGGGCAATAAGCTAAAAAGTGTCCACGACTACCACAATGAATATCTGTCCGAGGCTTATTGTTAAAATTGTTGGACCTGTTATTGAAATGTTGTTGTGGGAGTGAAAAACGACCCTGGTGAAATAAGCCTTGTCCTTTGTGGCTTTTTAGCCTAATTATTTCTTTTCAATCCCCTTTATTCTTTTTTCCACCATTGTTCTACATCATAATGGTATCAAGAGCCAAAAGTTCCTGATATATTTTTTATTTCACCCAATTTTTTCTTACCCTAATTTTTCTTGGCTCCATCAATTGTTGAAATTGTTAGAATCGACAACACCATCCAAAACGATAACGTAATCTCAAATCTATCCTAAAGCTTTTATTGCAAAAAAAAAAAAGTATGTGCTAAGATTTCTAAAAAGTATGTACCCCAAGGTTTCTAAAACTTTCAACTCATCTGCTAAGATTTCTAAAATTTTCAATTCAACCCCTGAAGTTTTCAACTCGGCCCCTGAAGTTGTTGAAATTTCAAGTGCATGTCTCAAAGTTTTTGAAATTGCAATTAAGCCCTTGAAGTTTCTGCCAAGTTCAAATCAGTGTTGACTTGCTCATATTCCGTTCTTTGTTTTTGATGATGACTTTATATTTATACTAAAACTTTAAAATTGTAGGATGAGATAGATGCAGCAAGATAAAATGTGCAATGCAACAAACTAGATAGGGAACTGGATTACTGCACTAAAATACAGCGTCATTCCTGCAGCAGCCAACAGATCTGTCATGATATATCAAGCTGGATTAAAAACTGGATTAAACTGTTGACAAAATCGTGAAGTTGCTGGACATAATTTGAAGATCTAACATTGGGCTTCTAGGATTTTATGTAAGATCTTAGCATTGATTTATATTTCAATCAAAGCTCATAAGATTGTATTGCATAACATATTAAATATAGAAGTTAAAAACAAGTTTTTCACAAGTAACTAAAAACATTATTATTGAAAAACTGATTTTCGTTCAGGGATCTAATTAAACCCACAGATTTTGGAAAGATGGTAAATCAATTCTATCTTTGTTTATTAAGTGATTGAGTTTTCCATGATTAGACAAAATCTGTTAAAACGATATTTAATTGAATAATTGATTGATAGAATGATTAAAGCTTTCCATAATAAATCTGTTGACTAAATTAATTGATTGATACCAAATCTAGATGGATTGATTAATTAAGATTACCATAATTGATGGATTGATTGGTATTAAGTCAAGATTCCAATTATTGATTGCTTAAATCTCGCCTAAAATCCTTTATGATCAATTATGTGGGTAAGTTGGATTTAATTAAGGAAATAAAATCTATGAGCTAAAATTATGCTAATCAAATTTTTGATTTATTTCTAACGGATCTATCCCATGATTTATGCTATTATTTCCAAATTAATTTTTCCAGAAATATTCTATTGATTCCAACTACTTATTGGGTTGAAAACTCTTTTGGATAAGTGCTGAAATTATGTAACAACCTTGATCTGTGCTGTGCTAGCGAAATCAATATGGGCAACGGAAAAAATACTGCTGGAAGTACTTTACAAAATATTGAAATCATATCTCGGTAGATTTTCAAGAGTTTTTAAATAGTAACTTGCCTTGAGAAGTCTATAACGGCTAAAATGGTTTTTAAGTATAAATTAATCTTATCATAAGACTAGCAAGATACGAACAAAGAAGACCAAAAATATAAAATACATTGCAATCTGTTTTCACCAACTCGTTCAAACTTTAATCTTTCGTGAAGCATTCGTAACTGTAACGTGCAATCTGAATTTTTTCGGCTTTGGTTTCTCTGAGTTTAAATCGGTGATATCTTAGCCGCACTTACTTGATCATTGCATATAGAATTGAGTTTTGCATTGTTATATCTCTTGCTTTGATCATAGTCTATTGTGTAATCATCTATATCTCTTGTAACATCTTTAGTATCTAATCCGATTTGGATTAGGGGAATTTACAATCAAGTTCCAAGTGTGCTTAGGAGCTCAGTGAGTAGAAGTACTTAAAGGAAGCATAAGTGCATGGGGTGCATAGGTGCATAAGGTGAGCAAAAGTGCTCGGGAAGGATAAACCCTCAAAGGTTTGGGAACTTGAGTTGTAAAGAGGTTATTTGTAAACCAATTTAATTAATAAAATGAGTCTCCAATACTAGTTGGTATTGGACGTGGATTAGGCCACTAGAGTAGAGGATAAGGGCCGAATTATGTAAAAATCTCTTGTGTTCGTGTGATTGTTTGTTTCATATTTTTCGTTCATTCCATACTTGAAGGTTTAAGGCATAAAACTGAATCTGGACATTTAAACTTATATTGTGTCATTAAATCATTTATATCTGTTCAAAACTTACCTAAGCATAAGAAAAAATTATTTTCAAAGTCACAATAGTAAAACAGTTTCAGTAAACCTTATTCAGCAAATTGTTTTCATTAAACAGCAGACTGCATTCTTAACTGTTTTATTAAATTGCAAAAAGTTGATAGCGTTCACTCCACACTTATTCAAACCTCCCTCTAAGTGTGCCTACTTGAATTTCAATCAGCCCTCAAAATTTCAGTTTTGTCTAGCCTTGAATTGTTAAATTTATTCGTGGAGTTGTATATCCCGAAATTTCACACAGAGGATTCTTCAAAGCGTGACATTACTTTTTATATTTCTCTTTGTTGTGGAGGAAAACAATATAAAATTATCATCGGAAAAAAAATGTGCAATCAATATTGTGTCTTCACTTGCGATAGAAAAACTAAAGTTTGTTGATGAACCGCATCCAAGGCCTTACACTATTCCTTGATTAGGTAATACTTTTCTTCTTGTTATAGAAAAATGTTTAGTTCCTATCCAGATACACATATTCTGATTTAGTATGGTGCGCTGTTATATCCTTGAATGTTGCACATATATTATTAGGTCAAGATTGGATTGAATGCTTAAATGTGGATCATGAAGAGGGTGATAAATACTCTTTTGAACATGAGAATTATACTCAAATTAATTCTATTCAAGCTTAAGGAGAAGGTTCAAAAAGATGTCATGAACGAGCCAAATGAAAAATTATGCAACTCAATGACAAGTCACAGGAAGATAAAGTTGAAGTTGAGGATAAAACGAGTGAGAGCGAGATTGAGCAGAAAGTCGATGATAATACCCAAAGCAACTTGATATTCTATGTGAAAAAACCTACAATCAACTAGAGTTCCAACCATAAGCAATACAAAGAAACTTACTTATTATTGTTTTTGACATATCAATATGTCTACAAGGAGGACCAAAATTTATTGTATGCTTGGAGTCCGGTTTGTGGAATGTGAATTCTTCAATACTTCAAAACTCGAGGACGAATTTTTTTCAGATGAGAGGAGAATGATGCGGATGGAAGTAAAAGATATTCAATATTATCAGGTTATGACTGTTTATAGATGATTGCAATGTAATAAGTTTATTTAGTAGGTAATATTAGGCTATATTTAATTATATTAGTAGAATATTCTAGAGTATTAATTATTTAAGGTAGTAGATAATTATTATGATTTTATTTTCTTATTTAATTAGGTTATTTAATATTCTACTTAGCCTCCAAGTATTAGGGTTTTTTCCTATTCCTATATAAACAGTAGTAATCCCTCATTATTATTAATTATTGAATGATTGATATTATTGAATTAAGCCTTGTGCTTTGCAACTTTTAGCCTTTTATCTTCTTTTAATCTCCTTTATTGTTTCCTCCATTCTTGTCCTACATCACATGTTGGCACACATAGTTGACTACAGAATTAATTCTTGTAACTAATATCCATGATGAGCATTGGGGTTTAGGAATTTAGGAATTGGAATATCAAAAAGTTCAGCTGTTAGTGTTGCAAGGCACATTACAATTGGTGATGTTTGAACATGGGAATTGAGTTGCAGTGTAGATGATGTAGGTCAACTTTGAATCACCATGTGAAGTTATTGTATCACAAGTTAGCAACTGAGATACAAAGCTGCTTATACATGTTGGTATATTCCTAATGTTAAGTGGGTATAGATTTGTATTGCATATCTGGTAATAACATTGGAAAAAAAAAATTGTTAAAAGAAAATGATGAATTGGAAACATATAGTATGTTCTACAACTGAGGACTAGAAGAAATTTTGAGATTAGACAATAGACGGAGTTCTTGTCTCCTGCAGACATAATAAACAACAACCATCCAGCAAAAATATAAATCCCCATTCCATATAATATTTCAAAAAAGAAATACAAACCATAACTGGTTAACATAATTATATAAGAAATGCTAGGTAGCCTAGTTTGCGTAGAACTAGAAATGGAACATGTTATGACCATGGACAACTTAGTACTCATCCTCAATTTATGATTAGAAATGAAGGTTTGGTGCTGCCGATGTGCATGATATAGCTATCCATTCTGGGAATATCATCTTAATACCGGGACACTTAAACGAGATTTTCCTCTTAAGCTTTGAGTGAATTTACGTAGTTGCCAATAAATTTTGTTTGGCATGTTGATGAATGTGATAGAAATTCATCTCATGCTCATATAAATGTCCTGCTATGTCTTACATTGCTATCCCCACACGTATTAGGTGTCAATATAACATCCTGCTGTGTCTTGGAAATTACCGTAGGTGGTGCAACTAGAGGCCCAATTTTTCCCATGTAACATACCATATGGGGTAGTAATATTATTCGTCCTAGAATTGACTATTACAACTTCCAATACATCAGCCATATAACAGAATGAATGAATATGTCATTGCACATGAGTTGGTTGTTTTTGCAACTTATCATTCTCATGTTTGGAGTATTTGGATTTTTGATTAGTTGGTGGCATGCTGATACCTTGGTCATTTCCTTTTAAGTTTCCTCTTACTAACACTAATCAGTTTATATATATCCGTACATTTTGTGTATTTAATTTCATCTGAACTCTAATTTGATTTGAATTTCATATTTGCAGATGAAGATGATGACTAGCACTTAGGTAGCTGGAATGAATAACCTCAAGTCTTGGCAATCACTTTTCAAAGAGTTGTTTTACGCTTCTCCAGCTTTTACCGTGGGTTAAGACATGAATATGCTTGGGTTGTAGACAAAAGTGTGCTTGATTTATTTTATTTTCTGTTTGTAAGGCTGTTTACATTGTGATTTTGCTTCACATAAGCTTTGAGATGCACCAACAATGAGAATTGGCCTCAAGGTGGCTTTAATAATTGGACAATTGTTATTATCAATTAGGAAATCTATCCTACAAGTACTACTGAGTTTTCCTCCACCTGCCTGTTATGCAAATTACAATTATCTTTGAGGCCCTTTCAAACTAGATTACACTGGAATTTGCTGTATCATCGTCCTTATAACTGATAAGCCTGATATATGTTTTTGTTTGGTGTTCGGCTTTATGTTATTATTTGAGTAAAAAACATTGTCATTTATAATCAATTAGATCCCAATGAGCTCCACTGGTTCCCTATCAATGACACCAGGAGTGTAATGCCATCTGCGACACCAAACATTATCTCTAATTAACATATGAGCATCTAGTTACAAATTACAACAATGTGAAGCTGGATGTTAGCCCCAAAAAATGGGCACTAAAATTTAGCTAATTATACCTTTCCTTTGATCAATTCCCAACCTAAAAGAGAAAAAACAAAAACAAAAAACACCAATCTAATTTCATGAACTATGCATATTGATCTGGACTCATCTTCTCCATTTGGTACATCCTATCATCGAATACGTGGAGGAGAAGATCATTAACTTGCCGAGATGATGGCCGGTCAACAGGTGAAATTTTTGTGCACTCCAGTGCTATTTCAAGCACTTGGAATGCAGCACTTTCTTCGTTTGGTAAAAGCGGTTTCAGCGCTGGATCTATCAGCTCCTCTCGAGCAGATCCTTGCATTTCAATATGTGACTCGAGCCATCGAACCATGTCCATATTCTCCCCATAACTCCCATCAGTAGGCATCCTTCCACTCACAAGCTCTATCAGCACAATTCCCATGCTGTATACATCACTCTTCTCTGTTGCCTTCATCGAATAACCGTACTCTGAAAAATATTAGCAGTAAATTGTTAGAGATCAAAACTTTTAGATATAAACTTGCACAACTGTACAAGAAACATGTATACTTCATAGGAGAAGCTTTTCATACCTGGAGCAATGTAGCCATAAGAACCTGCAAAGCAAGTGTTTGATTCGACTGCAAATGAATCATAATTCTCTGTGATTGTTTTTGCCAGTCCAAAATCTCCCAAATGTGCTTCCATATTGAAATCTAGCAGCACATTGCTAGATTTTATATCCCTGTGAATGATCTTCGGCACACAATCATGATGCAGGTACTCCACTCCCTGAGCTAACCCCACTGCGATCTTTAATCTTGTCTCCCAATCGAGGCTCTTCTTCTTGACATTCAATGGTTGCTTGTGCAGACAATCCCATACGCTCCCATTGTTCATGTACTCATATATCAACAAGTTTGGCCCTTCTCCTCTACTGCTGCAATATCCCAGCAACTTCACCAGATGCCTGTGTCTTATCCTCCCAAGCGTCTTTACTTCTCTGGCAAAGCTTTTATTCAGCAATATATCATCTTTTCTTGTCATCTTCTTAACTGCAATGGTTTCTCCAGTGAGCATTTCGGCTTTGTATACAGTTCCTGATCCTCCTGACCCGATTATGAACTCATCACTCAGATTATCTGTGGCTTCCATAATGTCTTCCCATCTGAAATGGCTATTGGCAGCACCATACTGAAAGAATGGCCTTCTTCGTGTTTTGGAGGAACTGGAAGAAGAGTACGCGAAACTCACTTCATTGGCTCTTTTAATTGATTCGTGCTTGTATTTGAAGAATAAGACAGCTCCGAGTAACATAAGGACAATGGCTACAATAGATGACACAGCTGAAATGGCAACTACTGATGATTGACTCAAGCCTGATTGCTGATTATCGGATTTGATGTCGTTGCAATGCTCCAGAGGGCTCCCACAAAGATGCAAGTTTCCAGTGAATGCATCGGCTGGCCAGTGTGAATAGCGCTTGTCCAGTTTTCCTTCAAGATTGTTGTATGAGAGATTCAGGTGGCTCAAGCTACTCATCTCACCAAGCTGGGGTGGGATTTCTCCGACAAGTTCATTCTCAGATAAGTCTAACACTTCGAGTTTAATCAGTTTTCCAATCGAAAACGGGATTTGGCCTGTGAGATTGTTGTAGCTAAGGTCTAAAATGCTCTGAAGATTTAAAAGTTGCCCAAGCTCAATGGGTATTTCACCACTAAAGCTGTTTCTTGATAGCCGGAGTTCGTAAAGCTTGCCTAATTCACCTATAGCTGGAGGAACAGGTCCAGCAAAATGGTTTCTGTCAAGATTGAGGACATTGATGGACTCAAGTTTACCAATTTCAGGAGGGAGAGTTCCATTAAGCGAATTTCTATCAAGAGAAAGCACCAAAAGATTAGTGCAATTGAATAGTTCTGGTGGGAGAGGACCATCAAACTGATTGGAAGAGAGCTTAAGTTCTCCCAATTCAGGCAATTTTCCTAGCCAAAAGGGTATTTGCCCCGAAAGATGGTTGTTATTGAGATCAACGTGTGTCAATTTCTTGCACGTTGAGAGCTGAGGAGGTATTGATCCAGTGAGTGAATTGCCCGAAAGATCTAAAAGCTTAAGTTCTTGAATTTCTCCCAATGTCCAAGGGATTTTTCCAGTGAATTTATTGTTCCTTAACCTCAGTCTCTGAAGAGAAGGCGATTTACCAAGTTGGAGGGGAATTTCATCATCAAATGCATTGCTTGTGACATCAAAAGAAAGAAAAGAATGCGAGCTACACAACGCAGCAATGCTACCATTCAATCTGTTATTTGAAAGATTTACTCTCGTCAGATTTGAAACATAGCTTAATCCAATGGGGAGATTACCTTCAAGAGAATTGTTGTAAAGCATGAGCTGTTCCAATGCCCGGAGATGTCCAAAAGTTGCAGGAATGCCACCGGAGAAACGATTGTCTGCCAAATCCAGAACCTTCAGATAATGGCAGTTACCCAAAATGGCTGGAATTTCACCCGAAAGATCGTTCTGCCTAAGATGAAGGAATCTCAGCTGCTTTAGCCTTCCAATTGTTGCAGGAATGTTGCCCGAAAAATGATTGCCAAAGAAATCAATCCATTGCAAGCTAGAGCAGTTACCAATCGCATCTGGGATTTCCCCAGATAATTGATTGTCATAGATATACAAAACCTCGAGATTCTTAAGCATTCCAATCTCTCTTGGCAGATTACCCTTTAAGTTGTTTTGAAACAATGCCAGTGTCTGCAGATTTGTGAGGTTTGCTACAAATGGAGAAATGGAACCAACCAGAGTATTATTATTGAGTGTAAGATCAGTCAACTCAACAAGCTCAAAGAGTTCCAATGGTATCGATCCATTGAGCGTATTATTCGACAAATCAAGCTGTTTGAGAGCCCTGCAATTTTTCAACTCAACCGGAATTTCGCCAAAAAGTTGATTTTCACCAAGAATCAAGTGCTCCAAACTGGTGGCATTGGAGCAAATACTTCTTGGTATTAAACCAGTAAGATTGTTGCTTGACAAAACCAAGTAAACTAACTGACCCATATTGCCAAATTCACCTGGAATTTCACCAGTGAGCGTATTTGCAGATAAATCAAGATTCTGAAGATTACCCAACTTTTCCAAAGACTTTGGAATCAACCCTTCAAGTTGATTTCCAAGAAAATTCAAATAAACAAGCTGACTCAATCCCCCAAGCTCACTTGGAATCTCCCCAGACAGAGTATTATTAGCAAGATTAAGTTTTTCAAGATTCTTGAGATTACCCAATTCAGCTGGGATTGATCCAGTGAGATTATTAATAGCAGCAATAAACACGAGAAGGCTAGAACAATTCCCAAGCTGGACCGGAATCGAGCCAGTTAGCTGATTTTCTTGCAGAACCAAATTTTCAAGTCCCCTGAGTTTCCCAATTTCCGGTGGAATTGGACCAGTTAAGCTACATGAAGCTAAACCAAGAACAACCAAGTTCTCAAGATCACCAAATGTCGCCGGAATTTCTCCAATCAGGCCATTATCTCCGATTCGTAGGAATTGAAGATTGTAAAGTGAGCCTAGTTGAGTTGGAATGGGGCCGGAGAGTTGGTTAGAGAAGAGAAACAGAGAAGTTAAAGAGGAAAGGTTAGAGAGATTAGGTGGAATGAGACCGGAGAGGTAATTAGAAGAAAGATCAAGGTGGAGCAGGTCATTTAGCCGTCCGAGAGCCGGAGAAATTGCGCCGGCGAGTGAGGAATCTGAAAGGTTTAGACCCAGTACATGGAGTGAACCATCTGCAGGGTCTCTTCCACATGAAACACCCCCCCAAGTACAGAAATTTGAATTGTTTTTGGACCAATCTTGAAGTACATTTAGTGGGTCGTCCACAAATGATTGTTTCACTTCCAAAAGAATAGCTAGAGTCGATTCTGGCGAGTTCTTGCACAAAACATACCCACATAAAAAGAAACCAAGAAAAAGAAAAACAAGAAGATTTGGGTGAATTTGTTTTGGCAACATTGTCATTTTTTGTGTGTCAAATCAAACAAATGACAGATTCAACCAAACTAAAGATGATTGTGATGACAAGAAAAGATGTATAGAAAGAACCATAAAAAGGTTTGACTCATTGGACTGGTTTTTTTATGTGCTTGTCAATTTGCATGCAAATAGTTTGGGGGGGGGGGGGGGGGGGGGGGGGGGGGTTGTGGGCATTTAAGAATTAAGAGACAAAAGTTTTGATCTTGGGTGGAGAGAAATGTGGGTTTTGAGCCAGACAGCCAGTGCATGTAATTATGGGGTTTTGAAGATTTTTGGGTATTTGCAGAGATTTATGGTCCCTTAAAATGGATGAAAATTTAATGGAAACAAGAACAAATAGAGAGAGAGATAATGAAAGATGACCACCCAACTACTGTAATACTTCTGTTCCATTAAATACAGATATGAGTGAAATTGTAGCAGGGAGATAGATACATAGATAGATATAGAGAGAGAGTTGCAGAGAAGAGATACAGTGGGCTACCTGTTAATGAATGACAAGAAACTGAGGTTTAAAAGAGTTTTGGGTTTTGCTTGTTTTGGTGTCAACTGAAAAGAAAAAAGAAGTTTTTTTTCTTTCTTTCTTTCTTTTTTTTTTTTTTTTTGGTAATAGCTGAAAAAAGGAGTTAAAATCTTCAGGAAAGTGATCAGTTGAATTCCCAACTTCTGCCATTGAAAACGTTTTCACAAAGTCAACCGTGCCCCATTCCCAACGTATGCCAAGAGCGAGACAACAAATTTCTCTACTCCCTTATGATTTTATATGTTACTGACATTATAATTATTATGATCATGCAAATTATTACTATATAAACATAAGTTAATTTATTTACTATGTAGCTTTCATATTATTTCATTATTATTAATTTTTTAAAATCAGTTTTAAAAAATTTAAAATTTAAAATTCATATATATATTTTTAATTTTAGTTAATATAATAATAAACATTATAAATTATTTTAAAAATATTATTTATTATAAGTTTATTATTTTTTAATTTTTGATGAATCATCTTAATTTTGTTTTTATAAATATTTTTAAATTATTTTTAAAAATAAAAAATAATTATATATAATTTAAAATGATGGAGTATATAATTAATAGTTGAATATTCTTTTGGATTGATTTTGATGGGTTTGAGCTACCAGAACTTCATGTCTTTGTGCAGGAACTTTGCTGTAAGTGGTTACATTTTACGGTATT
Source organism: Hedera helix (assembly GCA_947179155.2). Taxonomy (NCBI): domain Eukaryota; kingdom Viridiplantae; phylum Streptophyta; class Magnoliopsida; order Apiales; family Araliaceae; genus Hedera; species Hedera helix. Next base: position 35,944,900 of record OX359273.1, read on the forward strand.
TAATTATCCCAAAAGCCGAATGGGTTTGCAACCTGTTTTGCTCAGGCACTCTAATTATAGTGACGGGTGTAATTAACCACTTAATACCCTTTGTTACTCCCACTGTCTCAAAATAAAAATAAAAATTAGTTTTAATTTTTTTTTATCAAAATAATCATTATTAAAACTAATTTTTGTACATATAATTTAAGTAAAGAAATTATAATTATAATAAAGTAAATATCAAATTCTAATTTTTATAATTTTAAAAATGTATTTATATATACTTAATTATTAATTCTAAAAATAATCAATTTTACCAACAAAAAAAAATTAGAATTAGACATTTAATTTAAAACGGAGGGAGTAATTATTTTTTAGATTGGGTCCACTCGGAGATTATCGCAATTAGACTGTGATAATTAGATTATTTATGAGTAGATTTATTCGAGGATTAAGTCCATTGAATGAATCACAATATAGAATATAATCATCCTCTAAGCAACCGTGCGTGTTTTTAAAGCCATCATCAGATTATAGCTTATTCATATAAACTACATCAAACACACAATACCCACTTATTGTAATAAAATAAAATATGATACATATAAAAAAAAATTATATGACTATTAATTTCATATCGAATGTAAATTGCGGCTAATGTAAAATTGAAAATAATAAAATAAAATAATAATTTGCATGATTCCTTTTATATTATCTCTGTATTTGTAAGTATCTGCGTTTAATATATGTAGATATAAATTTATCATCATATTTATCAAAACTTTACAAATTTTGCCAAACAGACAGTATGCTTCTTTACTCTGGTTTCATCAAAGCATTCCTACCTAATCTACAAAATTTATGCTCAAGACATTGATATTTTTAATTCTATTCAATCTTCTGTCTTCCTTGTTCTTCCAGACCGTTTGCAATATTTAATCTTATTCCTCCTAGTCACTTTCTCTATATGTCATCAAAAGGAAAAGAGGCTTGAAAAGGTAATTAAATAATTAATTAATCTTGAACTTATGGAACTAATCAATATATTTCAATTCAAGATATATCGTCAAGTCAAACATCCCTTGTATTGCTTCCGAACCAACAGATCCAATAATGGGCTACAGAATATATGAATGGTGGGAGCATATATTATCAACCTCTGCATGTAGGGAAGATATTATAATATATTCTCTTAGCCTAATAAATATTTTGAGAATGTTATAGGATTAAGTTTTGATGCTTTGGTTGGATTAGTTTGGTGAACCAACCCCCTATTTCTGTAATTTACTCTTGAAAATAATGAAAAGTTTTCTTACAAAGAATAAAACTTCAATTTGATGCCTCATTTTCATAATTAAGTACATTATTTGTATTATAGTAACCGATCAAACCTCATAAAAGAGGAAAAACAAACTCACGAATAAGCCTCACATAAAGAGAAAGCAAATTTTTATAAAGAAAAAAATAAACGTACTTAAGTGATAATTAAGCTGAGACCTAAATATCAAAATATCTCAATTTTAACTACTAGATTAAGACATTATCTACAAACTTCGATTATTTATTGCTGAAACACAAAACTTTGCTGCTATTTGTGATTGTCCCTTTTTGTTTAGTTGATCTAATCCCTTATCTCTTCCCAATTACTCCATCAATTTTGACTTTTTAAAGTCAAATTGAGATATTTTTATATATTATACTCTCAACATCTTCATTTCACTTATTTTTTCACCCCCTCCTCTCCCCAAAAAAATTAAAAAAAATAATTTTCATAAATTGAAAAGAATACAAAATTATACTTTGATCTTTTCTTTTTCTAAGCCTCAATTTGGTGATGTACTACGAGCACAATAAACTCTCATAATAAAGTAAACAATTATAATTACAATATCAACAAACTCACATTAATGGTGAAAAATTATAATAATCAATTAAGTTTCACACAGTGAAAGAACTAAACAACACGTAAAAAAATAAAAAAAACTAACACAAAAATAATAATTGAAGCAGAAATTCAAGGATCGGACGGGTCTTAACAGTATTCTTGTGAATAATATAGCCGTGAATCCATGTTCTGGTTGACTATACATAGGTCACGGACACTATATAAAACAACTGTGAATGGTACTGGTGCTCACAAAGCTGCAGAAGCAATAGGCAGTATAGCTATATGACAATCTTTTAGGGTCAGATTTTGGAAGAAGCTGCCACTTATATTCGTTAGCAGCCTTTTATATGTTATACTATACATCTTATTCCAATAGTAAAAACAAATTAATGAGTTTTGTAAAGAATAATAAGCTCCCAAAGAAGATTCCCATAAGAAATTTAATTAGTTTAATGTGATTTTTCAATAATGTACACTAATAAAAATAAATCGAATACTTGGCATTCGGTCTTTGATGCTTGGTTTACTCATAATGATATGCGTAATTGGATACCAAATCCAAATGCACAAGACAAATTATTTATGAATTTTAAATTATTTGGTACGATAAATTAATTTCTATCAAGACAATTATGCAACAAATTTCAAGGAGATAATACTAGATTATGAATGATAATTATATTGTGATTTTGATGGCTATATATATGTTTTACAAAAATGTTGATTTTCATATTTTGTTGTCCCCATCGCCATCTGCAGATAGTTCCAAGTTTTTTTTAATAAGGTTCAGGTCTCCAATGGTCATTATCCAGAACCTGCTGTTTAGGTGAGGGTTGACCAATTTGTCAAACTATTCATACTGTGAAATGGGAAGATTTATTGGACAAAACTGCGTGAGAAAGCATAATTTTATTTATTGCATTATTAATACAGAAAATTTTGCCTATGAATTGTATTTATTGCGGAAAAAAATATTGGGTGCAACTGTGCTACCACGTTAGAAATAAAATAAAATATATTTTCTTTCTCAGCACTCTTGTTAAGATTTTTCAAGTTTCCAATTTTAATTTGGAATAAGAGGTATCAGCTCGGCTCTAATGTTTTTTAATTCGATTAAATGATATAGAATTATTCCATTTTCTTATTTTAAGGTTTTGTCAAAAAAATAAATCAGAAGAATAATAAAAAGAAATCTTTATCCCGCTTATAATATGATAGATATGACACGTAGTACTACCATGATACCCGATATTTTCTCATATTGAGGTTTATCTAGACATTTATGTTACATTTGGATGTATGGATAAAATGACTCATTTTTATATAATAAAAAAAATTATATTTGGTTGCGCTATTAGAATAGAATAAATTATTCTCATTCCTCCTAAATTTATGAATTTTATTTCTTGAGAAATGATATAGAATGACTTATTCAATTCTATCTGAAATGGAATAAATCATTTCACTCTCTATTTCATTTTATTCTTTATTCTATTCCTTCATACATTCCATTGTTTCCATCTAAACGTAACATTAATACTTTTGATGATATTTCCCCCCTTAAAATTAAGGTTAAATAATCAAAAGCCAAAGAAAATGACTTGCAAATTGCAACGATTTAAGTGACTACTTCAAATAACACTTTCATGCAGTTGATAGATGATCCAATTGTACTGCTAAAACAAGTAATGAAAATCAAAGTTGGTGGATTGTACTTTTAGTGAGCTGCAATCTACCTCATAATCTCAAGCCGGAGGAGTCATATATGATCGAATGCATGCAGAAGGGTACAGAGTTGGGACACTTACCAAAACCAAAATGTAAATGCAAGGCCAGGTCAAGCATACCTTTCTCGACTAAAAATTAATCGTTAAATTACACTTATGATGTACCAGTTATCGACCCTAGAGGAGAGGTACTTGTGATATTTCGGCATGGGACGCTTTTTATTTGGTAGTAGAGGTGAATATGGCCCCCAATGAGAGTGATGTAAAAAAACACGTCCGATTACTAAGCTTGCTCTTTGTCCCGGCCATTATAGTACATGTGTCATCCAATGTTTGTTCAATTATTCTTTTACCCGCAAATGGAATGTAGACATTGGGTTCGACAATAATGATATCCCCCTACATACCAAAACTAGCAGATTTGCCTGTTTCTCAATATTATCTATCGATACTTTCAAAGTTAGAAAAAACGAGTCACTTGACTTTTTGGATGATATACTATATATTTCTGTAGATTATATCTTTAGTGTGAAAGAATCTATCAATTTGGACATTTGATATTCATTTTTAAAAGAATGACACAAAGTCCTCAATAAAATCAAACCCCAAAATGAAATTTTTGAGTTGCGTGTGATAATGAAATTATGATGATAAAATTGAAATAAAATTTATAATAACAAAAAGTGTTCTATTTATAGTAACAACAAAATTTATTCCACTAATTTAGCAACAAAAAAAAAAATTTATTCCACTAACAGTATTATCTTTCTATGAATAGTAATATAAAATGACACACTATTTACATGGGCAATAATTTTTCCCCCCTTTAGATTCATTAAAAGATCATTAGCGAGTTTACTCATGAAAACCATTTCATTTCATTTTAGGGAGATTTACATTTACCAATATATTTTTTTAAAATATTACAATAAAAATACATATATAAAATATTTACAAAATTAGTACATCTTCAATATTTAATTTATAAATTAGTGCATTTTTATTCCTTTAATTTAGGTAAGTGATTTAATGGGTAGTTAATTGGTTTCAAATTTCAAAATTCAAATTAGATATTTTTTATTCATTTATCTCTCCTCCATTTTATCTCCTCCATCTTCTTTTTTCTCCATAGTTAGTGGCGTCACTCCTCCTCCCCGCGCCCACCACTCCTCCGCCCAACCCCCACCCCCACCCCCACCCCCACCCCATCCCTTCCGCCCGCCCCCCCGTCCCCACGCCCGCCCCTTCTCCCCCCGCCTTCTCCCTTCTCCCCTGCCTCCTCCCGCCCTCACCCCTCCTCCCCCCGACCACCACCCCCACCCCAGCTCCTCCAACACCCCCGCCCCCGTCCCTCTTCCCCTTCCTCTCCCCACCCCCGCACCTCCTCCCCCCATCCCCGCCCCTCATCCCCCTGACTCTGCCCCTCCTCCTCCCCTCGTGGTGGCTCCAGATCTGATCGTGGTGGTCGCCCCCTCCCCTCGCCTCCTTCGCCTACTTTTTGGTTACCGTTGTATTAAAGGTTGGTTACATATGTATTAAGGTTTTGTTACCTTTTTGTATTAAGGGTTGATTACCTTTATATTAAAATTTGGTTACCTTTGTATTAAAGATTGGTTACCATTGTATTAAGGTTTGGTTACCTTTGTATTAAAGGTTGGTTTATTTTGTTTTAAGGTTGGATACCTTTTGTATTAGGGGTTTGGTTACCTGTGTATTAAAGATTGGTTACCTACGTACTAAGGATTGGTTACCTTGTATTAAAGTTTGGTTACCTTTGTATTAAAGGTTTGTTACTTTCTTTATTAAGGTTTGGTTACCTTTGTATGGACGAGGCGGGGGGAGGGAGGAGGGGAGGGGTGAGGCAGGTGGTGAGGGGGTACGGAGGAGGGAGGAGACGGGGGGAGGGAGGTGGGGAGAGGGAGGAAGGAAGAGGCAGGCGGGACGGAGGAGGGAGGGAGGCAGGGAGGGGGAAGGAGGAAGCAGGCTGGAGGGGGAAGGAGGTGGCAGGGGGAGGGGGATGGGGGACGGAGGAGGGGAGGAGGCAGGCGGAGGCGGCGGGAGCGGGAGCGGGAGCGGGGGGAGGGAGGGAGGGACAGGTGTCCTCTTTTCCCTCTCCTCTGTTTTTTCTTTCTCTCTCATTTGCATTCTTTTTGTAATTATTTTTGTTAGTGCACTTTTTTTTAATTATTTTTGTTAGTGCACTATTTTTGTAATTATTTTCTAAAAGTTGTATACTTATGTAAATGACCTTCATTTTATGGTTACTGTGGCCAACCCGTGAGCTCTGAATTACGAGGGAAACATAAGACTGGTCTTAATTGGGCAGCTCTACAAAAGCCCAATAGTATGACAATTAGACCAAGGTTGTGCAGTCCCGTAAGAGTGAAGACCCATGGTATATACAAAAATATTCTTTTATCTACAAGAATACAATGGTATGGTCAATCACTCTCAGTATGGTTCTTATAATTGCAAAAACAATTGGATTTGATTTTAGCGTTATTACAGTTGAATTGATAATTTGATATATGTGGAAAGAGAAGCATAGCCAGAGTTGATTATGTATCTGTCAATCCATTTTCAAAGCTTGAGATTTTCTGTAATCAAAATTCTCTATTTTTTTATGTCGAGATCTATGGCGACGGTTTGTAGGATCTATAAGAACAATATGTCCCGTTGTCGTAGTCCTACTTTTTTGTAGGGTTATGACGACAGTACATACCGTCGCCATAGATCTTAAAAACTGTCACTATAAATCTCGTCACAGAGTAACAAAAGATTTGATTATAAAGAATTTAAACCCCATTTTCAGTAGTTTAAGAAAACATCAGACGTGCTGAAGTAATCAACTCATAAAACTATCTCAAAGCTATTTGGAGGATGGTCCTTCATGTTATTTAGAAGGACGTCACTTTTATGTAATTAGCCCTGCAAAATAATATGCAAGAATCATTTAACCGATCAATCTATTAAAATGTACAACAAATAAACATAAAATGAAATTAATTTAATTTAATTTGAATAACTGTTTTCAAACCGATTATAAACTAGAAGTTTGCACGGGTTAACTTGTGGATCCTTCTTAGTTTTTAAGAGTTTGGAACTTTTTTACATGTTTTGAGCAATATTCTTTCTGTTAAAAATTTACATTAATCAGCTCAGACATCACCACAATCGAACCTATGAGACCTAAACGTTTTAGAGTCTCAATCTTAATTATCATACTAAAACATCATTGGCACGTTTATCGGTTTCAATTTGAATTTTTTGGAGAGAATTAAGCTCTAGTTTTCTTAAAATGCATGATTTTCTAATGATTAATTCCCTCTTTTTTTTAATAAAAAAAATACTCTTATTTTGTTATGGAAGAAGTAGGTATGATAAATTGTACTCCATCGGTTTCATAAAAAAAATCTCATTTTAATTTTCTAAAGTCAACTTATAAAATACTAAAATTTTAAATTGATTTAATTTATTGGATATCAATTAACAAAACATAATAATTATTGTAAATTATTGCAAAAGTACTACTTAATTACTAAAAAGGTTTGATATTTTCAAAAGCTATAAATCACGTCAATTTTAAATTTTATGAATTTGACAAATTTTCTTAAAAAATCAAAATAGTACTAGTTTTTTTTATGGGAAGAAATCATAATTGAACTTATTTTTGGCACTTAATTTGCATGGTTTTCTCGGGAGCACACACGATAGAAAGAACTACATGCGGTTCATTACAAAACAGGCTATACAATTAAAACGGAACCGCGGGACAATGCGATCCAACCGTTGATCCAAAATACTTGAATTTCTTGAAAAGAAAGAAAATGCCGGTGGATAGGGCTGCAAACGATCCGAACCGAACCGAACATTATCGAACTCAAACATGTTCGAGTAGCATTATCGAACCAACGCACTTGTGCGAGTTTGGTTCGTTAGTGTTCGCGAACAGTTTGCGAATATGTTCGAGTTCGCGAACATGTTCGAGTTTTCGACTATAATGCTCGAGTTCGCGAGCATGCTCGAGTTCGCCTATAATGCTCGAGTTCGTCTATTATGCTCGAGTTCGCAAAAATTAAGCTAAATATTCTTATTTTTTTTAAAAAAATTAAAATTTAATTACAAGGCTAAGAAGACTCAGATACTCGAGTTTATTTAGGAATAGCCAAATAAGATATAATATATCATAATATCATATTATAATATATTCATATATATTAAATTAGTAGTAGTGGTCAATATTATTGTTAATTACTTAATTAGTCTAGAATAAATAAATATTACTACTTTCAATTAACTCAAAAAAGGGCGATATTACTACTTCATCAATTAATTAATTATTTTTGTATTTTTTACTTTCAGGTAAAACAAAAGAAAAAAAATACTCCATCTATTTCATAAAAAGAGTCTTATTTGAGATTTTTTTATAATGAAATTATAAATTTTAAAATTTAAAATTTAAAATTTTAAATAATGTGAATTTAGTTGATTTAGATTAATTCAATATCTAATAAACTAATATTGTTAAGTTGTTAACCTTGAAATGTATTACTACTAGATACTTCATCCGTTCTGAAATATAAGTAATAAGATTAACTGCTCAAGTATGAATTTTTAATTTAAAAGGAATGTGGTAATTAACTTTTGAATAACATAAATCTTGAGAATTATTTTATAAAAAGTTTATAATTTTCATAATTATATTGTTTAAAACTAAATAATTTGTTTCTAAAAAACTAAAGTAATATATTAAATTTTACAATTTTGTAAATTAACTACAATTCTAATATCAAAGGCTCAAAGTAATTTAGAGACTTTTTGTGTTTTTTTTTCTTCATCTTTTTGCTTATTTTAATTTAAATTATTAACTCATTTTAGTTTCATGCAAACGGTACCGTGACATTGCTTTATTGGATTATTAAACTTTTTAAACACTATTTTTTATACTAAATATAATTACTTAATTGCATAAAACAAAGTTAGTTAATTATTTTTTCTCACCGTCTCACATATACACTATAAGTCTGTAACACTAAAAAATTTAAAATTTTTAAAATCAAGTTTGCACTTTTAAATATATGGTTGATGAACAATAGGTTGATGTAAACAATGATTATTACTCTATTAGTGAAGTCTCGATACATTGATAACTTGATTTCTCTATTCTCTATCTTAATTTGGCAATTTCAATAACTCAAGCAAATGTAAGCAATTGTATTGTATCATTCTTTAATTAATGTCAAATTGTCATTGCATGAAAATTAATGACATTATTTATGTGATTTTTGACATGGGTTATAATTTATTAAATTATCAGTGATATAAATTGTAATAATCTAACAATCATTGTTAAAAAATTTAAGAAAATATTACAATTATTTTAATTAAATTACATGTGAAGAAGTACACATTATTATTTATTAATTATTTAATAAAAATGTGTACTTCTAATCAATTATTAAAAAAACAAAAAGATGTTTAAGTAATAAAAAATAAAAAAAAATTACTAAAAAATTAACAATTATTGATAAGACAAACTTTAAAATTTAATATGAAATAACTAATTATTTGTATTTAGAATTTAAAAATATTAAACATGTAAGAAATAAAATTCAAACTGGAGCAGCTAACTAACTGAACCGAACCGAACCGAACTGCGTCGAACACTAGCATAGTCGAACCGAACTTGAACCGAACCGAACCGAACCGTTCACGAACATAGTCGAACCGAACCACATGGTTCGTGAACATGTTCGATCGAGAAATCGAACTCGATACCATGTGCGAGTTCAGCTCGAAGAAAGCAACTAGTCGAACTCGAACCGAACTGAACCGATTCGCGAACAGTTCGGTTCGTTTGCAGCTCTACCGGTGGGCGTCGGAATATGTGGATTTTGATGGAATGACGCCCATGGCCTTCAACAATGAATACTACAAAAATCTCCAGAAAAATATGGGGCTTTTAGCGACTGACCGACCAGATGCTATACTCAGATTCAAGGACCTCAACTTTGGTCAATGCTTTGGCTTCTTCTCAGCCTGAGCTTTTTCATGCACAATTTGCGGCTTCAATGGTCAAGCTTGGAAAAATTCAAGACCCTTCCTCGGATGATGATGGTGAAATTCGTCTAAAATGTAGTTGCATTAATCCTTGAGATCTTATTAACTTTGATTAAGTTGAGCTAAGGAGAAAATATGGAATTAATTTCTTTATTAAATTAATACTGTTTCTTCTATTTTATTTTATTTTTAAATAATCAATTGTTGCAAAAAGTTGTTTGATCATATTAATGATACATGATTTTGTTTACTATTTAATCATTAACTTGCATGTTCAAAGGATTAAATGTATGTTATAAATTAAGGTCAACTTTAAGATTCCAAATTGCAGCTACTTGGCATAGTATGATAATTATTACCACTTCAAATTAAAAGAAGCCTAGTTTTGTCGCAACTTATAATATTTTAATTTTATTTTTGAAACCTACATTGCAGGTATGTTGAATTTTCATAATCATTATCGAAAATAACCACAAGCCTCACAAATGCAAGAAAGTTATACTAATCATGTGATACCGGTGAAAATCATACATACAAGTCACAGAGTCTCAGTCTTAATTATCAACTTAAATTCTATACTGATATTATAAAAGTTTAAAATTTCAAAATAACTCTGTATCTACAAGTTGTAATATATTAACAATCTCATGGAATTAATTTTTATTATTTTCTCTAGGATAGAGGAAATTAAACGCTAAGATGGAAATATATTCAAATGATTTTGCTAATCTCTATTAAATCCTTAATGACCTCTCCCCTAAATTTCATAAACTATCTATCAGATAATTGATTGAGTAAAAATGTCCAAACATATTACTATTTCATGCTCCAGTGCCAACCATCAGCCAAGCCCAACCCAAGTACACTAGAATGTATTGGGTTAGAGAGCTAAATTTCAACATGATCATAGGATGGGAGGTGCCCAAAATCAGGTAGTTGAGATCTGTTGGGTTGGAGATTATATTGGAGAAATACAAGTGGCCGAGCATATCATTTGTCCATCTTTAAGTGTTACTTCAACATAAAATTCTTGGGTAATCACCTAATTAGCTTTTAAGGATATTCTATAAGATTTTCTTTCGAACTCTAATCCTATGGGGCTCCCACATACAAAATTTCTCTAAATAAGTCAGCTGAACATCAGTTTCTTATTTGTATCATACCTTTGTCCATTTCCACGAGGCCAAAATCTTACTACTCCATTTATCTTTGTATCCCTTCTACAAATCTCATCTCTCTCTCTCTTTTGTCAGCTTAACATGCGTCTCTCGTTTAATCTTTTGTACATTTTGCATGCCACCAAGTTTCAGTTGGCTCCATTCCTATGTCTTTTCTTCTCAACACTATTCGTTTCACTAAAACGTCCATTTTGGTGAAAACTAATATAACGCTAGCTCACCCCCTCTCAAAACCAAGAATCAAAGAGTCAAGACACGCACGCAACCCCCCCCCCCCCCCCCCCCCCCCTCACATACATACATATATATATATATTAAATGTGATTGTTACGACTAGTTGGACGCGATAATTAAACAACGATATAATTTTATGTGCTATATTGGTGAAATAATAAAATAGACATTAATAAATTTGATTAAAAGGAAATAATATCATCAATAATATGTTTGTTGCCGTGGCACAAGTACAAATCATATTCATATCTTGTCTCATCTTTTATTTCACGTTACGTAATATTGTCAAGTATAATATAATTATTTATTTATAATTAATTTTTTTAAATATATAATTGTATAAATTTTAGTTGTCACCCGTACACGTGTAATATGAGACTATAAATAAGATTAAAAAAAATATAGAAAAAAGGATAGCAGATTTAAATTCCGATCGAGAGCATCTATGTTATATCCTCTCTTTCTCATACATTTATGTTTTTATGTTTTTCTCTGCTTTCACAGCCACTCGTGAAAAATACAATACATTTCAAAAACAACCCCAAGTTCTCCTTCCCAAGCTATTTCCCTCAGTTTATATTTCAGGATTCTCTCTCTCTCTCTCTCTCTCTCTCCGTAGAGTGGATGAATCTTGCACTTCATGTAATTGTATGGCTAAGGAGAATGGCATTACCACTTACAATACAATGACCTTCACCTTCATTTCTCCCACTTTTCCCACAAAAATCCTCTTTTTCTTCTTCTTCATCTTCCTTCTAACTATAACTGCTCACCAAGAACAAAACTTACCTCCTCTTACCTCAAGATCAGATACAGCTCTCAAGACACAAGAATCAACCCCACAAAGAGGCCTAAATATTCCGGCCACCGGAGGTCGACGGGAAGGGCCGGTAAACCGGTCACAGTGGCGAGAAAGCGCTGTCAATGCTAGTGCTCATGAAGTTCCTAGTGGTCCAAATCCTATTTCAAATAGGTAAGAAGCAAAGAAAATCAAAGTACCAAAATTCAAAAAATTATTAAATTTCTTAATTAATTCATATAAATATATATATTTGTAGTTTGTGTTTCTTATATTATAGTTACCAATATTATTAGTCTTAATATTATTTTTTCTCCCAATCATTTAATTTGGCCATGAGGGTGTAAATATGAGATTAATGATGTAGTGAATGATATTAGGAATATTTATCAAACAAACATGATTTGGATATATAGTGCATGGATCCCATCGATCAATATTTGTGTGATTGAGTTTATATTATTTGTTTGGTGATTGATACCATCATTTGTGTATAAAAGTCGCTATACACAACAGCACAGGGAAAAGACAATCTTGCTTTTTCTATAAATATATATCGTTCATTCAACTTACTAAAAGAAAGATTCTCCAAATTAATCACCTAGAATTAATTCATTTGGAAAATATATGACTAATTCATCTAACAAATTGATGTGCCATTTGGTCATGATGAGAGGAATTCTCCAGTTAATTATTTCTTCTCTGTTATATCTTTTTCTAACACTCATTTCATATAAATTGAAAAGGAAATACTTTTGACAGACACGTTAATCAGTATATGGAAAATTTTAGATTTGTCTATTTTTTAATTTTTTTTACTCTTATATAAGATAAATAAGTGTGATTTATTTATTTGAATTAAAGATGAAATAAAATAGAATCATATTTATTTATTGTATATACAAATAAAAAATTAAATAAGTGTAGAAATATTTTTAATATATATAGCATTAGTCATTTAATTTTTGTTGTTGCAAAAGTGCACATATAATATAGATTATATACGTAGATTACAATTTTAGAACTACTAACAAGCTGCTTTACAATTTTTAAAAATTTCAAATTATAAAAAAGAAAATCCTAAAAGGAAGGAGTTATACATGACGGGTCAAAAATAAAATTCTAAAAATGAGGAGCCAATAGCAAAAGTAGGTCTGAGGAACATAATGATTATTCTTGTTTATGTGGGGTTTAGGAGCTTTATAATGTTAAGGCTTGAGACGAGACTGCATGCAATTATGAAAAGTAAAAGTACATAGGGTAAAAACATACATTGTTTTGCGTGAAAAGTCATATACATATCGGATATCGGGTCCTCTTAATATGTGCCTTAGGACATATGCTAAGCGCGGAAAACAAGAGTATTTATTTATATATTTACACGAAATTTAATACATGGAGTTTATTAGTATATTATATTTTTATACATTAAATTCAGTACAAATATATAAATAAATATTATTATACATTATTTTCAGCGCTTAAAATATACCCTTAAAGTACATTCTAAAAAAATTCTATATATATATATATATATATATATATATATATATATGTATGTATAATTACATATGCGTGTAAGTGTATATATATTTACACACATTTAGTATCCAAAGTAAGGTAATGTGGCTAGGAAGGGCGGGTAAGTACGGAAAATTATTAAGCGGTAATGAGGTATGGTATTTTAAGTTAATTATATATTTTTATTTTAATAGTGTTTTATTGTTTATAATATTTAATTTATTAAAATAAAAATATATAATTAATCTGAGATTAGGGCCGACTTTATTGCATAAAAAAAAGTTTGGATTTTAGGTTCTATTTTAAAGAAAGCCTCAAATTTGTTAACACTATAAATAATTCATATGTAAAAGATCTTATAAAAATATAAGTTCAATCAATTATTTAGGGTCTATAGTTCAATCTAAATATTAAATACCTAAAAAAAATTAACAGTATTAAGAAAAGTCTCATTTAAATAAAAAAATATTAATATCTCATCCATCTCAAAATAAAAGTCTTTAATTGATTTTTATTGTAAAATTGACTATTTTTAAAATTAACAATTAAACATATATATTTAGATTTTAAAAAAAGTAAATATTAAGATTAGTAGTAAATTTTATGTAAGTTATAATATTTATAGGCTTTTTACGTATATATTAAATAATAATAAGATATATTAATTTAAAAAATAGTCAATTTGATCATAAAAGTCAATTAAAAATATATTAAATAAAGAAGATTTTATTTAAAAATATTATTTTAGGCCTTAAATTATCTTAAGTCATTCTTATCTAAAATATTATGTGACGATATTTTAAAACTACCGATTAATTACTCAATAAGAAGTGTCATTTTCTTTCTCTGACTAGTGAAAATGAGGTCTTAATTGGTTTCTTCTAGAGGAAGAACTAACGGCTTGTAAAAGCTGTATTGTATTGTATCGAGCATTTAAATCAGTGGCCGCTTCTCTTTGTTTGCTTTTGGATGGAAGGATTTTGGCTCTCTCTTTTGTTTCCTTTCACTTTTGTGCATGGTTTTATTATTCCTAAAATATTTTGGGACAAACCAGATGTAATTTGGAAGTAAAGGACATCTCAAAGTTTATATTATCATTACCAAATTTCTTTTGATACGGTGGTTAAGTTGGTTAAGTTCACTTCTTGAGTATCCGGAAATCTTGAGATTAATTTTTATCAAAAACAAGAATGTTAAATTTCAATCAAAACTAGTCAAAAAAAATAAAAAATTATATATCATCTTGGGGAGCGGAGAAAAAGAAAAAGAAAAAAAAAAGAGAGTATAATTTTCAACGCAGAAATTACTAATGACAGTGGAAAGGTTCAGCACTTGATACACATGCATGTTACGGAATGGATATATAAGTGTGCATTGAATGACTTGTACCCCCTTCAAAAGTTAGGCGGCATTCAAGAATTAGGGCTAAATTGTTAAGGGGAGGCTACTTGAGGGGTCAAAAGGCAAAAAATAAATAAAAAGTTCAGGGGTGACTTTTTTCATGAAGAAAGACTTTAGGGAAATTTCGGCAATTTGACCAAACTTTAATTTAAAGGGAGTTGCTAAATTTTCAGGTTGAATTCTTTCACATTAAACTAATGGAAATAATATTAGTTCGGAAAGAGATCGACATCTTTTTAAGACTTGTATCATTAGTTTTAGTCGATGTTATAAAATTCAGGCCAAATCGGTCAGCTAAATCGGGACCAGATTTAATATTAGGATCAGTTTGGACCGATTTAATTGATTTAATTAAAAATCAATAGAAACCGGTTGATTATCGGTGGTTCAACCGATAAAACCGGTTAATTGAACATATTTTAAAGTGTTTTTAAAAAAAAAATTGTACAAAAAAAATTTTATTTTTAAAAATAAATATTTTTAGTAATATTATAACATAATTTTATTATATTTTAATTTATAAAATATTAGATGTTTTAAAATTTTATTAATTATTAATAATATATTTTATATATATATTTATGACATCACCAGTTTCGACCACTTGTTAAACTAATAATTCATCCATCCGGTATCCCTTCGATTCGATGACCGATCCGATTATTAAAATATTGGTTTTAGTATGCTAAATTTATAATAATTTTAAACTTTTTAAAGAGATAAAATAATAAAAATTTATTATTTAAATAAATTAATTATCAAATAATTTTTTTATTTATTATTTAAAATATTATTTTATTTAATTTATTTAAATTACTTAAATATTCATAAACTCCCCAAATTCAAGAGACTGAGCTTGGCATTTTAAGAACAATTAATGCTATGTGCGTGGTGTCGTGAGTAATATGCTGAATCCGTACGCTCCACAATGTTGACGATAATTACATTGTGTTATTTGTGTCTAATCGAGATATATAGACAACTCAACGTGAGCCGCCACGACTTTATATATATCATAATTAACTTCATTTGTCAAGATTGTTATATACTGATTAGACAATTAATAAAAGCCCACAAAATTGCCAATAATTATTACTTCATGTCTAGTCGAGATATTATATAGTAAAACAAAAGATAATTTAATAAAATTCAATGATTTAATGAGAAAATAATGACAATAATTAATTTAATAATAAAAATTAATTCACACATTTTTCTAATTAATTTTCTTGCATGCACGGGGTTGGCCGGTTAAAGTCTATGAATGCACTTAAACGACTATAATTGTTTTTTTCTTTGAGGGTTACAACGTGAGCTTCCTCTTTTTAAGCCTTTATGCATGACTAGACTGCCAGTTTTTGCTTTGTTTGGTAGCATTATATATCTTGACTATTGTTATATTTACAAAAAAAAAAATAACAAAAATTAATTTATAAAATAATATGTTAAAATATAATTAATAAATAATTCATTATACATGAATGTGTCAAATGATTCTAAGTACAATTTTGCTATATATAATGATATTGCCACTTATTTATACAATGATCTTTGCAAAAAATGATATGACCTTGCATGAAGCTTGTGCCATATATATGTGTGTGTGTGTGTGCGCGCGCGTGCGAGTTCATGAATAAAAATTAAAATTCAGATTGAATAAATTAAAACAAAATTAATGAATAATGAACAACAAATAAACGAATAAGGACAACAACAAAAAACACAGAAGAGAACTAAGATTCGACCCCCTAGGTGGGTCCCTCTGTGGTGTACGTATAATGCCCAATAATGAATGTCAAAATTGAATTCGATTTGAATTATCGAAACGAAATAAGGACAAAACGAGAAAACGGACAAAACCTGAGGGACCTCTCCCTAGGGTTCAACCCTCTAAGGGTTGGTCACTTAAGGCTTGTTTGATACTTAGTCTCCCGAATTTTGTCCTGAACAAGTTTTAATCGGTACAATAAATGAATAATAAATTTGAAATTGAAAAAACTTGTGAATGCTTAAAAGTGATCCCTCTTAATTTCTATATGACAAAATAAATTTTTCATAGAAGCAATAATCGAGATAAACATACGAAAACCGATCAAGAAAATACGAAACGCGACGGAGGAGGAGCAAACCCCTAGAATGGCCCACCTTGGGGGTGGTTTCTTTATCTCTCCGTGATGGGTTTCTTCGATTTTTTTTATGATAAAACTGATTCATGTAATTTTTTTAGACTTAATATTATTTAATCTTAAAGGTATAATTTAAGTAATGTTATCACGAGTCTCGAGGCAAAAGCCTCATGAGAACAACTTGTGTTGGAAATCGATTAAGGGATTGAATTGCTGACTAGAGGAATTGGATGATTTGGCATTACCCGGATAACCTGAGATATTTTAAGAATTTTCCTATCATTAAGAGTATTTCTGAAATTTTCTCTTTTGACATGTGCCTGACACATGATCTGGACCCTATAAATACCCTTTCACTTGACAAGTAAATGAACTTTTGGACAGTATTCTCAAACTCGGACCGGTCATTGAATCGAAAAAGGTACCAGGTGGATGGGTTACTGGTTCAACCAGTGGTCGGACCGTTATTAAACCAGTGACGTCATTAATATGTAATAAATAATAAATAATTAAATATATTAATTATTATTATATATTATATATAATATTTAGTAAATGTGTAAAATTAATCAATTTATCTACAAAAAAGAAAAAATTAAACCTATTTGTACAATGTTTACTTTATACAATTCAAATAAATACTAAATTTATATATAAAAAAAAGATATTAAATCATGATAATAACTCAAAATTCAAGACTTAAGAGTGATAAAATCAAACACAAATGAACATAAATATCTCTAGGATACATTCAATCAAATTCGATAAAAATAAATAAATCTATTTGTACAATATTTACTTTATACAATTCAAATAAATATTAAATCTATATGAAGAAAAAAAAAGATATTAAATTATGATCATAACTCAAAACTCAATCAATGATACATTTAATCAAGTTCAAATGGTTAAATTTAAAATAAAATAAAAAAAAGATAAGAAACCGATAAAATCGGTGACCACTAGGTCAACTGGTCCGATCGTCAGGTCACCGATTTTGACCGAATTTTGACCAAAATTGGTTTTTTAGTTTGAACCGGACCTAAAGGCTGACCGGTTTTTATGTACACTTGGTTGGTCTAATTGTTCTTTCGGTGATCTTTGGGCCTCTGTCTGGGGTTTAGGGGTTTTCTCCTTCTGGCGACTGGTCTGCTATTGGGTGTGTCTTTTACTCTCTGCAGTTGAATTCTGTTTTGAATTTGTTTGCTTTGGGCTCTGATTTTGTTATCCACTTTTGGGTTCATGTTTTCTGATGACAAAATGTTTTGATTCTCTGATTATTTGTTAATTCTTTGCTTTGAATCTGCTTTGGTTCCCTTTAGTTCATGTTTCGGGCTTGGTTGTACAATTATTCTTAGTGTTTGGGCTGGCCACTACAAGAGGCTGCCAGTGAAGCTCCGGCAGCCATGGAGATGAGGAGAAAAATGTGGCAGTGTTATGGAAGAGGAATAGGAAGTCACGTGCAATCGGCGCGTGTTTTAGTTCCAGCACAAACACCTAGCTGGATTTTCCATGTCATTCCTTATTTTTGAAAAAAGCCAGGTTAGAAATTTACCAAACGTCTATTTAGCTAATTTTAACAGTATGGCCTGATTGACATATTGTAATGAGTTTGACGGTCTACTTACAGATGTTAAAAGTTCAATAATTTATTACACAAAACACAGCAAGTACAGTAATGTAAAAGTTAATTCTGCCATAATTTTTTACTTAAAAAATTACATAATAAAACCAATAACAACCGAAATACTTCAAAATTTATATTATTTTATTCATGCCATCACATGATTATTAGATAGTATTGCCTGATCTTTGTTTTTGAGTAATGAACAAAGTAAAAACAATCGAAACAAACAAAAGAAAAAGAAACATGGAAGTAAAATCAGTTTACGAATCAGCTTGGCCTCATCTCCATGGGCCCATCAGAGTGTAATTATCAATAGAAAAATTCTAAACTTAGTCGAAAAAATTATCTGCTAGCCTTACTCATAAAAAGAACGAAAGAGGATGACCTACTTTATTTGTATTTTACAAATAAGGTGAGACTATAGTCTTTTGTCTTTTTACGAGAGTAAGACTTGTGGATAATTTTTCCGACTAAATGTAGAAGTACCCTTATCAATATACTATTCCCACCAGACTTAATTAATATACTCTCTTTTTTTCCTTCCTCCCTTTTTTCCCTCTTTATCTAGGGCTTAATAAATCAGTTCGTTTTGACAAATTATCCAGGACAGTGAAACAGCTTGATAATTTATCGATTCATTTGTCTTTGTACTATGTAATTCTGATTAATAATCTTCATGGCGCAAAGTTATATATATATATATATATATGCCAACTAATTTGGCCTTCAGTTATTCATTGTATCATCCGTATTGCATAAGTTGCATCAATTTTGATCAATTTTGCGAATAATTAGACAATTAGAAAGATTAAATTTTGATGAGAAATACAGAAGTCAATCAAAAGCTAAAAAATTTACAGTTACTTTTGGTAAACTAAGGTAACTCAGTTCTACAAAAAAAGAGAGTCTATTTTTGACTTTCTAAAAAAGTTGCAATATTCGAATATTTAGCTAGTAGTAACTTTTAGATAGTTTACAATGACTAAAACTTCGTTACTGAATCAAATGAATTCATAATAAATTTGGTTTTTTGTCTTAGCTAGGTCTATGCGTACAAAGTTTCTCATCCTTTTGCTGTAAAATTCCTCATAACAGGCTATATTAAAGATTATCAAACATTGGAAGGAGTTTTCACCAGCTCTCGTCACAGGTCAACTCCTTGGATTAGATGTCGGCAGTGTTCTTGGAGTAGCTAACTGTTTCCCCTTGCCGGTATGTGATGCCCGTTGTATTCTTCATGGCTACTGATGGAGATTTTGGACAACAAAAATAATTTTCTTTTTTTAATATTATTGTTTTATTTATGCTTGTGAACAAATGCAGATTTGGGAAGAAGATGAGGAGATTGAAGCAGAAGGTGCTAATTATCAGGTTGAGATGATGACATGTTTGAGAGAGGTTAGTGTTGACAATAACACTGTTGGATGGTGAGTTTTGTCTAATTTACTGCCAATATTGGTATTTAGTATTCTAAGAGACTGACAAAATGGGATGACAATCTTTCGCATATTTGTTCTCTTGATAGTTCTTTTCTTCACTTAATGGTATTTGTGTGGTTTGTTAAATGAAGTGTAAATATATTGATGTCTTAATCTGCCTTTACTTTTCCATATTACCATATCTAATCTAGGATTTTTTCACAGTTTATTGTTCTTCTCCCGTCTTTACATTGTCAACCCTAGTAAAATAATAAGCTGTATATTTTTTTAGATAAGTATACACTTTTAAGTGTATTTATTTCCTCTCTAATTGATTTTTTTTTTTTGGTGAATATATATACTTTTTTACACAATAATTCCCCCCGACACATTTTTCTAACTATTATTTTTTAGACTTTAGTTTTATTAATTTTTTCTTTAATATTATGGAGGCTATTGTTACCACCTGCTGATCCCTCTTACTTTGTCTTAAATGAAAAAGTTGATCATCTTTTGCACAATCATTTTCAGTTTGTTGTATTGATCCCCCCCCCCCCCCCCCCCCCCCCCCCTCCCCTTCAATTTCTAGTACTATTACTAAAAATCTATTAGTAAGTCATATTAATAAGTAAGAATACAACATGACTTAAAGAAATATTAATTATTAGTTTTAAATGTAGGAATGCTCATGTTATTCTTTATGCTTTTACAGTCTTTTTAGCACGAAATAGTAAAGTCATTTGTCAATCATTTTCCAGGTATCAATCAACGTTATTAGGTTCTTTTCAGACAGTGGAACTGATAGAGACCTCTATGAATTACCAGGTAACATCTGTCTGCCCATTTTTGTGTATTGCATTTTGTTGTCATATCATCCAAACATTACATAGCCTGTTCTGTATTTGTTTCATTCCTTTTTCAAGGGCTTCTCTGTATGTAGAATCTCAAACAGTCACAGGAGCGATGACATTATATTCAACTGATGAGTAGATTTTTTTTTTGTTAGCTTCTGTTGCATGCCAAGATTCAGTTGTTATATATGTTTTGAATTTTGGCATTTGTTTTTATTTTCTATACAATTGCTAATTCTAAACTCCCTACATCGTATGGCTTTACTTTTGGTTGCAGGAGAATATAAAGCGGTGTTTGTGCATCATTTATGATCTGATCCTTTGAAGTTCAACCAAGGTGTCTTAGCTTTGAAGGCCTTGAAGCTTTCTGATTCCTTCATGGAACTTTACGGCAACAATAATTTTACTGGAGAGAAGTATGGTTTTCCGCGTTTTCCTATCATTATGTATTTTTGTAGAGATTTTTTCCCCTTCATTTTAGTGACATTTTGTTTATATATTTATCCTCAGGCTGCGATAGAAAAATCTTTCATGGGTGGATATCTTTGAGGAGATACCTGTATGTTTCTACTATATCAATCCACTATATTCAGAATTATAATCTAATAACTCTTAAGTTGTGCTCTGATCTGGTTGTTAAGAGTAATAGGTTCCATTTTATGACTCTCTTTTCAATAAAAAAAACTTCATATCAATATTAGTTTTACCCCAAAATGTTTATTATTTACTAATTGACCCCCAAAATTTTAAGGGAAAGACCGCATTTTGACCTGCGTATACCTTACTTTTTTGGTCATGTTTCTGAAGAGTTTTGCATGATTCCTTTCCCTGTTGTTTCCGAATTGAAAAAGGAAAAAAAGAAATAAGAAACTCTGGTTGGCATTTTTTGGACGTTTTGCCAGGCATTTCCTAGTGTTGCATCTCCAAAATGTCTCAGAATTTGGAAACCTGAAATGCTGACCTATAAGAGTTACATGCTTTGTAGGCCGATTGTCTTGTATATTTAGTTATTTGATATACTACAAGTGTTCATTAAGGAACCATTATTGTTTATTTTGACTTCCATTGTGGATCATATAATTGCCTTCTATATTCACAGTTAAAGGTCTCTAATTCTGTTCTTACAAGTGCCTTCAGGACTGAACTTGAAGCCGATACACCTGTTACTCAGGTAATTATTTCTACTTTTGGGATCTTTATTGTCATTAAATCTAAAATAAATGCTAATTACACCTTTTTTGTACAAGCTAGTGTGTACAATCTAAAATAAATGCATGGATGATTTTTCGATGGAACAGCAGAAAGTTATTCTTATATTCAACAGGATCTCTATCCTATCATTAGAATGACCATTCAGATGACAAGAGTAACCTTTTGTTTACAGTTTCAGTTTTACTATAAATCTGCCACGTCAGCAAGCACAGCAGCAAGCATGGTTGCAGAAGAGAAGGTAATTTGCTATATTTGAATGTATATGGCTTATTCTTAGCTTTTCAGAAGTGTTTGTTACCAGTTTGGCCCTTATGCTGAGCCGCTAGTTCAGTGTATGCCCATGCCTAATTATTTTAAAATTTAAAAATATCCTATATATATTGCTTAACATTCCTTCTTTTAAATAAAATTTAGTTAGAAAATGGAAGATTGTGTAACTTCTACAATGATTTACACGCTTATAATTTAAAGATTATATCATTGCTCATTAGTGGTTTAGTTAAGGTTAAGAATATATTATTTGATGATGAACATTGTTGAATGGATAACTTTGGATGTTTCATTTCTTTATTTGTTATTTTGTAGTTCTTTTTGCATGTCTAGAAGAAAAGGAAGAGCAGAGTTGTGATAGGATAATACAAATTTTTGTAAAAGAGAAACCGTGTAAACAAAATCTCCAATCCTTAAAACCCAACAATAAGTTCACCTATCCAATGCTTCAATAATAAAAATTTAGTGCTAAAAACAAAATAAAATGTTGCATCTAATCAGAAGTCGAAATAGTCAAAGTCTTAACACCAAAAGATAATCTTCAACTAACCTCATTAGAAAAAATGTTTGTTTGCTATGCAATTTTGAAGCATGTGTTTTTATCCCTACTTTAATTCAAACCTCATGGTTTGACGATGACTTGATTCAGAGTTTCTGCATTTATGTTAGTTTGACAACCTTGAAAATTTGAAACATAGCATAAATGTCATATATGTGCTAAGCTATAAAGAAAGAAGATAAAAGGTTTCATATAAGCCCAATTTTCCATGACCAGAGATGAATTATAAATTAAGTTTGTGTATAAATAGGAAATTTATCTGTTTTACATTTGTGGTCTTCTCAGTAAAAATTTTGAAGCTTGGTTTCACCTTATATATTATCTCTTTCATTTTTCACACGTTTTCTTATTCTTTTTTATTCATATAATTATTTTCTACTGTCTGTGTTTAATAGAGCTGAAATCGTGGCACAAAAAGCTGCAGGAGAAGAGCCGTTGCCTGAGGAGGATCCTTCAAATCCTGTTTTCAAGCCAATCCCAGAGCCATCCATCCCTGCTGGATAGCTTCCTCATAACAATTCAAATTTCCAACTACTGCAACCAAATTAATGGGTATGCTACAATTCCTTATAGCAGTAAAAAGATACAAATAGATATGTATTCGAAGTAGCTAATCATCATTGGAAGAATTAATTTAGTTTTTGCGTAGATATTTTAAGGAAACACGTGCAAGTGTAAAGTAGAAATGTAAACTTCTCATCTTCCTGGTGCATGCTTCACTAGATGCTAGGTTCCCCTTACAATAAACATCCTTGTGCCTTAAACGTAAACTTCTCATCATTCTGGTGCAGGCACCAGGTATTTTTTTTATATAAAAAATATATTGATAACACCAAGCTGATTTTGTTATACACGGTTGCATATTAGAAAACTATGCTCACCGTTTATGGTAAGAATGCAGGCATTCCTACTGCGCAAGTTGTAAATGTTAAGTTGATTCTTCTAAGTTGTATTATTGTGAAGAAACAAGGCCAACAGGTCCATGGATTCCATGTTTTGCGTTACTCTGCACTAGGAGTTTCCATTGATCGCTCGTCAAGTCATTTAATTGTTCTAGGAATATCATCCTTGAATGTTCTTTGAAATTAATATTTATGTAATATGTGGACTTCAACATGAAGTGTTGCAGGACAGAGTTTCAGCAAGCTGTATTTGGTGAAGGCTTTGTATGAGAATTAACATGGCATCTTCTTGAGCAGATTTTCATGGATCTAAGAGGCATTCATCGACGCTGATTTCACCTACTTGAAGAATGGAGCAAGCCAGTTGGGTATGCCCTCTTTTTACTACTGCCTTTGTCTTTGGTCTGTCATTAAATTCAGTCGATCATGTCATGTATTATCGCGCAACCTTGTAGAAGAAATTTTGGATTTGAAATGAGTTTTATTTTTTCATTTTGTAGTCTGCTTGGAATTAAGAAGTAAACTCCTGTTATTTAAAATAACAGTCCACTATTTTTAGCTCTATTATGTTCGCTGACCTGCATGAATAGTATTAAAAGATTTGCCCCATGTTTGCGAGTAAGCTGCGATGGTTGGTAGAAGCACTTGCTCACCATTGAGCTATTTATTGGGTTACTTTTCATTTTTTTGCAATCTTTAAGTAACTGCTATTCTATTTAGTTCAATTTGAAACATAAGAAGAGGTTTTGAGGGAATAAAGAAGATGTAAAAGTAGTAAAAGACAAATTAAAACATCTGAAGAGGCACTGATATTCAATATTGTGTTCAATTTGATTTTAGCTTTTGGTTTGTGAATAAACAAGTTTAATAATTTGCGCGTGTAAGTTTAAAAACGATTTATCAGACTATTTTAAGTGATATTTTAGTTGGTCTCAAATTAATTCAGTCATCCAAATTTAGTGACTAGATAGTTTAAAAGTTTTTTCTTTATTTATTTTGTATTTTTTTATCGTTACTTAATTTTTGGTGATAAATGATAAATTGTATCTTTAATAGTAACTATGTATTATTATTATTTTTTTTTTTTGAAAAACTTACTTTTTGAATTGTTGATTTATGGGAATCTCAAAATTTATGATCAATAACCATGAATTTTTTTAAAAAAGAGAATTACTTGTGAGCTAACAAGTCATCAAGTTAGACTAGTGGTGCACAAATAATTTGCGGTCTGGCCTGGTTAAAATTCAGTCGGGTTCGGCTCGGCACGACTTGGAAACTATGAACATGTCATATTTTTTTGGCTTAGATCCGGCCTAACCTGTTCAATCAACAAGTCTGGCCTTACCTGACTTAAAGTTCGGCCTGGCCGCCGGCCTTACCTAGTTCATCTAAAATTCGGCTCAGCCTGTCAATTTTTTTTCTTTACTATTTCAATTCTCTCACTTCAGACGATTTTTTTTTCTTTGTGACAACTCATTCAATAAACCAATTAAAATTAATGTTTTTCAATATGTTCATTCATACATGTTTATTTATATACGAATAAAGAAATTCATGACAACACATTGAATAGTATAATATATAAGTATTTTTTTTGCCTAACTAGTAACCTATACTTTTTACAGATCTTTCATTACATCTGCATTTTATTAAATACTTAACGTAAAAACTAGAAAGTCATTTGTAAAATAATATTAATAATAAAAAAGATACTTTTAATAATTTTTTTTAATTAATAATAGTATAAAATAATACATTATCTTTAAAATTGTATAATATTTTTATTCATTATTGTAATTTGTAAGTTGTAATACATTACTTTTAATTAATACATCAATTAAGTTCAAAATTTTAATTGGTAATTTTATAATATTTAAAATTACTAAAAAAAAATTGAATTGATCGGATCGGACCGGCCTGGTCTGTCCCGGCCTGGGCTGTAACTTGCAGGCCTCAACAAGCCTCATTTTCAAGCACCAAGCCCGGCCTGGTCTGACCTACAGGCCTAAAATCAAAGACTCGGCCTCCCAGCCTGGTCAACGGCCAAGGCTTGACAGACTCAAGCCAGCCTATTGTGCATGACTAAATTAGATTACTGAGTTGATGCAAAAATAATTAAATTAATTTGAGATATGCCTTGCTATATATTAATATTGGTATAAAAGACGTGTACACGCTGAGAAAACTTCCACCATTTGAAATTTATTCCTTTATGTTAAGACGCCGATTTATATTATACAATCAATTATAAGATTCAAGGACTATATTTTCTTTTAAAAAAATCTATTATAAGATTTGACGACTACAATTTTTAAAAAGAATATTTTTACATACTATAATGATGCGTAGTTAACTGGGATAATATATGTTTTGATCACTATACTATAACTCTATTTTTATTGTGGTTATTGACTTTTTTTTTTTGACAAGTACATTATTATAGTTAAAAATTATAAAAAAGTCAATCGTTAAAGTTTTGTCCAAAAAAGTGAAGAAAATTTATTGACTCAACTAACATGTCTACGTGGCATGCTACGATGAAAAAAATAATTACTTAAAAAAAGTTAGATTAACTAATTACACACAAGAAAAGTATACCTACATTAATTATAATTTTGCAAGAAATTAAGATTATTTTAAAATTGATTTTAAAAAGCCACATTCAAATAAATAAAAAACTAAAATTTTATTAATTTTTATTAATATTTTATAAATTTAAAATTAATATATATTTAAAACAAATCAAATAAATTCAACTAATAAATTAAATTAATCAAGAAAGTCGTCATCTCGCTTTTTGGTGACCACAAATTTATCATTTTGTAAATTCTAAAACCCACTGTTCATCAACTACACATTTATCATTTTCAAAATTATCAACAATACAATATGTGAAACTCAAATTTTAAAACCCCTTGTTCATCATCTTTCCCACAATCCACTGTTCATCATCTTCTTTCCCACAAACTCAAATCCCAAAACCATTGCAGACCAAAATTTTCTTCTTCCCCACAACCCACTATTCATCATCTTCTTCTTCTCAAACAAAATATAATTGTGTCTTCCATATTGTTTCCCGAGCTACCTAAAGAATTGAACACAAAGTTATCGGGTTGAAATATTTGATCGTAGGGACCAGATCTACAACAGCGATGTCGATGAGCTTCAGATTTGACCCCACGTATTGGTTCCAATGACGCTAACATGAACATATTTGAAGGAATTTCTAGTTAATCTACAAATTTGTGTTTTAGATTGATGCATTCTTGAAGAAGACGATTCACGGCGATAGGTAAATTTTTTGGGCGGAAGATGAATTTGTTCATCAATTATTTTTTTAGGTTTGGTTCCATCAAATGGGTCAGTAGAATTGAGATAAGTTAGGGTTTCGAGATGTTTAACTTGAAGATATATCCTTTTAATTGCGCTCCAAAATAGTGCAGAGCTAGTGCGTGCTGTGCACCATATGATTTTTTTTTTTTTAAATCGTGTCTGTTTAGCTTTATAAAAAACGATATGAAGGTTAGATAATGGATCATTTTTTTATACACATTTTTTATGAAGGTTAAAAAAATATTTATAAAAAAACTATAATATCTGACAATTTGTTAGGATTTGCATATGTATGATTTGATTAAACAAAAGTGATTAATGTATAATTGTTCAGTAGTTTTTGTAAAGTTCTTACCTGAGATTTACTGTACAAGGACTTATAATAGATTGATCAAACTTGTTTGATTGATCTTTAAGTTGATGTTATGTATAGATTGATACGATCAGATCCATCGTAGAGTTACTCTGTCTGTCCGTAAAGTCTTTGTTGATCGTAGAGTAAGTCTTGAGTTCATAGTGCAGCAGTCAGAATTGTCAAGCCAAAGCTATTTGAGTAATCGTAGAACAAGCTATGGGGCGGCCTAAGCAATCTTGAAGCATTGAAGAGTATCTCTGCCTAAATCGTAATATGAAAATTGTTAGCAGAACATGTGACGCCCCCCAAATCTGGGCCCACACAGCCCAAACTTGAGTCGTCAAAAGACTACAACAAAATTATTACAACAAAGCACAACGTACTACAATACAGTGTATAATAATACACAACTAAGTCTTCACTATTATTGCCACACTATTTTACAAAACGTGAAGACTATGATAACTATTCCTCGGACCCTCACTCCATTCCCCGGCTAGACCCTGTTATGTTTTCATCTCCTGTTGAAAAACAATGGAACAAAAGAAAGGGTGAGCTCAAATAGCCCAGTAAAGAATAACATGACTAAGATAATGACGAATAAATTATCATTAGTCTTCAACAGTTGAGTTCTTGATAGAATACAATAGACTACAAGGTTTATATCAAAAACTGCAGTTAAATTCTTAAACAACGTTCAGATCAATAATAGCAGCGGAATGAGTAATCTATTAGAAGAATAATGCAGACTATAATGTCCACTCGGTTCTCTTTTTAGGAAAAACATCATCAACTTTTATCATCTGAAATAACATTAGTCAAGATAATACAAATTCACAGTTCCTGATCATAATCATGCAGATCAATAGTTCATATTTGCACTACGGGCCAAAGACATTCAATATAACACCAACGGTCATGATTATACCAGATTCAGCCTTTGGTCATAATCATACCAAACAACAGTTCATCTTTGCACTACGGGCCAAAGAGAACATTCACCACGTGCCATAAAAGACACCGAACAGATGTATCGCCTTTAACCTATTATATCGCCTTTAACCTATCATCTGTTCAACAAATATATCACATCTGTGCCCCCGGCCACAGATATTCACAACAGCTTGATTTTTGGATGATTAGAATGATATAAATGATGAACAGAAGAAATAGGATAACAATAAGTATCGGAAGTTTACTTTGTACAGATTCAAATAATGTCCAAATTGTCAACATGATGTGGAGTGAAATTCAAGATCCACAGTTCAGAATAACGGTTACAATTCAATAGAAAGGTTCACGTAAATAGGAAGGTTCAGTTGAAATAATGAAGTTCAACTATTATGGAACATATAATATTTTCAGGAATTATAGAAGCAATAGTTCCATAATAAATTTCGATTTAGGAGTATGAAAGAAAATAATATCCCTTACCGTAGCAGGTTTGATTAACAAAAGGTGAAGGAAATTAATACAAAGGGTTATTCACCAACAGGCGGCAATCCGCTCCGTAAGGTTATTCCCACAATTTAATAGAATTTGAGTACAAAGAGTTATTCACCAAACAGGCGGCAATCCGCTCCGTAAGGTTATTCCCACAATTTAATAGAATTTGAGTACAAAGAGTTATTCACCAAACAGGCGGCAATCCGCTCCGTAAGGTTATTCTCAGAGATTAATAATGAATGAATACGAAAGGTTATTCACCAACAGGCGGCAATCCGCTCCGTAAGGTTATTCCCACAATTTAATACATGAAAATAAAAGGCACGTCTTATGAGTAAGGAAGAAACAATATTATTATCGAGAATCAAATAATGATAATCCCTTACCATAGTATGTTTGAATAATGGAAGATAAAAAAGATGGTATCCCTTACCGTAGTAAGTTTTAATAATAGAAGATGAAAGAAGATGACATTCCTTACCTTGATATTGTGAAACAAGTTTATAGCCGAACAAATCCTTCCTTGTTTGTAGCAGTAAGGAATCTGACTTTTGAGTCTTCTAGAGTTTTTAAAATCTCTTCATGCTTTTAAAATAATGTTACTCTCGGAAAGATAGACGGCATAGACTCAAGAATCACTCAATTCGGAGTTAATATGAATGAGTTATGAATTTTCAAAACTAAGACTGAAAATAGTGACGAAAATCAAAATAGGTTACGGTTTTTAGTATTTTAAGACATGAAGATGATTTCAGATGACTTTTCTTCCTTCTTCAAAGTTGTAGAGGACGAAAAACTGAAGAGACAGGCTTTTAATTCATTAAATTCTGACAAATAATGAATTTACTACGATTTTTCGAAAGAGTTGCTGTACATAAGAAAATTCCACTCGGGAATTCAAAGAAGAATGCAAAAGATTTCAAAACTAGGAATGACTTAAGAACACTTAGAGAGAACTTACACAAAAAGTATTTAGAGAGAGAAAGAAAGAATAAGTAAGGAAGTTTATGAAAAATCCTTAAGTTAAGACTTCTATTTATAGCCAAAAATCTTATCATTCATTTAATCTAAACCATTCATTTAAAGATCATCTTTTAATCTACACCATCCATTTCAAATATTATATTATCTTTAATCTACACCATTCCTTTCATATCACCTAATAATCACCTAACTTTATATTATAAACAAATCAATTCAATTATTCAACAATAATTCACACTTTAATCTACACCATTCCTTTCATATCACCTAATAATCACCTAACTTTATATTATAAACAAATAACTTTATCAATTCAATTATTATGACTAATTGTTATAAATACAGTATAGTTAGCTCTTAGATATCAAGTCAATTAATTAATGAAATACAACTGTTTAAATAATACCGTAATAGAGATAACAATAATACAGAAAGTATGTAAAAGAAAAATACGTTACTGTGGCATGACAATTATTGATTCAATAATGTGAATTACTGTGCATATGTTACTGTGACAATTATTAGGTTCAATAATTTAAAAAAAACAGTGCAGCAACAATTATTGAATTGATAATATAAAATATTATGCAGTGACAATTATCGATGAAATGATGCGTAGCAGTTACGGTGTCAATTATCAGACCAATAATATGAGACACTATGCAATACCGTGTGTTACTGTAGAGTACCGTGTGCTACAGAAAATACCATAAACTACCGTATGCTACTATTCTTTTATCACTGGTATTTTAACAATTCCGTTGACTATTTTTATTTAAAAAGGTTATTTCTGTCGTTTTCTATATCCGACAAATATTCCGTTGTGGGGTCCACCAATAATTTGTTATTTCGGCGCCGTCGGACCAAACGAATATTCCCCGACCAAACGAATATTGTCCGACAAAATAAAATTTGCACATAACATCCTTAACTTTCAATTTTGTTAATTTAACCACTTACTGTTTCAAAAAAAATATATATGAAGAAAAATTAAATTTTGTATTTCATAAAATTCGGGGTCTTACAACCTCCCCTCCTTATGAAATTTCGTCCCCGAAATTGACGTACCTGACATATCGAAGAGGTAAGGATACTTAGATTTCATCTCAGATTCTAGCTCCCAGGTCATTTCCTCAGTATCTTGGTTCCTCCATAAAACCTTAACTTGAGGTATAACCTTTGAGCGTAGGATCTGCTCCTTCTTATCCAGGATCTTAACAGGTACCTCCTCGTATGTTAAATCATCTGCTATAACGTCTGGTTCTAACTCAATGACGTGGTTTGGGTCCTTCACATATTTACGTAACATAGATATGTGAAAAACGTTATGGATGCGAGACATACTTGGTGGTAGGGCTAGTCTGTAGGCTACGATTCCTATTCGATCGAGGATTTCAAATGGCCAATAAATCGAGGGTTGAGCTTTCCTCTCTTTCCGAATCTCGTAACCCCTTTCCATGGAAAAACACGTAAGAATACATGATCTCCGACGTTGAAACTTTCGTCTCTCCGATGAAGATCAGCATAACTCTTTTGTCGTTCTTGTGCGGTCTGTATTCGTTGTCGGATCATTTGGATCTTTTCGGTCGTCAAGCGTACCAACTCGGGTCCCAATAATTTTGCTTCTCCTACCTCATTCCAACATATTGGAGAGCGACACTTCCTTCCATACAATGCCTCGAATGGAGCCATGCCTATGCTTGCTTGGTAACTGTTGTTGTAAGAAAATTCCACCAACGGCAAGTACTTATCCCAACTTCCTTTGAAGTCTAATACACAAAGTCTCAAAAGATCTTCGAGGGTCTGGATCGTCCTTTCCGATTGTCCGTCCGTTTGAGGATGATATGCAGAACTAAAACGTAGTTCAGTGCCCATAGCTTTTTGTAGACTGGTCCAAAAGCGTGAAGTGAATCTAGGATCTCGATCAGAAACTATGGAAACTGGCATGCCATGCAATCTCACGATCTCATTTATGTACATACCGGCAAGACGTTCAAGTGAAAAGTTTTCTCGTATAGGCAAGAAATGAGCAGATTTGGTCAATCTATCTACGATCACCCAAATTGCATCTAAGCCTTGAGAAACTTTTGGAAGACCCGTCACGAAGTCCATATTGATGTGTTCCCACTTCCATTCGGGAACTTCAAGTGATTGTAATGGACCTTTAGGAACTTGATGTTCTGCCTTGACACGTTGACAAGTTAGGCACCTTGAGATAAACTCCGCAATCTCTCTTTTCATATTGTTCCACCAAAATGTATGTCGAAGATCTCGATACATCTTGGTACCTCCTGGGTGGATTGCAAACGGCGTGTTGTGTGCCTCCATCATGATTTTATGCTTTAATTCAGGATCGTTAGGAACACAGAGTCGAGAGTTGACTCGAAGTATTCCTTTCTCGTCGATTCTTGCTTTGGGAATGGCACCTTCTTGTACTTTCTTTATCATGTTTATCAGTTCCGGATCGGTAGCTTGAGCAGCTTTAATTTTATCGATTAAAGTTGGTTCTACTCGCACGTGAGCAATCTTCGAGTGGGTCCCTGGTGTCTTTAGCTCTATCTCCATCTTTTGTAAGTCGTACAAAATACACTTTTGTGTTGTCAGCAGTGCACTTGTACTTGCATAAGATTTTCTGCTCAAAGCGTCAGCTACAACGTTCGCCTTTCCCGGGTGATACTGGATTGTGTGGTCATAATCCTTTAACAGTTCAAGCCAACGTCGTTGTCGCATGTTGAGTTCCTTCTGGGTGAAGAAATACTTGAGACTTTTATGATCCGTATAGATATCCACTTTTTCTCCGTACAAGTAGTGTCTCCAGATCTTCAACGCGAAAACGACTGCTGCCAACTCTAGATCATGAGTAGGATAATTTTTCTCATAATCTTTGAGTTGTCGAGAGGCATAGGCTATAACCTTTCCATGTTGAATAAGGACACAGCCTAGACCTTTGCCAGAAGCATCGTTGTAGATAACAAATTCTCCTGATCCTGATGGTATGGTCAGAACAGGAGCTGAAACAAGTCTCCTCTTGAGTTCTTGAAAACTCTTCTCGCATTCCTCGCTCGATATAAGTTTTGTACTAGAATGAATGATACCGATATCTAGTAATTAAACTTTCAACTCTTGGTGTTCTATGGGAGCCATTTGGTATGGGACTTTAAAAATGGGCTTAGTGCCGGGTTCAAGATCGATACAGAATTCAATTTCACGGTTTGGGGTAAGCCAGAAAGTTCCTCAGAAAAAAAACGTCAGGAAACTCATTAACAATGGGAATATCATTCAAGTTTGACGTGTTTTTGTTCAAATCAGTGACATGAGCTAAAAAGGCTTGACATCCGTTTTTCAATGAACGAATGGCTTTATGGCTAGAAATAACAGTTATAGATTTCAATGGTTTAGTTGCTTGAATTTGCATGACAGGTTGATTAGGAATATGAAAACTAATAATCTTATGAAAACAATCAATTTTAGCATGATGGGTAGTCAACCAATCAATTCCTAAAATCACATCAAATTCACGCATCTCCAAAGAAATAAGGTCAACAGGTAATGTGAGGTTGTTGATTTGAACTAGGCAAGATTTATAGATAGTAAATGTAATAGGTATTTCTCCCAATGAGGTTTCAACTGATAAAACAAGATTTAAGTTTTCAATAGTCAAATTTAAACGTTGAGTACATATAGGTGAGATAAAAGAGTGGATAGAGCCAGTATCTAATATGGCATAGACTTCACGAGAATTTATGAATAGCTTACCGGTTATCACCTCATTCGGTTTCTTGACTGTTATCGTCAAATTGAATCCCGAATACTTCATTCGGATCTTCACGTATTTCAACCATGGGAATACCACTGAATAATTTTCTAGCAAACTGTTTCTCGGGTTCATCAACTTCATCAGTAGTAAGGTACCAATGATTTCCATTAAAATAGTATTTTCGATAGACTGCAGTTTCCACGATAGTGACTAACTTAACCTGAATTCCTCTAAATTGTAACGCCCAAAAGTATAGAAACATCATTTTTAAATAATCTTGAAAATCATAGCTGGAACACCATAAATCCCAAAGACTAATATGAAAAGTCCATATATTCTGATCCTTTGTTATAGAGCATAACCAGGTGATATCACTCTCCCAATTAGTGAGTAAATTAAAGGCAATAATTTCCGCAAGTTCGTTACTTCCATTAATTGCTTCTAAGAATGGATCTGGAACGACTGTAGCAGAGCTTTCACCTTCATCCTTACTGGATAGAACACGCATAATTTTTGCCTTAGGCAAATGATTCAACTCTGAGTTTGTAAGAAGATTATTCGTCGCCTCTTGTTTTGCAGCTACATTTGTTTCGGTAATTTCATAGTTAACCTCCTGATTTCCAGATGCCATAATTAACTGTGGTCACAAAATAAATGTTAGTTCAAATAAACTGACTCATCTCTTCATGTTCCTACATTCAAATCGATTCATTAGATAAAAAATAAATCTAATTTAGGTAGGACACACTAGTGATTGATTCTATTCGTCTCTCCCCTCCTAGTTCTAACCCCAGATCTCCATTAAAGACCATATCCCTAAGCTCTGATGCCAAATGTGACGCCCCCCAAATCTGGGCCCACACAGCCCAAACTTGAGTCGTCAAAAGACTACAACAAAATTATTACAACAAAGCACAACGTACTACAATACAGTGTATAATAATACACAACTAAGTCTTCACTATTATTGCCACACTATTTTACAAAACGTGAAGACTATGATAACTATTCCTCGGACCCTCACTCCATTCCCCGGCTAGACCCTGTTATGTTTTCATCTCATGTTGAAAAACAATGGAACAAAAGAAAGGGTGAGCTCAAATAGCCCAGTAAAGAATAACATGACTAAGATAATGACGAATAAATTATCATTAGTCTTCAACAGTTGAGTTCTTGATAGAATACAATAGACTACAAGGTTTATATCAAAAACTGCAGTTAAATTCTTAAACAACGTTCAGATCAATAATAGCAGCGGAATGAGTAATCTATTAGAAGAATAATGCAGACTATAATGTCCACTCGGTTCTCTTTTTAGGAAAAACATCATCAACTTTTATCATCTGAAATAACATTAGTCAAGATAATACAAATTCACAGTTCCTGATCATAATCATGCAGATCAATAGTTCATCTTTGCACTACGGGCCAAAGACATTCAATATAACACCAACGGTCATGATTATACCAGATTCAGCCTTTGGTCATAATCATACCAAACAACAGTTCATCTTTGCACTACGGGCCAAAGAGAACATTCACCACGTGCCATAAAAGACACCGAACAGATGTATCGCCTTTAACCTATTATATCGCCTTTAACCTATCATCTGTTCAACAAATATATCACATCTGTGCCCCCGGCCACAGATATTCACAACAGCTTGAATTTTGGATGATTAGAATGATATAAATGATGAACAGAAGAAATAGGATAACAATAAGTATCGGAAGTTTACTTTGTACAGATTCAAATAATGTCCAAATTGTCAACATGATGTGGAGTGAAATTCAAGATCCACAGTTCAGAATAACGGTTACAATTCAATAGAAAGGTTCACGTAAATAGGAAGGTTCAGTTGAAATAATGAAGTTCAACTATTATGGAACATATAATATTTTCAGGAATTATAGAAGCAATAGTTCCATAATAAATTTCGATTTAGGAGTATGAAAGAAAATAATATCCCTTACCGTAGCAGGTTTGATTAACAAAAGGTGAAGGAAATTAATACAAAGGGTTATTCACCAACAGGCGGCAATCCGCTCCGTAAGGTTATTCCCACAATTTAATAGAATTTGAGTACAAAGAGTTATTCACCAAACAGGCGGTAATCCGCTCCGTAAGGTTATTCCCACAATTTAATAGAATTTGAGTACAAAGAGTTATTCACCAAACAGGCGGCAATCCGCTCCGTAAGGTTATTCTCAGAGATTAATAATGAATGAATACGAAAGGTTATTCACCAACAGGCGGCAATCCGCTCCGTAAGGTTATTCCCACAATTTAATACATGAAAATAAAAGGCACGTCTTATGAGTAAGGAAGAAACAATATTATTATCGAGAATCAAATAATGATAATCCCTTACCATAGTATGTTTGAATAATGGAAGATGAAAAAGATGGTATCCCTTACCGTAGTAAGTTTTAATAATAGAAGATGAAAGAAGATGACATTCCTTACCTTGATATTGTGAAACAAGTTTATAGCCGAACAAATCCTTCCTTGTTTGTAGCAGTAAGGAATCTGACTTTTGAGTCTTCTAGAGTTTTTAAAATCTCTTCATGCTTTTAAAATAATGTTACTCTCGGAAAGATAGACGACATAGACTCAAGAATCACTCAATTCGGAGTTAATATGAATGAGTTATGAATTTTCAAAACTAAGACTGAAAATAGTGACGAAAATCAAAATAGGTTACGGTTTTTAGTATTTTAAGACATGAAGATGATTTCAGATGACTTTTCTTCCTTCTTCAAAGTTGTAGAGGACGAAAAACTGAAGAGACAGGCTTTTAATTCATTAAATTCTGACAAATAATGAATTTACTACGATTTTTCGAAAGAGTTGCTGTACATAAGAAAATTCCACTCGGGAATTCAAAGAAGAATGCAAAAGATTTCAAAACTAGGAATGACTTAAGAACACTTAGAGAGAACTTACACAAAAAGTATTTAGAGAGAGAAAGAAAGAATAAGTAAGGAAGTTTATGAAAAATCCTTAAGTTAAGACTTCTATTTATAGCCAAAAATCTTATCATTCATTTAATCTAAACCATTCATTTAAAGATCATCTTTTAATCTACACCATCCATTTCAAATATTATATTATCTTTAATCTACACCATTCCTTTCATATCACCTAATAATCACCTAACTTTATATTATAAACAAATCAATTCAATTATTCAACAATAATTCACACTTTAATCTACACCATTCCTTTCATATCACCTAATAATCACCTAACTTTATATTATAAACAAATAACTTTATCAATTCAATTATTATGACTAATTGTTATAAATACAGTATAGTTAGCTCTTAGATATCAAGTCAATTAATTAATGAAATACAACTGTTTAAATAATACCGTAATAGAGATAACAATAATACAGAAAGTATGTAAAAGAAAAATACGTTACTGTGGCATGACAATTATTGATTCAATAATGTGAATTACTGTGCATATGTTACTGTGACAATTATTAGGTTCAATAATTTAAAAAAAACAGTGCAGCAACAATTATTGAATTGATAATATAAAATATTATGCAGTGACAATTATCGATGAAATGATGCGTAGCAGTTACGGTGTCAATTATCAGACCAATAATATGAGACACTATGCAATACCGTGTGTTACTGTAGAGTACCGTGTGCTACAGAAAATACCATAAACTACCGTATGCTACTATTCTTTTATCACTGGTATTTTAACAATTCCGTTGACTATTTTTATTTAAAAAGGTTATTTCTGTCGTTTTCTATATCCGACAAATATTCCGTTGTGGGGTCCACCAATAATTTGTTATTTCGGCGCCGTCGGACCAAACGAATATTCCCCGACCAAACGAATATTGTCCGACAAAATAAAATTTGCACATAACATCCTTAACTTTCAATTTTGTTAATTTAACCACTTACTGTTTCAAAAAAAATATATATGAAGAAAAATTAAATTTTGTATTTCATAAAATTCGGGGTCTTACAGAACAATCTAGTAGTTAGTA
The DNA here is from genome assembly GCA_947179155.2 of Hedera helix. NCBI lineage: Eukaryota > Viridiplantae > Streptophyta > Magnoliopsida > Apiales > Araliaceae > Hedera > Hedera helix. The sequence goes on from OX359273.1 coordinate 35,982,546, forward strand.
AAGCAGTAAAGACATCTAAGTATTAAAGTCAGAAACAGTCTACTATTAGGAACGTAAAGCTGTATTTGGAATCGTAAAATTGTTATCAGAGTCAACATTAAAGCTGAAAAAGATATTTAAAAGAAGAGGTTCACAGAGTCTGCTTCATCAACACAGTTCGTAGAGCAGATCATAGAATATCTTACTGACTTGAATAAAGGCATTTGTAGAATTGAGAACGTTGAGTATCCTATATCAGACTCTGCTTTCTTCATCAAACTCAACAATCAAGCAAAGTCTGAAATTAGTGTCAGAACGGTTATAAGTCTGACAAGTACAGAGTAATTGTGATGCCCCCAAATCTGGGCCTACATAGCCCAATTTAAGTCGTAAAAAATACACGATAACTAATAAAAACAGTACATGGAATAAAAATACAAAACTCAATAATACACAACTAAATCTTCACTATTATTTTCACACTATATACAACATGTGAAGACTACTACAGTTATCTCTCGGACCTTCACTCCATTCTCTTGCTAGACTCAGTTATTCTCCCATTTCCTGAAGAACAATAGAACAAAAAAGAAAGGGTGAGCTCAAATAGCCCAGTAAAGAAATATCATGACTAAGATAACAATGAGTAAATTATCACTAGCCTTCAACAGTTGAGTTCTTGATAGAATATAATAAACAACAAGTTTTAGATCAATAATAACAGTGAAATAAACAATCCATTAGAAGAATCATGAAGATTATGATGTCCATTAAACTTCTCTTTTTCATGAAAACATCATCAACTTTTATCATTTGAAACACCATTGGTCATGATAATATAAATTCACCGTTCCTGATCATAATCATGTAAGTCAATAATTCATCTTTGCACTACGGGCCAAAGATATTCAAATATAACATCAATGGTCATGATCATACCAGTCTACAACCTTTGGTCATAATCATACCCACAACAACAGTTCTTCTTTGCCCCAGGCTAAAGAGAACATTCACCACGTGCTCTAAAAGACACACCATCATTATATCGTTTTAACCTATCATTGCCTTTATCCTATCATCCGTGCCTCAGGCCACAGATATTCACAATAATTTAATTTTTGATAATTAGAATAATAACAGAGATATAAATGATGTATAGAATAACATGATACTTTGTCATGAGTCAAATAATATCTAAATTGTCAACATGATGTTGACTCAAATTCAAGAATGATATTCAAGATCCACATTTAAGAATAACGGTTAAAATTCAATAGAAGATTCAAAAAAATAGGAAAGTTCAATTGAAATGATATTAGATGAAGCGTAAATTATTAAAGAACATATAATCATTTTAGAAAATTTTATCAAATAGTACTTACCATAGTAAGTTTAAGAATATGAAAGAAATAATATCTCTTACCGTAGTAAGTTAGCAAATGATATTCTTTTACGAGTATGAAAAAAATGATACTCCTTACCTTAACATGTGATTGCATATTGATTTAAATGAAGTTGATAAACCTATATATTTATAATTTAATTAGTAACTACCACATATAATTTCATGGTGTATACCAATTTGTATAAAATCATCAAAAGTGATTTGATAGAATAAAGTAGAATAACTTCAATATAGTTTTTGAAAGAAAATAATATTTTAAAATAAATCTTCCAGGTGAAGCTTTTCAAAATAAATATTCTAAAAGAATAGTCTTCTAAAGGAAGATTTATAAACACCGTGTGATGTGTATGATTGCTTATATAATTTTTATTAAAAGACTTACTTGAATAGTGTAAGACCCCGAATTTTATGAAATACAAAATTTAATTTTTCTTCATATATATTTTTTTTGAAACAGTAAGTGGTTAAATTAACAAAATTGAAAGTTAAGGATGTTATGTGCAAATTTTATTTTGTCGGACAATATTCGTTTGGTCGGGGAATATTCGTTTGGTCCGACGGCGCCGAAATAACAAATTATTGGTGGACCCCACAACGGAATATTTGTCGGATATAGAAAACGACAGAAATAACCTTTTTAAATAAAAATAGTCAACGGAACTGTTAAAATACCGGTGATAAAAGAATAGTAGCATACGGTAGTTTATGGTATTTTCTGTAGCACACGGTACTCTACAGTAACACACGGTATTGCATAGTGTCTCATATTATTGGTCTGATAATTGACACCGTAACTGTTACGCATCATTTCATCGATAATTGTCACTGCATAATATTTTATATTATCAATTCAATAATTGTTGTTACACAGTATTTTGCATTATTGATTTAATAATTGTCATTACACTGTATTTTATATCACTGAGTCAATAATTGTTGTTGCACTGTTTTTAAAATTATTGAACCTAATAATTGTCACAGTAACATATGCACAGTAATTCACATTATTGAATCAATAATTGTCATTACACAGTAACGTATGCTTTATTTTACATTATTGTTATCTCTATTACGGTATTATTTAAACAGTTGTATTTCATTAATTAATTGACTTGATATCTAAGAGCTAACTATACTGTATTTATAACAATTAGTCATAATAATTGAATTGATAAAGTTATTTGTTTATAATATAAAGTTAGGTGATTATTAGGTGATATGAAAGGAATGGTGTAGATTAAAGTGTGAATTATTGTTGAATAATTGAATTGATTTGTTTATAATATAAAGTTAGGTGATTATTAGGTGATATGAAAGGAATGGTGTAGATTAAAGATAATATAATATTTGAAATGGATGGTGTAGATTAAAAGATGATCTTTAAATGAATGGTTTAGATTAAATGAATGATAAGATTTTTGGCTATAAATAGAAGTCTTAACTTAAGGATTTTTCATAAACTTCCTTACTTATTCTTTCTTTCTCTCTCTAAATACTTTTTGTGTAAGTTCTCTCTAAGTGTTCTTAAGTCATTCCTAGTTTTGAAATCTTTTGCATTCTTCTTTGAATTCCCGAGTGGAATTTTCTTATGTACAGCAACTCTTTCGAAAAATCGTAGTAAATTCATTATTTGTCAGAATTTAATGAATTAAAAGCCTGTCTCTTCAGTTTTTCGTCCTCTACAACTTTGAAGAAGGAAGAAAAGTCATCTGAAATCATCTTCATGTCTTAAAATACTAAAAACCGTAACCTATTTTGATTTTCGTCACTATTTTCAGTCTTAGTTTTGAAAATTCATAACTCATTCATATTAACTCCGAATTGAGTGATTCTTGAGTCTATGCCGTCTATCTTTCCGAGAGTAACATTATTTTAAAAGCATGAAGAGATTTTAAAAACTCTAGAAGACTCAAAAGTCAGATTCCTTACTGCTACAAACAAGGAATGATTTGTTCGGCTATAAACTTGTTTCACAATATCAAGGTAAGGAATGTCATCTTCTTTCATCTTCTATTATTAAAACTTACTACGGTAAGGGATACCATCTTTTTCATCTTCCATTATTCAAACATACTATGGTAAGGGATTATCATTATTTGATTCTCGATAATAATATTGTTTCTTCCTTACTCATAAGACGTGCCTTTTATTTTCATGTATTAAATTGTGGGAATAACCTTACGGAGCGGATTGCCGCCTGTTGGTGAATAACCTTTCGTATTCATTCATTATTAATCTCTGAGAATAACCTTACGGAGCGGATTGCCGCCTGTTTGGTGAATAACTCTTTGTACTCAAATTCTATTAAATTGTGGGAATAACCTTACGGAGCGGATTGCCGCCTGTTTGGTGAATAACTCTTTGTACTCAAATTCTATTAAATTGTGGGAATAACCTTACGGAGCGGATTGCCGCCTGTTTGGTGAATAACTCTTTGTACTCAAATTCTATTAAATTGTGGGAATAACCTTACGGAGCGGATTGCCGCCTGTTGGTGAATAACCCTTTGTATTAATTTCCTTCACCTTTTGTTAATCAAACCTGCTACGGTAAGGGATATTATTTTCTTTCATACTCCTAAATCGAAATTTATTATGGAACTATTGCTTCTATAATTCCTGAAAATATTATATGTTCCATAATAGTTGAACTTCATTATTTCAACTGAACCTTCCTATTTACGTGAACCTTTCTATTGAATTGTAACCGTTATTCTGAACTGTGGATCTTGAATTTCACTCCACATCATGTTGACAATTTGGACATTATTTGAATCTGTACAAAGTAAACTTCCGATACTTATTGTTATCCTATTTCTTCTGTTCATCATTTATATCATTCTAATCATCCAAAAATCAAGCTGTTGTGAATATCTGTGGCCGGGGGCACAGATGTGATATATTTGTTGAACAGATGATAGGTTAAAGGCGATATAATAGGTTAAAGGCGATACATCTGTTCGGTGTCTTTTATGGCACGTGGTGAATGTTCTCTTTGGCCCGTAGTGCAAAGATGAACTGTTGTTTGGTATGATTATGACCAAAGGCTGAATCTGGTATAATCATGACCGTTGGTGTTATATTGAATGTCTTTGGCCCGTAGTGCAAAGATGAACTATTGATCTGCATGATTATGATCAGGAACTGTGAATTTGTATTATCTTGACTAATGTTATTTCAGATGATAAAAGTTGATGATGTTTTTCCTAAAAAGAGAACCGAGTGGACATTATAGTCTGCATTATTCTTCTAATAGATTACTCATTCCGCTGCTATTATTGATCTGAACGTTGTTTAAGAATTTAACTGCAGTTTTTGATATAAACCTTGTAGTCTATTGTATTCTATCAAGAACTCAACTGTTGAAGACTAATGATAATTTATTCGTCATTATCTTAGTCATGTTATTCTTTACTGGGCTATTTGAGCTCACCCTTTCTTTTGTTCCATTGTTTTTCAACATGAGATGAAAACATAACAGGGTCTAGCCGGGGAATGGAGTGAGGGTCCGAGGAATAGTTATCATAGTCTTCACGTTTTGTAAAATAGTGTGGCAATAATAGTGAAGACTTAGTTGTGTATTATTATACACTGTATTGTAGTACGTTGTGCTTTGTTGTAATAATTTTGTTGTAGTCTTTTGACGACTCAAGTTTGGGCTGTGTGGGCCCAGATTTGGGGGGCGTCACATTTGGCATCAGAGCTTAGGGATATGGTCTTTAATGGAGATCTGGGGTTAGAACTAGGAGGGGAGAGACGAATAGAATCAATCACTAGTGTGTCCTACCTAAATTAGATTTATTTTTTATCTAATGAATCGATTTGAATGTAGGAACATGAAGAGATGAGTCAGTTTATTTGAACTAACATTTATTTTGTGACCACAGTTAATTATGGCATCTGGAAATCAGGAGGTTAACTATGAAATTACCGAAACAAATGTAGCTGCAAAACAAGAGGCGACGAATAATCTTCTTACAAACTCAGAGTTGAATCATTTGCCTAAGGCAAAAATTATGCGTGTTCTATCCAGTAAGGATGAAGGTGAAAGCTCTGCTACAGTCGTTCCAGATCCATTCTTAGAAGCAATTAATGGAAGTAACGAACTTGCGGAAATTATTGCCTTTAATTTACTCACTAATTGGGAGAGTGATATCACCTGGTTATGCTCTATAACAAAGGATCAGAATATATGGACTTTTCATATTAGTCTTTGGGATTTATGGTGTTCCAGCTATGATTTTCAAGATTATTTAAAAATGATGTTTCTATACTTTTGGGCGTTACAATTTAGAGGAATTCAGGTTAAGTTAGTCACTATCGTGGAAACTGCAGTCTATCGAAAATACTATTTTAATGGAAATCATTGGTACCTTACTACTGATGAAGTTGATGAACCCGAGAAACAGTTTGCTAGAAAATTATTCAGTGGTATTCCCATGGTTGAAATACGTGAAGATCCGAATGAAGTATTCGGGATTCAATTTGACGATAACAGTCAAGAAACCGAATGAGGTGATAACCGGTAAGCTATTCATAAATTCTCGTGAAGTCTATGCCATATTAGATACTGGCTCTATCCACTCTTTTATCTCACCTATATGTACTCAACGTTTAAATTTGACTATTGAAAACTTAAATCTTGTTTTATCAGTTGAAACCTCATTGGGAGAAATACCTATTACATTTACTATCTATAAATCTTGCCTAGTTCAAATCAACAACCTCACATTACCTGTTGACCTTATTTCTTTGGAGATGCGTGAATTTGATGTGATTTTAGGAATTGATTGGTTGACTACCCATCATGCTAAAATTGATTGTTTTCATAAGATTATTAGTTTTTATATTCCTAATCAACCTGTCATGCAAATTCAAGCAACTAAACCATTGAAATCTATAACTGTTATTTCTAGCCATAAAGCCATTCGTTCATTGAAAAACGGATGTCAAGCCTTTTTAGCTCATGTCACTGATTTGAACAAAAACACGTCAAACTTGAATGATATTCCCATTGTTAATGAGTTTCCTGACGTTTTTTTTCTGAGGAACTTTCTGGCTTACCCCAAACCGTGAAATTGAATTCTGTATCGATCTTGAACCCGGCACTAAGCCCATTTTTAAAGTCCCATACCAAATGGCTCCCATAGAACACCAAGAGTTGAAAGTTTAATTACTAGATATCGGTATCATTCATTCTAGTACAAAACTTATATCGAGCGAGGAATGCGAGAAGAGTTTTCAAGAACTCAAGAGGAGACTTGTTTCAGCTCCTGTTCTGACCATACCATCAGGATCAGGAGAATTTGTTATCTACAACGATGCTTCTGGCAAAGGTCTAGGCTGTGTCCTTATTCAACATGGAAAGGTTATAGCCTATGCCTCTCGACAACTCAAAGATTATGAGAAAAATTATCCTACTCATGATCTAGAGTTGGCAGCAGTCGTTTTCGCGTTGAAGATCTGGAGACACTACTTGTACGGAGAAAAAGTGGATATCTATACGGATCATAAAAGTCTCAAGTATTTCTTCACCCAGAAGGAACTCAACATGCGACAACGACGTTGGCTTGAACTGTTAAAGGATTATGACCACACAATCCAGTATCACCCGGGAAAGGCGAACGTTGTAGCTGACGCTTTGAGCAGAAAATCTTATGCAAGTACAAGTGCACTGCTGACAACACAAAAGTGTATTTTGTACGACTTACAAAAGATGGAGATAGAGCTAAAGACACCAGGGACCCACTCGAAGATTGCTCACGTGCGAGTAGAACCAACTTTAATCGATAAAATTAAAGCTGCTCAAGCTACCGATCCGGAACTGATAAACATGATAAAGAAAGTACAAGAAGGTGCCATTCCCGAAGCAAGAATCGACGAGAAAGGAATACTTCGAGTCAACTCTCGACTCTGTGTTCCTAACGATCCTGAATTAAAGCATAAAATCATGATGGAGGCACACAACACGCCGTTTGCAATCCACCCAGGAGGTACCAAGATGTATCGAGATCTTCGACATACATTTTGGTGGAACAATATGAAAAGAGAGATTGCGGAGTTTATCTCAAGGTGCCTAACTTGTCAACGTGTCAAGGCAGAACATCAAGTTCCTAAAGGTCCATTACAATCACTTGAAGTTCCCGAATGGAAGTGGGAACACATCAATATGGACTTCGTGACGGGTCTTCCAAAAGTTTCTCAAGGCTTAGATGCAATTTGGGTGATCGTAGATAGATTGACCAAATCTGCTCATTTCTTGCCTATACGAGAAAACTTTTCACTTGAACGTCTTGCCGGTATGTACATAAATGAGATCGTGAGATTGCATGGCATGCCAGTTTCCATAGTTTCTGATCGAGATCCTAGATTCACTTCACGCTTTTGGACCAGTCTACAAAAAGCTATGGGCACTGAACTACGTTTTAGTTCTGCATATCATCCTCAAACGGACGGACAATCGGAAAGGACGATCCAGACCCTCGAAGATCTTTTGAGACTTTGTGTATTAGACTTCAAAGGAAGTTGGGATAAGTACTTGCCGTTGGTGGAATTTTCTTACAACAACAGTTACCAAGCAAGCATAGGCATGGCTCCATTCGAGGCATTGTATGGAAGGAAGTGTCGCTCTCCAATATGTTGGAATGAGGTAGGAGAAGCAAAATTGTTGGGACCCGAGTTGGTACGCTTGACGACCGAAAAGATCCAAATGATCCGACAACGAATACAGACCGCACAAGAACGACAAAAGAGTTATGCTGATCTTCATCGGAGAGACGAAAGTTTCAACGTCGGAGATCATGTATTCTTACGTGTTTTTCCTTGGAAAGGGGTTACGAGATTCGGAAAGAGAGGAAAGCTCAACCCTCGATTTATTGGCCATTTGAAATCCTCGATCGAATAGGAATCGTAGCCTACAGACTAGCCCTACCACCAAGTATGTCTCGCATCCATAACGTTTTTCACATATCTATGTTACGTAAATATGTGAAGGACCCAAACCACGTCATTGAGTTAGAACCAGACGTTATAGCAGATGATTTAACATACGAGGAGGTACCTGTTAAGATCCTGGATAAGAAGGAGCAGATCCTACGCTCAAAGGTTATACCTCAAGTTAAGGTTTTATGGAGGAACCAAGATACTGAGGAAATGACCTGGGAGCTAGAATCTGAGATGAAATCTAAGTATCCTTACCTCTTCGATATGTCAGGTACGTCAATTTCGGGGACGAAATTTCATAAGGAGGGGAGGTTGTAAGACCCCGAATTTTATGAAATACAAAATTTAATTTTTCTTCATATATATTTTTTTTGAAACAGTAAGTGGTTAAATTAACAAAATTGAAAGTTAAGGATGTTATGTGCAAATTTTATTTTGTCGGACAATATTCGTTTGGTCGGGGAATATTCGTTTGGTCCGACGGCGCCGAAATAACAAATTATTGGTGGACCCCACAACGGAATATTTGTCGGATATAGAAAACGACAGAAATAACCTTTTTAAATAAAAATAGTCAACGGAACTGTTAAAATACCGGTGATAAAAGAATAGTAGCATACGGTAGTTTATGGTATTTTCTGTAGCACACGGTACTCTACAGTAACACACGGTATTGCATAGTGTCTCATATTATTGGTCTGATAATTGACACCGTAACTGTTACGCATCATTTCATCGATAATTGTCACTGCATAATATTTTATATTATCAATTCAATAATTGTTGTTACACAGTATTTTGCATTATTGATTTAATAATTGTCATTACACTGTATTTTATATCACTGAGTCAATAATTGTTGTTGCACTGTTTTTAAAATTATTGAACCTAATAATTGTCACAGTAACATATGCACAGTAATTCACATTATTGAATCAATAATTGTCATTACACAGTAACGTATGCTTTATTTTACATTATTGTTATCTCTATTACGGTATTATTTAAACAGTTGTATTTCATTAATTAATTGACTTGATATCTAAGAGCTAACTATACTGTATTTATAACAATTAGTCATAATAATTGAATTGATAAAGTTATTTGTTTATAATATAAAGTTAGGTGATTATTAGGTGATATGAAAGGAATGGTGTAGATTAAAGTGTGAATTATTGTTGAATAATTGAATTGATTTGTTTATAATATAAAGTTAGGTGATTATTAGGTGATATGAAAGGAATGGTGTAGATTAAAGATAATATAATATTTGAAATGGATGGTGTAGATTAAAAGATGATCTTTAAATGAATGGTTTAGATTAAATGAATGATAAGATTTTTGGCTATAAATAGAAGTCTTAACTTAAGGATTTTTCATAAACTTCCTTACTTATTCTTTCTTTCTCTCTCTAAATACTTTTTGTGTAAGTTCTCTCTAAGTGTTCTTAAGTCATTCCTAGTTTTGAAATCTTTTGCATTCTTCTTTGAATTCCCGAGTGGAATTTTCTTATGTACAGCAACTCTTTCGAAAAATCGTAGTAAATTCATTATTTGTCAGAATTTAATGAATTAAAAGCCTGTCTCTTCAGTTTTTCGTCCTCTACAACTTTGAAGAAGGAAGAAAAGTCATCTGAAATCATCTTCATGTCTTAAAATACTAAAAACCGTAACCTATTTTGATTTTCGTCACTATTTTCAGTCTTAGTTTTGAAAATTCATAACTCATTCATATTAACTCCGAATTGAGTGATTCTTGAGTCTATGCCGTCTATCTTTCCGAGAGTAACATTATTTTAAAAGCATGAAGAGATTTTAAAAACTCTAGAAGACTCAAAAGTCAGATTCCTTACTGCTACAAACAAGGAATGATTTGTTCGGCTATAAACTTGTTTCACAATATCAAGGTAAGGAATGTCATCTTCTTTCATCTTCTATTATTAAAACTTACTACGGTAAGGGATACCATCTTTTTTATCTTCCATTATTCAAACATACTATGGTAAGGGATTATCATTATTTGATTCTCGATAATAATATTGTTTCTTCCTTACTCATAAGACGTGCCTTTTATTTTCATGTATTAAATTGTGGGAATAACCTTACGGAGCGGATTGCCGCCTGTTGGTGAATAACCTTTCGTATTCATTCATTATTAATCTCTGAGAATAACCTTACGGAGCGGATTGCCGCCTGTTTGGTGAATAACTCTTTGTACTCAAATTCTATTAAATTGTGGGAATAACCTTACGGAGCGGATTGCCGCCTGTTTGGTGAATAACTCTTTGTACTCAAATTCTATTAAATTGTGGGAATAACCTTACGGAGCGGATTGCCGCCTGTTTGGTGAATAACTCTTTGTACTCAAATTCTATTAAATTGTGGGAATAACCTTACGGAGCGGATTGCCGCCTGTTGGTGAATAACCCTTTGTATTAATTTCCTTCACCTTTTGTTAATCAAACCTGCTACGGTAAGGGATATTATTTTCTTTCATACTCCTAAATCGAAATTTATTATGGAACTATTGCTTCTATAATTCCTGAAAATATTATATGTTCCATAATAGTTGAACTTCATTATTTCAACTGAACCTTCCTATTTACGTGAACCTTTCTATTGAATTGTAACCGTTATTCTGAACTGTGGATCTTGAATTTCACTCCACATCATGTTGACAATTTGGACATTATTTGAATCTGTACAAAGTAAACTTCCGATACTTATTGTTATCCTATTTCTTCTGTTCATCATTTATATCATTCTAATCATCCAAAAATCAAGCTGTTGTGAATATCTGTGGCCGGGGGCACAGATGTGATATATTTGTTGAACAGATGATAGGTTAAAGGCGATATAATAGGTTAAAGGCGATACATCTGTTCGGTGTCTTTTATGGCACGTGGTGAATGTTCTCTTTGGCCCGTAGTGCAAAGATGAACTGTTGTTTGGTATGATTATGACCAAAGGCTGAATCTGGTATAATCATGACCGTTGGTGTTATATTGAATGTCTTTGGCCCGTAGTGCAAAGATGAACTATTGATCTGCATGATTATGATCAGGAACTGTGAATTTGTATTATCTTGACTAATGTTATTTCAGATGATAAAAGTTGATGATGTTTTTCCTAAAAAGAGAACCGAGTGGACATTATAGTCTGCATTATTCTTCTAATAGATTACTCATTCCGCTGCTATTATTGATCTGAACGTTGTTTAAGAATTTAACTGCAGTTTTTGATATAAACCTTGTAGTCTATTGTATTCTATCAAGAACTCAACTGTTGAAGACTAATGATAATTTATTCGTCATTATCTTAGTCATGTTATTCTTTACTGGGCTATTTGAGCTCACCCTTTCTTTTGTTCCATTGTTTTTCAACATGAGATGAAAACATAACAGGGTCTAGCCGGGGAATGGAGTGAGGGTCCGAGGAATAGTTATCATAGTCTTCACGTTTTGTAAAATAGTGTGGCAATAATAGTGAAGACTTAGTTGTGTATTATTATACACTGTATTGTAGTACGTTGTGCTTTGTTGTAATAATTTTGTTGTAGTCTTTTGACGACTCAAGTTTGGGCTGTGTGGGCCCAGATTTGGGGGGCGTCACATTTGGCATCAGAGCTTAGGGATATGGTCTTTAATGGAGATCTGGGGTTAGAACTAGGAGGGGAGAGACGAATAGAATCAATCACTAGTGTGTCCTACCTAAATTAGATTTATTTTTTATCTAATGAATCGATTTGAATGTAGGAACATGAAGAGATGAGTCAGTTTATTTGAACTAACATTTATTTTGTGACCACAGTTAATTATGGCATCTGGAAATCAGGAGGTTAACTATGAAATTACCGAAACAAATGTAGCTGCAAAACAAGAGGCGACGAATAATCTTCTTACAAACTCAGAGTTGAATCATTTGCCTAAGGCAAAAATTATGCGTGTTCTATCCAGTAAGGATGAAGGTGAAAGCTCTGCTACAGTCGTTCCAGATCCATTCTTAGAAGCAATTAATGGAAGTAACGAACTTGCGGAAATTATTGCCTTTAATTTACTCACTAATTGGGAGAGTGATATCACCTGGTTATGCTCTATAACAAAGGATCAGAATATATGGACTTTTCATATTAGTCTTTGGGATTTATGGTGTTCCAGCTATGATTTTCAAGATTATTTAAAAATGATGTTTCTATACTTTTGGGCGTTACAATTTAGAGGAATTCAGGTTAAGTTAGTCACTATCGTGGAAACTGCAGTCTATCGAAAATACTATTTTAATGGAAATCATTGGTACCTTACTACTGATGAAGTTGATGAACCCGAGAAACAGTTTGCTAGAAAATTATTCAGTGGTATTCCCATGGTTGAAATACGTGAAGATCCGAATGAAGTATTCGGGATTCAATTTGACGATAACAGTCAAGAAACCGAATGAGGTGATAACCGGTAAGCTATTCATAAATTCTCGTGAAGTCTATGCCATATTAGATACTGGCTCTATCCACTCTTTTATCTCACCTATATGTACTCAACGTTTAAATTTGACTATTGAAAACTTAAATCTTGTTTTATCAGTTGAAACCTCATTGGGAGAAATACCTATTACATTTACTATCTATAAATCTTGCCTAGTTCAAATCAACAACCTCACATTACCTGTTGACCTTATTTCTTTGGAGATGCGTGAATTTGATGTGATTTTAGGAATTGATTGGTTGACTACCCATCATGCTAAAATTGATTGTTTTCATAAGATTATTAGTTTTCATATTCCTAATCAACCTGTCATGCAAATTCAAGCAACTAAACCATTGAAATCTATAACTGTTATTTCTAGCCATAAAGCCATTCGTTCATTGAAAAACGGATGTCAAGCCTTTTTAGCTCATGTCACTGATTTGAACAAAAACACGTCAAACTTGAATGATATTCCCATTGTTAATGAGTTTCCTGACGTTTTTTTTCTGAGGAACTTTCTGGCTTACCCCAAACCGTGAAATTGAATTCTGTATCGATCTTGAACCCGGCACTAAGCCCATTTTTAAAGTCCCATACCAAATGGCTCCCATAGAACACCAAGAGTTGAAAGTTTAATTACTAGATATCGGTATCATTCATTCTAGTACAAAACTTATATCGAGCGAGGAATGCGAGAAGAGTTTTCAAGAACTCAAGAGGAGACTTGTTTCAGCTCCTGTTCTGACCATACCATCAGGATCAGGAGAATTTGTTATCTACAACGATGCTTCTGGCAAAGGTCTAGGCTGTGTCCTTATTCAACATGGAAAGGTTATAGCCTATGCCTCTCGACAACTCAAAGATTATGAGAAAAATTATCCTACTCATGATCTAGAGTTGGCAGCAGTCGTTTTCGCGTTGAAGATCTGGAGACACTACTTGTACGGAGAAAAAGTGGATATCTATACGGATCATAAAAGTCTCAAGTATTTCTTCACCCAGAAGGAACTCAACATGCGACAACGACGTTGGCTTGAACTGTTAAAGGATTATGACCACACAATCCAGTATCACCCGGGAAAGGCGAACGTTGTAGCTGACGCTTTGAGCAGAAAATCTTATGCAAGTACAAGTGCACTGCTGACAACACAAAAGTGTATTTTGTACGACTTACAAAAGATGGAGATAGAGCTAAAGACACCAGGGACCCACTCGAAGATTGCTCACGTGCGAGTAGAACCAACTTTAATCGATAAAATTAAAGCTGCTCAAGCTACCGATCCGGAACTGATAAACATGATAAAGAAAGTACAAGAAGGTGCCATTCCCGAAGCAAGAATCGACGAGAAAGGAATACTTCGAGTCAACTCTCGACTCTGTGTTCCTAACGATCCTGAATTAAAGCATAAAATCATGATGGAGGCACACAACACGCCGTTTGCAATCCACCCAGGAGGTACCAAGATGTATCGAGATCTTCGACATACATTTTGGTGGAACAATATGAAAAGAGAGATTGCGGAGTTTATCTCAAGGTGCCTAACTTGTCAACGTGTCAAGGCAGAACATCAAGTTCCTAAAGGTCCATTACAATCACTTGAAGTTCCCGAATGGAAGTGGGAACACATCAATATGGACTTCGTGACGGGTCTTCCAAAAGTTTCTCAAGGCTTAGATGCAATTTGGGTGATCGTAGATAGATTGACCAAATCTGCTCATTTCTTGCCTATACGAGAAAACTTTTCACTTGAACGTCTTGCCGGTATGTACATAAATGAGATCGTGAGATTGCATGGCATGCCAGTTTCCATAGTTTCTGATCGAGATCCTAGATTCACTTCACGCTTTTGGACCAGTCTACAAAAAGCTATGGGCACTGAACTACGTTTTAGTTCTGCATATCATCCTCAAACGGACGGACAATCGGAAAGGACGATCCAGACCCTCGAAGATCTTTTGAGACTTTGTGTATTAGACTTCAAAGGAAGTTGGGATAAGTACTTGCCGTTGGTGGAATTTTCTTACAACAACAGTTACCAAGCAAGCATAGGCATGGCTCCATTCGAGGCATTGTATGGAAGGAAGTGTCGCTCTCCAATATGTTGGAATGAGGTAGGAGAAGCAAAATTGTTGGGACCCGAGTTGGTACGCTTGACGACCGAAAAGATCCAAATGATCCGACAACGAATACAGACCGCACAAGAACGACAAAAGAGTTATGCTGATCTTCATCGGAGAGACGAAAGTTTCAACGTCGGAGATCATGTATTCTTACGTGTTTTTCCATGGAAAGGGGTTACGAGATTCGGAAAGAGAGGAAAGCTCAACCCTCGATTTATTGGCCATTTGAAATCCTCGATCGAATAGGAATCGTAGCCTACAGACTAGCCCTACCACCAAGTATGTCTCGCATCCATAACGTTTTTCACATATCTATGTTACGTAAATATGTGAAGGACCCAAACCACGTCATTGAGTTAGAACCAGACGTTATAGCAGATGATTTAACATACGAGGAGGTACCTGTTAAGATCCTGGATAAGAAGGAGCAGATCCTACGCTCAAAGGTTATACCTCAAGTTAAGGTTTTATGGAGGAACCAAGATACTGAGGAAATGACCTGGGAGCTAGAATCTGAGATGAAATCTAAGTATCCTTACCTCTTCGATATGTCAGGTACGTCAATTTCGGGGACGAAATTTCATAAGGAGGGGAGGTTGTAAGACCCCGAATTTTATGAAATACAAAATTTAATTTTTCTTCATATATATTTTTTTTGAAACAGTAAGTGGTTAAATTAACAAAATTGAAAGTTAAGGATGTTATGTGCAAATTTTATTTTGTCGGACAATATTCGTTTGGTCGGGGAATATTCGTTTGGTCCGACGGCGCCGAAATAACAAATTATTGGTGGACCCCACAACGGAATATTTGTCGGATATAGAAAACGACAGAAATAACCTTTTTAAATAAAAATAGTCAACGGAACTGTTAAAATACCGGTGATAAAAGAATAGTAGCATACGGTAGTTTATGGTATTTTCTGTAGCACACGGTACTCTACAGTAACACACGGTATTGCATAGTGTCTCATATTATTGGTCTGATAATTGACACCGTAACTGTTACGCATCATTTCATCGATAATTGTCACTGCATAATATTTTATATTATCAATTCAATAATTGTTGTTACACAGTATTTTGCATTATTGATTTAATAATTGTCATTACACTGTATTTTATATCACTGAGTCAATAATTGTTGTTGCACTGTTTTTAAAATTATTGAACCTAATAATTGTCACAGTAACATATGCACAGTAATTCACATTATTGAATCAATAATTGTCATTACACAGTAACGTATGCTTTATTTTACATTATTGTTATCTCTATTACGGTATTATTTAAACAGTTGTATTTCATTAATTAATTGACTTGATATCTAAGAGCTAACTATACTGTATTTATAACAATTAGTCATAATAATTGAATTGATAAAGTTATTTGTTTATAATATAAAGTTAGGTGATTATTAGGTGATATGAAAGGAATGGTGTAGATTAAAGTGTGAATTATTGTTGAATAATTGAATTGATTTGTTTATAATATAAAGTTAGGTGATTATTAGGTGATATGAAAGGAATGGTGTAGATTAAAGATAATATAATATTTGAAATGGATGGTGTAGATTAAAAGATGATCTTTAAATGAATGGTTTAGATTAAATGAATGATAAGATTTTTGGCTATAAATAGAAGTCTTAACTTAAGGATTTTTCATAAACTTCCTTACTTATTCTTTCTTTCTCTCTCTAAATACTTTTTGTGTAAGTTCTCTCTAAGTGTTCTTAAGTCATTCCTAGTTTTGAAATCTTTTGCATTCTTCTTTGAATTCCCGAGTGGAATTTTCTTATGTACAGCAACTCTTTCGAAAAATCGTAGTAAATTCATTATTTGTCAGAATTTAATGAATTAAAAGCCTGTCTCTTCAGTTTTTCGTCCTCTACAACTTTGAAGAAGGAAGAAAAGTCATCTGAAATCATCTTCATGTCTTAAAATACTAAAAACCGTAACCTATTTTGATTTTCGTCACTATTTTCAGTCTTAGTTTTGAAAATTCATAACTCATTCATATTAACTCCGAATTGAGTGATTCTTGAGTCTATGCCGTCTATCTTTCCGAGAGTAACATTATTTTAAAAGCATGAAGAGATTTTAAAAACTCTAGAAGACTCAAAAGTCAGATTCCTTACTGCTACAAACAAGGAAGGATTTGTTCGGCTATAAACTTGTTTCACAATATCAAGGTAAGGAATGTCATCTTCTTTCATCTTCTATTATTAAAACTTACTACGGTAAGGGATACCATCTTTTTCATCTTCCATTATTCAAACATACTATGGTAAGGGATTATCATTATTTGATTCTCGATAATAATATTGTTTCTTCCTTACTCATAAGACGTGCCTTTTATTTTCATGTATTAAATTGTGGGAATAACCTTACGGAGCGGATTGCCGCCTGTTGGTGAATAACCTTTCGTATTCATTCATTATTAATCTCTGAGAATAACCTTACGGAGCGGATTGCCGCCTGTTTGGTGAATAACTCTTTGTACTCAAATTCTATTAAATTGTGGGAATAACCTTACGGAGCGGATTGCCGCCTGTTTGGTGAATAACTCTTTGTACTCAAATTCTATTAAATTGTGGGAATAACCTTACGGAGCGGATTGCCGCCTGTTTGGTGAATAACTCTTTGTACTCAAATTCTATTAAATTGTGGGAATAACCTTACGGAGCGGATTGCCGCCTGTTGGTGAATAACCCTTTGTATTAATTTCCTTCACCTTTTGTTAATCAAACCTGCTACGGTAAGGGATATTATTTTCTTTCATACTCCTAAATCGAAATTTATTATGGAACTATTGCTTCTATAATTCCTGAAAATATTATATGTTCCATAATAGTTGAACTTCATTATTTCAACTGAACCTTCCTATTTACGTGAACCTTTCTATTGAATTGTAACCGTTATTCTGAACTGTGGATCTTGAATTTCACTCCACATCATGTTGACAATTTGGACATTATTTGAATCTGTACAAAGTAAACTTCCGATACTTATTGTTATCCTATTTCTTCTGTTCATCATTTATATCATTCTAATCATCCAAAAATCAAGCTGTTGTGAATATCTGTGGCCGGGGGCACAGATGTGATATATTTGTTGAACAGATGATAGGTTAAAGGCGATATAATAGGTTAAAGGCGATACATCTGTTCGGTGTCTTTTATGGCACGTGGTGAATGTTCTCTTTGGCCCGTAGTGCAAAGATGAACTGTTGTTTGGTATGATTATGACCAAAGGCTGAATCTGGTATAATCATGACCGTTGGTGTTATATTGAATGTCTTTGGCCCGTAGTGCAAAGATGAACTATTGATCTGCATGATTATGATCAGGAACTGTGAATTTGTATTATCTTGACTAATGTTATTTCAGATGATAAAAGTTGATGATGTTTTTCCTAAAAAGAGAACCGAGTGGACATTATAGTCTGCATTATTCTTCTAATAGATTACTCATTCCGCTGCTATTATTGATCTGAACGTTGTTTAAGAATTTAACTGCAGTTTTTGA
This sequence comes from Hedera helix, assembly GCA_947179155.2. Taxonomy (NCBI): domain Eukaryota; kingdom Viridiplantae; phylum Streptophyta; class Magnoliopsida; order Apiales; family Araliaceae; genus Hedera; species Hedera helix. The sequence goes on from OX359273.1 coordinate 36,000,976, forward strand.
TATAAACCTTGTAGTCTATTGTATTCTATCAAGAACTCAACTGTTGAAGACTAATGATAATTTATTCGTCATTATCTTAGTCATGTTATTATTTACTGGGCTATTTGAGCTCACCCTTTCTTTTGTTCCATTGTTTTTGAACAGGAGATGAAAACATAACAGGGTCTAGCCGGGGAATGGAGTGAGGGTCCGAGGAATAGTTATCATAGTCTTCACGTTTTGTAAAATAGTGTGGCAATAATAGTGAAGACTTAGTTGTGTATTATTATACACTGTATTGTAGTACGTTGTGCTTTGTTGTAATAATTTTGTTGTAGTCTTTTGACGACTCAAGTTTGGGCTGTGTGGGCCCAGATTTGGGGGGCGTCACAAATAGTACTCGTACACTTATAGATCTTCAAAAATATTCAAGATGACTTTAGCATACTCAAAGAGAATTTACACAAAGTAATATTTAGAGAGTGAAAGAAATAATAAGCAAATAAGTTTATGAAAAATTCTTAAGTTAATATCTCTATTTATAGCAAAAAATCTTATCATAATCAAATATTTTTTAATTTAATTTAAATAGTATATTTCAAGATAATGTTTAATTCATACCACTCATTTCATCTTTTAAGATTTCTTTAATCTAAACAATTCATTTAAAGATTATCTTTAATCTACACCGTTCATTTGAAAATTTATAATTATTACATTATTTTTAATCTATACCATTCATTTAATAAAATAATTAACCTTGTATATAAAACAACTAACTTTATATATAAATCAATTAACTTTATATAATATATCATAATAAAATAATTTATTTTACATAATTTATATAAAGAAGATAACTTTATATAATTTATTATAATAAAAATAAATAACTTTATCAATTCAATTATTCAATAATAATTCACAATTATTTATTATTATGACTAATTGTTATAAATGCAGTGTAGTTGGCCTTTTAAGTTAGACACTCACAATACAAGCAGAAAAATCAACTAATAATATAATACAACAGTTTAATCAACATCATAATAGAGATAATAATAATACAAAAAATAAGTAAGAGAAAGAGCACGTTACTATGTAATGACAATTATTGATTCAGTAATATGAATTACTGTGCATATGCTACTGTGACAATTATCAGTTCAATAATATGAATTATTGTGCATGCAACAATTATTGGTTCAATAAAGTCAATATTGTACAATAGCCACTTTATTAGTTCAATAATATGAAACACTGTGCAATACCGTGTGCTAATGTGCAATATCATATTTTATTGTGTAATACAGCATGTTACTGTTTATTTACCACCGAGTATTTTAACAGTTAAAAGTGATAGTACCGTTGACTATTTTTATTTAAAAATGTTACTTATGCCGTTTTTTATATCCGATAATATTTCGTTGTAGGGGTCCACCAATAATTGGTTATTTTGGTGCCGTCGTACGAATCGAATATTCTCCCATAAAATGAATATTTTTCGACAAAATAAAATTTGCACAAAATATTTTTAACTTAACCTTTATTTATTTAACTATTTACCATTTTAGAATATATATATATATGAAGAAAAATTTAAATTGTATTTCATAAAAGTCGGCGTCTTACAGTATTGCATAGCATCATAGTAAATATTTCAAGGATGTTTTTCACCATCTTCAAATTCAGAAAGGAAGACCAGAAAGACTGTTTTGTAGATGGTTTGTCACCTCACTTCAGAGGTAGGTGAGAACTACTGACTGATAGGATATACTAGGTCAAAAAACAAGCCTACTTTTTACCCCAAAGTTAGAAGAGCATTAAATGCACAATTAGAATATGAAATACTCCAACGGAATAATTTCTGAAAAGCTATAAGATCGTATGAGGATTCAAATCCAAAAATACGAAAAAGCTGAATCTCTACAAAAGCTAAACGAAGAAATCCACTCTACAAAAACAAGAAGAAAAAATATTTATTCAAAGTTGTTGAGCACTAAAAGAAAAGCCAAGCATCATTGCAAAACTTAGTAGCACTTCAAATTCAATTAACAATCAGTTGTGATTCACTTTATTTGTGTGATCATTATACCAAGTCAGAGTGACTTGAAGAGGTCTAAGTGTTCTAGACTAGGTGTCCGAATATCCAAGTCTAAGTGACTTGAAAATGTCTAAGTGTCCTAGACTAAGTGTCTGAATATTCTAAGTGACTCAAAAAAATCTAAGTGATTCAGTTATAAGAGATCTTTGTGATCTGGTCAGTGTGACCCATCTTAGTGGATATCCTATTTGTTGATGTAGAAGAGTGGAATATGAGCGTTAAGACTCGGAACCACTTAAAACATATTGTGTTATTTGCTTTCACCATTTACATTCTGTCATTAACTGCTATATCTGCCAGTGACTAATTCTTACAAATAGAATCAGGATTTCAGTAAAATTTTAAGGGAAATTTTATACTATTATTTTGATGTGCTAAATTAAATGAACAAATTAATTATCTTGAAATTGATCTATTAAATAAATAAAAAATTTTAAAAATCTATTCAACCTCCTTTTTAAATCTCTATTGTGCCTTTGAGAAACAACACATTTTATATAAAATTAATTATGATTGAATTATTCCCCTATCTATATTTGGTCACATTATAAAATTTGTCATTTTCTTCAAAAGCTTGTTTAGTCATTTCTTTGCATTTTTTTGGGGCACTTTTCACCTAGCTTTTCTTTCTTCTTTGTTCTTTTTCTGAACTCATTTTCATCATTGAGACTTTGTATCTCAAATATTCATCCAAATATGAACATATAATTTGATCACCCTTCAAGACATTTAGTCAAAAAAAAAAAAAATACGAAAATTTTAAAAATATTGAATATATAAGAAAAATGCCACATTTAGCTTGAGTGATTAATTATAGCATTTTGTAATTTTTTTTTGGGTACTGATTAATTTTTCATTAAAGGATGAATTAATTGATATTTTAATTATTATATTAAAAGTCAATTTTTATTGTGGTTATTATTATTTTTTTTAATTATAAACGCATTAGTATACTCAATTTTTTTTATAAAATAGTAATTACTTAAATTATGTGGTAACGTTTTGATAGATGGATATGAGTGAAAATAGCTGATGTGTGAACTGATGTGGCGCATTTGGCCACATGTAAAATCATGTGCAAGGCACATGACAAAACTAGTCGAAGTTGTAGAGAATAGAGATTAGAAAAGGGGGAGAAAATTAGGGCTCCAACTGTGCAAAGTTGCAGAGGCGATCGACGAATTTGGCGTTGTAATGGATCGATTCTCATTAAGAAAATGATGAATAAATGGTTTGGTGGAATAAATTAGAGTTTACCTGCTCGATTTCGTCAAATTATCGTGGGCTTCCCTCTCTCTATACATATACATATACCTCTGTAAAAATTGAAAAATATATAATCCAAGTGGCGGTGAAGCAGTTGGTCCTTGTCGTCGTTGAAAGATGTATGTGCTGATATATTGTGAATCTTTAGAGCAGTGACATCCGAATTTGTAACTCAGAAGGTAATTTTTTCATCGTTCTTCCTCTCGTCGATCTTCTTCTTCTTTTAATTTGTGCAAACTATTTTAAAATCCTATTTTTTATTTTTATTTTTAAATTCTTATGTTTTCTGGCAGTGAGTCAATTTACCCATAAATTTTGAGATCCAAACTTTGAGTGATAGCACATGGATGATGGAGATGATGTCTTGAAAATGAGTTGCCGCTTGAAGGAGAAATCAAATACCTGATAAGTCTTTGGGGCATCTACGGACTTTTCTAACAAAACTTTTACAATGAATGTAAACTTTGACAATTAATCTCTTGTGGCGGTGGCAGCCCTTTTGATTCCTCTGCTCATCACTTGGTTTTGCTTTATTTATTTATTTATATATTTTTTTCTTTTCTTCCTCTCTCTTTTTGGGTTACTCTGTTTCCTTTTTCTCCATTTTTGGTTCTTCTGCTTTCCTTTCTTCCTAAGAAAATACCATCCATAGATCACAAATTAATTAGTATCATAAACAAACTAAAATTTTGCGAGGAGAGAGAAAGTTGTTGTAAGGTACATAACACCATTTTTCTTGTAATAGTATATCTCTGTGTGTTGCCGTGGGTTATAGGAGAAGGTGAGTATTTAATTACTTTTGCTTTTTTATTTATTTATTTATTTTTGTATTATGTTCTTATAATTATTGCTACTTGTTATTTAGTTTAATTTTACTTTAATCCATAAGGTGGCCACACATGTCACCTCATTAAATATTCTATATCCATTTATCAAAACGTTAATCACATAAATATTTTTGTTAATATTTTGAACAAAATATTAAATAATAACTATTTAATATATTTTTTTTTTAAATATAACAATGTGTTTATAATAAAAAATATTCGATAATTATAATAAAAAACGACTCTTTAAAACATTCACAATTTTTAATCAATTATCGTCGTTCGCTAAAAATTTTAACGGACTGTTTAATCAATTAAATTATTAGGACCAATTTGTCCATAAACGCGAAACGACGTCGAAACAAGGGTTTCTCAACAATCATTATACCAATTCGCTAGCATAACTAGCAGATGAGAAATTTACCCAGTGCATAACAGATAACATACAACATACGAGATATGAGCAGCAGTGGGACTTTATCATTTATTTTGGACTGAAAGGTGTTTATGAAGTCATCATTAATTAATGGAATTGTTCATTCCATCCATTTTCCTTGTAAACGCATATTCGGTAAATCTTCCTTTTACTTTTTATATGCAGAATGTCAGGCTATAATTATGAAGAACAAAAATCTTACCGATTTATTGTTTATAAACTTGATGTATAAGCCAAATCTTAATTTGACGGGTGTATGCTAATTGCTGGAAGGATGTTGCCAATCGATGGGTTAGCGAACAAGACACAATGACATCGTATGAGCAATATCACTGTAAATGTATATTAAGTTTATTTTTCATCTCCTTTAATTTCTTTTTACTAGAAGGTGAATCTGTGTGAAAAAGGCCGACATCCGCTAGTATAACTAGCGGATGGTGTATTTGATGCGCATGAAGGCGTTTTGCACAGATTCATTCGTCCGTTGGTCATTCTAGCGGACGTGGTATATTGTTTTGAGGAAGTAATTACTTCGACGTCGTTCTTGATTTGAGAGAGGCAAATTGGTCCTAATAATTTGATTAAACAATCCGCTAGAACTTCTAGCGGATGGCGATTATACCATATTCCATCTCAGCCATCTATGATTAAATTGTGTTTACTAGATGGTGTTTGCTATATATTAGTCCATAACAAGTATTTGCTATGGATCGTCCCCCATATATATATATATATATATTTATATATATATGAGAAAAGTTCAAGAGCATACCTCCTTAAAGGACACACTTAGCACACCCCTTTAGCGATGGACCCAGCTATATATTTGTCCGTCGCGATATGTTGTCCGTCGCTAAAAGTTTTAGCGACGGACGAACCTATAGCGACGGATCAAACCGTTGTCAGGACCATCGCTAAAAGAGATATGTTTGGTATGCTCTCTGGGTATGCCCTTGAACTAAGGTCATATATATATATATATATATATATATATATATATATATATATATATACATAAATGTGGGATTCCAAATTGTTAATGCGAGAGATCAGAAGTTAAGGTCAAACAGAAGCAAGCATATATCAAACTATATGATCAAGCCACCTAATTCTGTATCCAAACGCCTTATAAACATGTCCTTTGAAAAAAGGAAAGAAAAAAAAAAAACCTTAATAATTTGAGAACCTAACTAATTAATAATCCCATGCAAGTTGATCCACCGAATTCCCATTACTATACATTCCACAAGGCATGAGTGCAGCCTCCATAAACTCTAAATCAAATAAGTTAGTTCCATCAAATGAATCATCCAGGCCTTGTCCAACCATCAACTCGTTAACATTATCGATTAATTCCTTTTCTTGCTGTGGTTCTTCTTGTTTTTGGGGCTGCATTTCTTGATCTTGTACTCTTGTTTCAAAGTTTTGGATAGTACTATTAGTACCCCACATGCAGTTCTCTTCCAAAACCCCAAATGCAGCAGATTGATTCATGGAGGAAGATGAAATTGGTGTAGTTTCCATTGAAGATTGGCTACCAAATCCCATCAAGGATTGTGGACATTGAGTAGTCCAAACAAGGTTAGGGTTTTTGTATTCAAAGCCAATTTTGGATGCATAATTTTCATGCATTTGGTTAGGAGGTAATGCATTTGTATGCTTTTTCATCACACATGATTTGGAAGAATCTTTGGATTGGGAAGAAGTACTTAAAGAGAAAACTGAGGAGATTTTCTTTGATGTGATAATAATATTGTTGCTGTTGTTACTATGATTTTTTTGATGAAGGGAAAGAAGATTATGAGTGTTGGGGTCTAACCCTTGAGCAATAAGCCTCTTCTTGATGCATGAATTCCAAAAGTTCTTCACTTCATTATCTGTTCTACCAGGCAAGTGTTTGGCTATTTGAGCCCATCTGTTGCCTAATATTCTATGAACATCAATGATAGTTCTTTCCTCTTGTTCTGTAAAAGAACCTCTTTTGAGATCAGGCCTCAAGTAATTTATCCACCTTAATCTGCAACTCTTTCCACACCTTTGCAGCCCTGACATAAAACAATTAAAAAGAACCATTTCAATTAATAAACTAAACATTCAAACAAAAGAAAGAAATATCACAATTTACATTTAAGAAGAAAAAAAAACCTTTTCAAGAAATGAAACATTTTTTAAAAAGAAAGAAATGTTAGAATTAATAAGGAAAAACTTAACTCCTTTCAAGAAATGAAACATTCTTAACGAAGAAAGAAATATCAGAACTAATAAGAAAAAATCCATTTGACTTACCCACTTTTCTTACCCATTTTTCTCACCTGCATATAAGACAAATGAGTGTGACCCATTCATTTGGGTTAAAGATGAAATGAGGTGGGGCTACACTCATTTGTCTTATATGCTGATAAGAAAATTGGATAAGAAAAGTGGGTAAGTGTAAAAGCACTCTTTCAGTGAAATGAAACATTCTCAATAGAGAAAGAAAAATCAGAACTAATAAGAAAAAACCCATTTCAAGAAATGAAACATTCTCAACAGAGAAAGAAATATAAGAATTAATATGAAAAACCCATCTCAAGAAATGAAACTTTCTCAACAAAGGAAAAAATATCATAATTAGTATGCAAACCCATTTCAGGAAATGAATGTCACAATTAACAAGGGGGGAAAACATTTCAAGAAATGAAATTTTTTGAGAAAGAAAGAAATTTCAAAATTAATAAGAAAAACTAATTTCAAGAAATGGAGATGCAGTGGAAGTTGGTGTTCGATTCTCAGCACCTCATCCCTTATATATAAATTATGTACTAAGTTCTTAATTATACCAACAAAAAGAAAAAGGAAAAAAGAAGAGAAAGAAATTTCCCTACGACTAAGAAGAAACATTTCAAGAAGAACTCTCCAGCAAATTAAGAAAGAAACAAAATTAAGAGAAATTAATTGAAATGAATGAATTAATGCCTGCTAGCTTTGGGACAGAACTCCAGCAGCCATGGCCATGGGTGGTGATGTGTCTCGTAAGCTTAACATCTTCTTCAGGAGACCAAAGCCCTCTTTTAACTTTCTGTTTACCGCAGCAGTGATGCCCCATCTCTCTTAAACCCTCCTTCCCTAATTCCCTCATTACCTATATACTAATTTGGCTGCTTCATTCATTCTCCTTTATATATATTTCCTTATTTCACACTTCAAATCCTACAACAAAATAACTATATATAACTAAATATTTTTATGTCTTTTCTACATAAAGAGGTAAGTTTTCTCCAAATATTAGCTTTGTTGTAGTTGTGTAATTTAGGTGAAGTGTACGTCACTGTGTATTATATATACTAGTATTAATTAATCATAATGAAGAGAAAGAAAAGAGAGAGTTGTAAAGGAAATTTTTAAGTTTGGGAGTACTACTCATGAGAAGACCATTGTTCTTAGCTTAATAATCACTCTTCTTTACTTAATCAAAAAAAGACAAATAAATATCCTATTGCAGTTTATTCATATTATAATCAAATAATATGTATCAAGAAAACATAACCCTACAACAAGAAACTGCACCATTAATTAACCATATGAGTGGTGAAAGCACATAAACAATTTAACAAGTTAAAACCCCACATTTCCACACTCTAGCTTACTTGGATCGATCCATACATATATATTTCTAAGGAGTCTTATTTCACAAGTCACATCTATAAGCATATAACACACACACACACACACACACACACACACAAATATATATATATATACATATATATATATATATATATATATATATATATATATATATATATATTTAACTAGAACTTGGAATCTTGAGATAAAAAAATGAAGGAAAAGAAAATAACATATGAAATCTGATTTTTTTTTAACATTGTTCTTGATGTTCTATCTTTTAGAAGTATTGACAATTATATTTATTTTCGGTATGAAAGTTTTGTTTTCTTCTAACTTTTTTTTACATTTATCTTTGTTTTGTCGATTTTTTGTGCCCCGCAATTTTTCAAATTGAAAATAGTAAAATCGTGAATAGTTTATATATATATAAATATATAGACATCAATGATTCATAGCAAAAATTATTTTGCAACAAGAGAGAGTAAATATCTATAACATCTATTATAAAGATCAATGATTAAGATTAAAAAATTAAAACTCGTCGTCGGCTACTATTAATAGCAGACACTGAAAAATTTAATTTTTTCATCCGCTACTAATAGTAGCAAATGATGTTTTTATAGTATTAATTTGTTTGGGTCGTTGCTTCATATATTTTACTTTAATAATGGTGTTGGCCCTATTTCGTTCTATAACAAGTATTTGTTATAGATCATTGTCTCTCTCTCTCTCTCTCTCTCTATATATATATATATATATATATATATGATGGATCTAAAACATATCTCTTAAATAAAATACCTCTCTTAAATAATATATTTTTATTAAAACTACGTCGTTTTGAAAATTCTTTTAAAAAAATAAGTGGGGTCGCGGGTGGTATTTTTGTAAATAAAAGGAAAGCAAGTGGGACCATTCTCTTTTAATATTATTTTATTTTTAAAAAAATCTCCAAAATGAGATAATTTTAATAAATATATGTTATTTAAGAAAGGTATATTATTTAAGAGTTATGCTTTAGATCCGTCATCTTTTTATATGAGTAAAGATGATTATTGTATTTTATACGTAAAGCAAAGTGTGAAATTAGTCTGATATTGATGTGAGCCACGTCCGAGACAAGCTTTTGTGTGATTAGTGGGATATCAATAATTAAAGTTAGATGAAATTAATTATCATATAATTAAATGAAGCTCGAATATAGGAAGTTTGATACGTATATGTTGTTCAAAAGAGTAGTAGCAGACTTGTATATATGACTATATTAGGAAAAGATAATCATTAAGGTAGAGTGAATCATAGTGTGGCCATATAAGGATCGAAAACCTAATGATTTGCAGATCTTGACACACAAAATCTCAGCCCATAAATGATTTTGTTTAATTAAGTCTTCCCCTAGCTATGATGGGGCACAATAAATTCTTAGTTCGATGATTTCACATAAACAAACACGCGTAAGGACATTTATACTGTATTAATAAAAATGATATTAATTAAATTGTAATCCCGCTATCTAATATGAACCAAATTTTAGTATGATTTACCATGATATGTAGAGACGTTCACACAACATTAATTAGAATGTCATTCCCTCTGCATATGACGTTTTTATTATCAAAAATAATAAAATTCTTTCCCTTGTATATATGTATAGACATAGACAAGAATACACACACGAAATACATATAGAAATATAGAAATTAAGATGGTGACATATGTTTCCTTCACTCAACGGTTGCTTGGGAGGGTCAATTTCTTGGTGTCAACAAAGATGATTATGATGATTGAAGGTGTCGGCTTTCATGATAATATTATTCACCCTCCCATTACCTTGTTTTTCTGTTATATATATATATATATAACACTTAATATTTTATGGTATGAATTAATTAGAATATTTTAGTTGGTCCTACATTTAGTTGACTCATAAAACTATACTTGGATTTAATTGATAGATATTTTTTTTTTGTTTACTTTGTATTATCTCATAAGATATATTTAAAATTCGGTAGATTTACTCTAGGCAACTCATTCATAAGCTATATAATAGACTTTGTAGGCAATTCAATGAGTATGTAAATTGGCAATAATACTTAATTTGCACCAAAAAATTGGATAAAAAATAATGTGGATGATAGTTATTGGTTATAACCATTGGACTCACTCATATATGTCAAAAACTCCACTAATTATAATGCGACACGTTATTTTGTTTTTAATTTTATATAGTCATCTTTTGTCACCGTAGCATTACTCATAAATTGATTGTTTTCTTTCTTTAGCAATTTAATTGTATCCAATTCTCTCTTTGTAGGAAACCTCAAATATATTATACATTCGTTTTGAATTATTCTTCCTCATTTTTTTTTATTTCTTTTTCTTTTTATTTTGATGAACTATTAAACATTAAAACGAATATAAATATCATTGTTGGGTAAGATCACATGTATAACTATTTTAGTAAATAATGATAAAAATAACATTACAAAGTCACTTTATATATAATTTTTAACTAATACTCATTCTATTTTAAAATTGCATATACAATTTTCTTTTTAGTTCGATCCGGAATTAAATATATATTTTTATTTTAAGATTATAAAGTGATATGATAGTTTTAATTTGCCAAAAAAAATTCACTATGATTATAATGTCACACTACTATTACTTAATTAATATTAAGAATACATTTGATAAATATCAATTAAATTTAATTAATAAAATATAATTATAAATCTCGTGCTTAATTGTCCTGACACACTGAGCTAATATATGTATATATGAACGTTTGTACTTGATTTTTTCTTCTTCTTTTTGTTTATTTGGAGGAATTCACGTGAAAAAGCAAAGCTTCAAGCTTCAAAAGGGGGGACAAAGGCTAAACAAACAAGGAATTAAAAATGTGCCCTTTAAATTTAGTTCAAACTTTTTCCCTGTAAAATTAAATTACCTTTTTTCATCATTGCACTTATAGCAGGTAAAATCTTTTAGCAAAATTTCAACAAACATACTAATTTAGAAGCTCAGTAGCAAGTTTCTTAATCTATAATATCTTTCTTGATATGAACAACAATTGGACTTGCAAAATTTCGAAATCATGATTTAATTGTTTCTAGCCCGCTTTCATTAATTTCTACTAAATATAATCCATAGTAACTAAAAGAAATCATGAGTTCATACAGATGTCATAATTTGATTGTCCTAAAACATCATTATTGTTTTTTTGACTTTTGAATTAGGTTGATTACATGCATGCCTATATGAGAAATGACAACAGGGTAAAAATAAAACATGCCTTAGGATGAATTTTCACAATTAAAAAATTAAAATTAATACCAGCATTAATTGCATGGATTTCTTTCTTCCCATTCGTTCGTTGGTGTGTGCATATATATATATATTGATCAGTACTTTACTTGGAATAATTATTTTCTTATGGAGTGTCTATTTTAACATACCAGGATCAAGCTTTTTTGTCACGCTGAACATAAGTTCATTAACTTGGACAAACTACTAATTTGATTTGACAGATTGAATTCATTACTGTAATTATCCACTTAATGAATGTCCAACCTTCGTGTATTAATAATAATTAATGGCAAGTATCTAGTAGCATCGATTACTCCATTATATACAGAAACATGACTATCTCCACGAACGTGGAAAAGAAATTATTAATCTTTTTACTATATTGGTATTGTTGGATTTACATATCCTTGAAATTTCAGCCGCTCCCTTCATTTTCATTACTTTTTCATGCCATTAATTCAAAGTTAATACAAAATTAACTAAATGACTTTAATTACCATGAACACTGTTACAACCTTGAAAATTCTGTCGGCTAACTCATAAATATATGTAAATCGGAAAAATTTTCGCACTTTATTTTATTTAATTTTTCAAATGATGTATCAATTTTCTATCCACATTTTTTTTCTTGGGGTTACAAATATTTTTGTAAAGATATCGACATAAAAGGGATTAGCCATCATAAGCTCATTGCCACCAGTTGACTATTAATTTGTTCTTAATTTCACCAGGTCTACCTCTTTTTCTCAAGTGAACTCAAAAAAAGACAACCAATTTTAAAACCATAAAAGTCGAATTTTGTTCCTTGAGTGCTCATCATAATGCAAATACTGTCAAAATTACTCCTTTATCCCTAGCTATTCTCAAACTTTTGCCAAATATTAATTAACTTTTCATTTCCTTAATTTAATTGGAGAATGGTAATTAATTATCGAATCTAATGGAAACAAGACATTTAACTTTCATCTAACATCCAATTAATTAAGAGACCACAAATGCAACTATTAATGTTGCCGACAAATTCATAATTATCTCTCTTTATAATTAATAATATTTATCTGCTTAAAGCCAACAATCTTGATTATCCCCACTTGTCAGTCAAGTTACCTTTGCATAATCACTCTTGCGTTGTGGTCCCTAATGAATCTTTCTCTGCTGTTTTAGTGATTGTACTTGTTTAATTACCCAAAAAGAAAGTGGTGCTGGTTGTCTTTAGTACTGTTCAAGCACAAGGCTACTAATTCAAGGACCCAATTTCCTTTATCGGTCGTACAAAAATGGTTAACTTTGTTCATACATCGTCCAATTTTATAACTAAAAGTTGTATGTACCCCATGCAACTTTTCCTTTCTAGTTATATAATATAGTGTAATAATTTCAATCGCTCGCGTTTACAAAATTTACGAATATATATTATAGATATATTTTATTTCATATATACTCTTAATATATATAAATTGTTAATTTAATTTAAAGTGTAACGTGATAGTGAAATCATAACGACAAAATTAAGTACATTATCTCATTTTATATTACCATAATTGAAATATGAACTTCTTTTATGATTTTTTTTTATTTCTATAAATATGACTCATTTTAAAGGCCAAAAGAAGTATAATTAATTAATATTTTTACCCTAGCTAGACTATAGGGATGGACACAGAAGTCATTATCTCCACATACAAATTATCCTTATCGATCGAATTAACATCATGGTATAGACATGTCGTTTCTAGGGTTCAGGAAATTGTACGGATTATAGGAGAAATTATTTGTTATGACCGGCACGTCGAGCAAAGTATATGCAAGCTGCATGCATGGTCCATGAACTGATGAAAGTACACACACACATACACACACACACACACTCATATATATGCACGCATCTTAATTAATTTAGTTGAATTAGTTTTGCTTTAGTTAGTAATTAGTATAACTTTTGATGAGGTAATTTTAATTTCTTTAAAAAGCAGTCCATTACTCCCTATTTTCAATTTTTGGAATCGAGCATATAGGAGCTTACTTACAATTAGGTACTGTATGATTTCGTGACAAAACAGTCAAATAAAATGAAATTGTCAAATAAAATTTTCATTTTAACAAGGAGAGATAATAATTAATATAAGATCGGTATTTACTTGCCAAAGCCAAATGGTGACTTCCTGATCTTATCATTCAAATTTCAAAGCAAAAAAATACTAAAATCTACAGCTCATTCATGTGGCGTAAACAAGGGCAATTCTATGCAACTTGTGAATTCTTTTTCTGTTTCTTGAAAGGATTAGTTAACTGAGAATTTCAAATCACCATTACAAAACACTAATTTACTCCCTCCCTTTCACCAAACCAAAAGAGTCCATTTCACGTTCATTCTGGTTTAAAATGTGAACGTATTTTAATTTTTAAAACAATAATTTTGTGCTTAGCAATACTTTTGAAGTAGTTTAATTACGATATTAACTATTCCACAAATCAAAATCAAATAAATTCATATTAATTTTGAATTTTAAGATTTAACAAATTGATTGGAATAAAAATTAAGAGGCTCTTCTTGTAAAATGGAGGGATCATTTGGATGTGGGGGGTATTTTGGATATTTAATACCGTTCGCAATATAATACTGCGAATACCTAGATATTATACTACGGACGAGAACTATTTAAACCATCAGATCTCAGCTTAGAAGGTTGAGATCTATTGTAAGGATAAATATCATTTATAATATTGTTAATGGATCAGTCTCATATATATATATATATATAAACGAAAGGAAAAGAATGGCACGAGGGTTTAGGTTTACGTTCAGTTTACGAGGTTATATATTTGGGAGACAAAGTCCAAGTCTTATATAATTGAAGAAGAAAGAATTGCAAAATTTCAAACATTAATAAAGCCAATGAAGAATAAATTAAGAGAAAATTTAAAGGAGGAAGGTGAAGTATAAAAGTGAATAATGAAGTTTATACTTCAAACAAATGAATATTGAAAAACTTGAAACAAACATGCTAGCTCTAATAGTTTTTCAATTATTAGAGATATGACTGCTGTCAAAGTTGACGAAGAAGAACTAGCTTGACCTTTGTTTTTGATTGATTTGAGTAAGGATTACTGTGTATAGGTTTTAAATCTTCTTAACTACAATGAAAATTATTTCATCTAGAAGTCTTTCTCTGCATATTAATTATATGCAAAAAGAGGAAACAAAAGTCATGGTTGAGTAATGAAATCTTTTTTCTTTTTATATCGTTTCAACGAATATTTATATCTATATATATATATATATATATATATATATATATATATATATATATATATATATATTTTAATTCAGATACATCTAATCTACAAGAAAATGAAGCCTTTTCAATTAATTATAACCTTGAATAAAAACGAAAACTTAATTGTTATTTTATAGAGAATCAATTTATACGGTCCCAACCCAGTAGCTTTAGACCGAACCTGAGATATATTGGTTTCAATTGAATTTAGATAAGGTTAGAACTTATGATAGACCAGGTTGGCAATTTGTTGGGCTTTCTGCAATTCTAACCCATTTAATTTTATACACAATCTTAAATTACAAACTATATCAACTAGGGGTGATTAAAAACCCTAAACCACACAAAAAATTGACCAAACTGCACTAATAAAATTGTACCAATAGTTCCGACGTATATGACAGTTTTAGAAGGGTTGAAAAATTGAATTTGCGGTTTGGTTTCGATTTCTGAGGTCTACTGCACTGCACCAATAATGATCAAAACGAAGTCATTTTATTTTATTTAAAAATAAATAAAATTACATGGTGTTTATTATACTAATTGTAGTTTTGAAAACTTTTAATTGTGAATTTTACTTAACTAATTAAGTTTCTTATTGTTTGATTGTCAGTGACATTTTTACAATTACAGAGTTTCATTATAACGAGGATGAAGATGAATAAATTTAACAGTAACCGTCTTCTTGTATAAGCAATATACTATTTACTTTTAAGTTATAAACAACTATTCGCTATAATGTTACTTTACTTCTTCTTAAGTAGTTATTTTAATATTTTCTATACACATTTGTCTGCACTTGAAAATTAGGTGATTACTTCAATTCGATGTTTATATTCTTTTAATCATAATTTTTTGTATATGTTCAATTGATTTTGAAACTGAAACCGCACTGTACCGCACCAATCACAAGCGATTTCATGTGCGGTTTTGAATTTGTTAAACCGTACTTAAAGGGTTTCATGTGCGGTTTGATGAAAATTGCATCAAATCGCCCATGCTCACCCATAATTTCAACATTTTAACAACAAAACCTATAAAACCTTACCCAAAACATTTTTTGGCTGTGTTTCATCTAGTTCGGGTCTCATTTAGGTTAGAGTATCATTTATATTTTATTTTATTTATGCTTAATTAGTGCAGTGACTGTCGGTTTTGGCCGGGTAAAGAAGAGGAGGGTGACCTTTCACCAATCTGGGACATACGTACTAGCTACCACCGTTACAAATGAAGATTCCTTACACGATGAAGACAGAATCGACAGCGACAACTTGTGACGCTCAACTTTAGGTTTGTTTGGTACAGGGATTTTCTGATCTCCGCTGCCCCACCTCAGGTCAAATTTTATTGGCTTAAAATTATCCTTAGAAACGTGTATAACTCTTACTTTTGGTTACATTTGGTTTGCTTTATTTAGTTCAATGGTTGTAGAGATTGTTCTTTTTTTCTTTTTTTTGGCTAAAAAGATTGTTCCTTTTTTTATTTATTATAAAATTCATTCTAATTGGGACCATGTTATGTTCTCTGAACAATTGAATTTTAATTCCATATTCGTAGTGGTAATTAGTTTTTAAGCCAACTACTGCAATATTTAAGTTTGAATTTTCTATTTTGTTATTCTTATCTGAATGTCTCACATTTTCTGAAGAAAATGAAATGTATATTAGTACTAGATTGTAGATATGATTAATTTTATTTTTATTTTTATATTGTGAGCTTGCTTAAGGTGGTTCACACTACATGTTTGGTGAAACAACTTAAAAAGGATAAATTTAAATTGATTTTTTTTTGCATGTTATCTATTTTCAAAGTGAGAAGTCTTTTGGTATTGTTGAAAGTCCTTACTTCAATTTAATGGTGCACAAATGGCCTACAGTCCGGCTTAGGCAAGGCCTGGTCCGGCTTAACCCGACCTAGAGGCCACGAACATGTCACATTTTTTTATTAACTAATTAATCAATTAATTTTTAATCAATGAGAGAAAAGTTCTGAGATTCGGAATCCACAATATTAATTATGTACGTCTTACTATTCATTATCAATTCGGAGTAGCAATTTGAAAATCAATTCAATGCTTTCTCAAGATTTTTCATTTAAGTACATAAAAATATTTCTTATTGTAAATTCTTATTTTCAAGGTTTAATGTATAAGACCAAAGCATTATATATATCCAATATTTTGAAAAATAAATAATCTCAGTTCTTAATTTAAATTTTAAATCACAACCCGGATTAAATTAAATTAATTGAAACTATTCAAAATATATGATATTATGAATAATTTTTATTTATTTAAATCAATTATTAAATAAGACTTATTAACATTAAAATCAATTTGAGAAGTAATAATAAAATTTAGAATATTACATATTTAATAATGTTTCATCCTACACCTCAGAAAGTAAATTTAGCAACACATGATTCTATCAAATACAAAGATTAAGAAATAACCCATGCGTCTGTCTCTGTTTTGCGTTGCAGCAAAGCTGCTTCTTCCTCTGATAGTGCTGTTGTTCCTGCTTCGTGGTGATGATATGATCCACGCAAGCTGCTACTTTGTATCTCTTTTCTCAGTTTCCGTGATGGTCACAAGGCTGCTATGCTCATGTGTAATTTATCCCTCCTGTGACGGTTTTTTGCTTTTTGAAGGGTCATGCCCCCTTGCGGTTGGCCTCTCCTTATATATATAATAAACTGATGCCGCCTTGTGCTTGCAAACCCTTTTTGAACTCTACTTTGGAATAGTAGGCAGTGAGATGTAATTGGGCTTGGCACAATTTCCTTCTTTTTCACTTGGGCTTATAATTAATTTCATAATTTGGCCTTTTTAATTTCTCAAAATCTTTACACCAAATTAAATCCAATTAATATAAAATTAACATAAAATTAGATTATTAAATCTATTTTTGAAGGAAATAAATATGTAATAATATGATTATCAAATACCCACAAACCTAGATTTTTGCTAGTCCTCGAGCAAAATAAAAATAAAAATTAAGAAAATTAAACAAATAAGTAAAATAAAATTCTAACTAAACCTAAGCCATTTTTGTAGGGAACACGATAGTATTTAGCGTATACTACAAGCCTTTAAACCCCAAGGTTAACCCAAGTTGACGAGTTTTGTCTCGTGAGGGTTTGTAGTGAAATTACCCACAAAATTCAAAAAATCTAAAAGAAAATCTTTTTGAGTTTAACTAATTATGAAATCACAATAAAACTTCTAAATATCCATGGACATTACACATAAGTAAGATCAAATTCAAAATCACTCCTTTATCTTATCAAAAATACTCCATCTTCATTTAAAATACTATCTTTCATAAAATTAATTTCACGTGATGCATGCATATGTGTGTGATGTAAGTCTTAGTAGAGACTTTAACCATGAAAATCAAGCAAACTCATTTTTTCTTCTTTTTCTATTTTTTTTTTCACTCTTAACTTGTGTGATGTCTATTTTTCTTAGGCTTTTCAAAGTTACCCATGTACCGAGCGTTTGACCAATGACTCCCAAACCAGTTGGCTTTAGGGCTTTAGGTGTAAAGACACCCTTAAGGGCTTACTAACTCAAGTAACAAAGGCCATAAAAATAAATTAGTTAAGCTGCTTATATCCATCATATCTTTCATGATTTTTTTATTCGATGGACATTGAAACAGTATGTATATTTATTCATTTTTCAACTTTTCTTTTCTTTTCTTGCAACGAGTGCGTTTTACGCTCCATCTCGTTGCCTTATTTTTTCATTCCTTTTTTTTTTTAAGGTTATTTGACTCATAGTTTATACCCCACAACTAAGAATTAGTGTGAATGTGAAATACAAAAATGCATATGAATTTTAATTTTATTCAAGACGATATTCCAAACTAAGATTTTATATCTTATCAAAGATTCAAAAGCTCTAAATCTTTTAATCTTGCTAATGTTTTCACTCCACAAGTACTTATTAGAATTAATTCAGCTCATAAAAAGTTTTAAACAATTTTTTAATTTTTTAATTTTTTTTAATTTAAATAAAAATCTAATAACAAAAATACAAAACTAACAAAAATGCAAAAACTTCCCCCTATACCTAAATCATGCATTGTCCTCAATGTTTCTTTCATACTACCAAAAAATGCACATATAAAAAAACACATATAAAGGAAATGAGTGACAATATTAAAAAGTAAGGGAAATATCACACCTGGTTGGTTTCGCACTACACTCTAACAAAATAAAATAATGAACATGTTAGAATAACATTAGTACTCAAAGAGAATAATGAACCTAATAAATGAAGCAAGACTGACACACTAAAAAAAAAAAAAAAAAAAATCTACACTAGACACAATTAAAAAGAAAAAAAAATCTAAACTAACAATGTTAATCATGATAGACATGATCTTCTAGCATTGTTTCCTCCACCTCTTGACTCCGTAATTCTAAGAATGATTTTAACCTTTGACCATTGACTTTAAAAACATCACCATTCTCAGGATTTCCTATTTTAACAGCTCCATGAGGAAAAACAGTGTGAACAATGAATGGGTCTGACCATTTAGAACGTAATTTTTCAGGAAATAAATGCAAACGAGAATTATATAACAAGACCTTTTGAGCAGGTGTAAATGACTTTCAAAGAATATTCTTATCATGAAAAAATTTCATTTGGTCTTTATATTATTTAGCATTCTCATAAGCATCATTCTTAATTTCCTCTAACTCATTAATTTGTAATTTTCTAAGAGTACCTGCGTTGTCAAAGTCAAAATTTAATTTGTTAATGGCCCAAAAAACTCGATGCTTTAACTTAACAAGTAAGTGACAAGCCTTGCCATAAACTAGCTGATAAGGAGACATTCCAATAGGGGTTTTGAAAGCAGCACGGTAAGCCCACAATGCATTACAAAGTTTTAAAGACCAATCTTTTGTAGTTGGGTTAACTATTTTTTTAAGAATATTTTTAATCTCCCTATTAGAAATCTCAACTTGTCCACTTGTTTGTGGATGATAGGGTGTGGCAACTTTATGTGTAATACCATATTTTTTCATTAGTTGTTCAAAAGGCCTATTACAGAAGTGTTTTCCTCCATCACTAATTGTAAGACCCCGAATTTTATGAAATATAAAAATTAATTTTTCTTCATATATATTTTTCCTGAAACAGTAAGTGGTTAAATTAACGAAATTGAAAGTTAAGGATGTTATGTGTAAATTTTATTTTGTCGGACAATATTCGTTTTGTCGGGGAATATTCGGGCCGTACGACGGCGCCGAAATAACAAATTATTTGTGGACCCACAACGGAATATTTGTCGGATATAGAAAATGACAGAAGTAACCTTTTTAAATAAAAATAGTCAACGGTGTTAACTGTTAAAATACCGGTAATAAAAGAATAGTAGTATACGGTAGTTTATGGTATTTTCTGTAGCACACGGTACTCTACAGTAGCACACGATATTGCACAGTGTCTCATATTATTGGTCTGATAATTGACACCGTAACTGTTACGCATCATTTCATCAATAATTGTCACTGCATAATATTTTATATTATCAATTCAATTATTGTTGCTACACAGTATTTTGCATTATTGATTCAATAATTGTCATTACACTGTATTTCATATCATCGAGTCAATAATTGTTGGTGCACTGTAGTTTAAAATTATTGAATCTAATAATTGTCACAGTAGCAAATACACTATAATTTATATTATTAAATTAATAAAAATATGTAACGTGTTTCTTACATTATTATGGTAACATTATTTTATATGTTGGACTCACAGGAAGAATAAATAAATAAAAAAAAATAAAATAATTAATTTTACTATTTGAAATAGTAACGTGAATAGTGACGTGAATAGTAACGTGAATAATAAGTTAATAGTAAGAAACATGTGGGACCCACTGTGGGGCCCACATGAAATGTGAGAAATGTGTTTTGGGAAATGGTTGGTGAAGGCTGCTACGCAGCCTTTGCTGAAGAATTTTTTTTTCTGTTCACCTACCACGCATAGTAACTTCTTTTCTCCTATAAATAGCTTGTTCAGCTGAATAGAAAAGTCACACCTAAAACATAAAATTTTTCTATAAGAATTTTATAAGTTTTCTCTGAGAATAGTAAGGTTATTTTGAGAGTTTGAAAGCCAAAAGGAGTGCAGAAAATTTTCAAGTAAGTCTTTTATTAAAGAGTAGTAATTTTATAAATTCCTATTTTTCACGGTATTCACAAATCTTCCCTTAAAAGACTCTTCTTTGAGAAGATTCATTTTTAAAAGCTTTCTTTGGAAGATTTATTTTGGAATATTATTTTAAAAACTATTTTAAAGTTGTTATATTATACTACAAAAATTATGTTATATATATATAATTTTGATAGTTCATAATATACGAGTTATCATACACTTTGAAATTTATATGTGGTAATTACTAATTATATTAAAAATATATAGGTTGATCAATCTCATTTAAATCAATATCCAGTCACGTGTTAAGGTAAGGGGTATCACTCTTTTCATCATCATAAATGGATATTATTTTCTTTCTTACTTGAAGGGATTATCATTCTTTGATTCTCGAAAATAATATCGTTTCTTTCTTGTGCCATTTATTTCCATGTATTAAATTGTGGGAATAACCTTACGGCGCGGTTTACCGCCTGTCGGTGAATAACCTTTTGTATTCATTCCTTATTAATCTTTGAGAATAACCTTACGGTGCGGATTATCGCCTGTTTGGTGAATAACTATTCGTATTCAAATTGATGGGAATAACCTTATGGCGCGGATTACCGCCTGTTGGTGAATAACCCTTTTTATTTGTCTCGTGTGAAAATAATTTGTCTACACGAATTATCACATGACACTTTTATTCCATATTCGTAAGTGATATCATTTTCCTTTATACTCATAAGGGATACCATCTTTTTCATCTTCCATTATTCAAACTTACTATGGTAAGGGGTATTAATTTCCTTCACCTTTTGTTAATCAAACCTGCTACGGTAAGTGATATTATTTTCTTTCATACACCTAAATCGAAACTTATTATGGAACTATTGCTTCTATAATTCCTGAAAATATTATATGTTCCATAATAGTTGAATTTCATTATTTCAACTGAACCTTCCTATTTTCTGAACATTTCTATTGAACTGAAATCGTTATTCTGAACTGTGGATCTTGAATATCATTTTTAAATTTCACTCCACATCATGTTGGCAATTTGGACATTATTTGAATCTGCACAAATTAAACTTCTGATACTTATTGTTTATCCTGTTTCTTCTGTTCATCAATTGTATCACTATTATTTGTACTAATCATCAAGAATCAAGCTGTTGTGAATATCTGTGGCCGGGGGCACAGATGTGATATATTTGTTGAACAGATGATAGGTTAAAGGCGATATATTAGGTTAAAGGCGATACATCTGTTCGGTGTCTTTTATGACACGTGGTGAATGTTCTCTTTGGCCCGTAGTGCAAAGATAAACTGTTGATTGGTATGATTATGACCAAAGGCTGAATCTAGTATAATCATGACCGTTGTTGTTATATTGAAAGTTCTCTTTGGCCCGTAGTGCATAGATGAACTGTTGTTTGGTATGATTATGACCAAAGGCTGAATCTGGTATAATCATGACCGCTGGTGCTATATTGAATGTTCTCTTTGGCCCGTAATGCATAGATGAACAGTTGATTTGCATGATTATGACCAGGAACTGTGAATTTGTATTATCTTGACTAATGGTATTTCAGATGATAAAAGTTGATGATGTTTTTACGAAAAAGAGAAGCGCGTGGACATTATAGTCTACATTATTCTTCTAATAGATTGCTCATTCCGCCGCTATTATTGATCTGAACGTTGTTTAAGAATTTAACTGCAGTTTTTGATATAAACTTTGTAGTCTATTGTATTCTATCAAGAACTCAACTGTTGAAGGCTAATGATAAATTATTCGTCATTATCTTAGTCATGATATTTCTTACTGGGCTATTTGAGCTCACCCTTTCTTTTGTTCCATTGTTTTTCAACAGGAGATGAAAACGTAACAGGGTCTAGCCGGGGGATGGAGTGAGAGTCTGAGGAATAGCTGTCGTAGTCTTCACGTGTTGTAAAATAGTGTGGCAATAATAGTGAAGACTTAGTTGTGTATTATTATACACTGTATTGTTGTACGTTGTGCTTTGTTGTAATAATTTTGTTGTAGTCTTTTGACGACTCAAGTTTGGGCTGTGTGGGCCTAGATTTGGGGGCGTCACACTAATGATCGCACGAGGTGTACCAAAACGAGAAAATATGTTTTCTTTTAAAAAATTTACCATCACCTTGTGATCATTAGTTTTAGAGGAAATCGCCTCCACCCATTTAGACACATAATCCACAGCAACAAGGATGTACAAATTGCCAAAAGACTTAGGAAATGGACCCATAAAATCAATACCCCACACATCAAATAATTCAACAATAAGAATAGGATGTAAATGCATCATATTTCTACGAGTTATACTTTCTAATTTTTGACATCTCTCATAGGAACTACAATGTGCATGTGTATCTTTAAATACAGTTGGCCAATAAAAATCACATTGAAGAATTTTCGCAACTGTTTTCTTTGAACTAAAGTGAACTCCACATGCATGATCATGACAAAAAGAGATAACATCGTTTTGCTCATTTTCAGAAATACATCTCCTAATTATTTGGTCAGGACAATATTTGAACAGGTAAGGATAATCCCAAAAGAAATGTTTAACCCTGGATAAAAATTTAATATGATCTTGTTTAGTCCAATGTGTGGGCATTTGTCTTATGACAAGATAGTTAACAATATCAGCATACCAAGGTACTTGGGAAACAATCTTAAGTTGTTCATCAAGTAAGGACTCTCTAATAGGCAATGACTCATCTATGGACTCGACAATTAACCTTGACAAATGATCAGCCACGACATTTTTAAATCCTTTCTTGTCCCTAATTTCAAGGTCAAATTCTTGTAATAACAAAATCCATCTAATGAGGCGAGGTTTGGCATCTTTCTTACTCAAGAGGTATTTCAATGCAGCATGATCAGAATAGACTATCACCCTTGACCCAATCAAGTAAGACCTAAACTTGTCTAGTGCAAAAACTATGGCCAACAACTCTTTTTTCGTGGTGGAATAATTGAGTTGTGCATCATTAAGGGTCTTACTAGCATAATAAATCAAATGAAAGAGTCTATTGATACGCTGCCCTAAAACAGCCCCTATGGTGTAATCTGAAGCATCACACATAATCTTGAAGGGACACTCCACTCGGGTGGTCTAATGATAGGTGCAGAAGTCAACAAGGTCTTAAGCTTCTTGAAAGCTTGTAAGCATTCATTGCCAAAGAGGAAAGAGGTATCTTTAGCTAGCAAGTTACACAAAGGTTTAGAAATCTTACTAAAGTCCTCAATGAACCTACGATAGAATCCTGTATGACCTAAGAAATACCTTATTTCTCTCACAGTTTTAGGAGGTGGAAGATTGGAAATCACATCAACTTTTGTCGTATCTACCTCAATTCTCTCATGAGACACCACATGTCCTAAAACTATCCATTTCCTAACCATAAAGTGACACTTCTCCCAATTAAGTACAAGATTTTTTTCTTTACACCTAATCAATACTAGGGTTAAATGGTGCAAACACTCATCAAAGCTAGAGCCAAACACTAAAAAGTCATCCATAAACACCTCTAAGAAACTTTCTACCATGTCAGAAAATATGTTCATCATACACCGTTGAAACGTAACAGGTGCATTACACAACCCAAAGAACATTCTACGGTAAGCAAAAATACCAAAAGGACAGGTGAATGTTGTTTTTTCTTGATCCTCAGGTGCTATGAGAATTTGGTTATAACCGGAATAACCATCATGAAAACAATAATAAGCATGTCAGGCTAACCTTTCTAACATTTGGTCAATGAAGGGGAATGGAAAATGATCCTTCCTAGTGGAGGCATTCAACTTTCGATAATCGATGCACACACGCCAACCCGTTTGCATTCGAGTAGGAACTAACTCATTATTATCATTCTTGACTACCATAATACCTGACTTTTTAGGGACTACATAAACAGGACTAACCCATGCACTATCAGAAATTGCGTAAATGACTCACACATCTAAGAGCTTAATCACTTCAGCTCTTACTACCTCTTTCATGGCAGGGTTAAGTCTTCGTTGGGACTCACGGGAGGGTTTGACATTATCTTCTAAGTGAATCCTATGCATGCATACTGATGGATTAATACCCTTAATGTCTGTAATTGTCCAACCTATAGCTTCTTTATGTTCCCTAAGCACACTAATGAGTTTATTTTTCTGTTCTTTATCTAATTCGGATGCTATGATAATATGCAAGGTTTTGGATTGGCCAAAAAATGCATATTTTAGAGTTTCGGGGAGAGGTTTCAATTCGAGCTTAGGTGGCTTATCAATAGATGGAAGTGGTATAGCTTCGGAAGGTGGGAGAGGTTCAATTTTGGCTTTCCACTTGGTAGTATTCATTGATGGGGCAGATTCTAACAAAGAGTTGACCTCACTAATTGCAATATCATTATCAAAACTCATGCCAAAATGAGCTAAACAACTCTATAATGGATCATCGTATGATGATTGCCTAAATGAATCATACACAACACTCTTAATAAAATTAACCTCATAGAGATCATCGTGATCAAGAGGTTGTTGACAAACGCCAAACATATTGAGTTCTACCGTCATATTTTCAAAAGACAATTTCATAACCCCATTGCGATAATTGATTATCGCATTGGAGGTGGCCAAGAAAGGTCATCCTAAAATTACAGGAATCTGAGCATTGACATTCTCCACAAGTTGAGTATCTATAACAATAAAGTCAACAAGAAAGTAAAACTTATCAACCTTGATTAAGACATCCTCTATGGTACCTCTAGGAACCTTGACAGACCTATCGGCTAACTGAAGTCTCACAGGGATGGGGCTAAGTTCTCCTAATCCTAATTGCGCATACACAGAATATGGAAATAGATTGACACTAGCACCTAAATCAAGTAAGGCCCTATCGATCACATGGTCACCTATAACACAAGAAATGGTAGGATATCCAGGATCCTTATACTTGACAGGAGTTTTCATTTGGATTATGGAACTAACCTGCTCAGTCAAACATGTTCTTTTAGGGACATTTGTTTTTCTTTTCACTGTACATAGATCTTTTAAAAATTTGGCATAAGAGGGCACTTGCTGAATGGCATCAAGAAAAGGAATGTTTATGCGAACTTGCTTAAACACTTCTAAAATATCGCTAAGTGGTGTGCCTTTCTTTACTGGATCAAGTCTATGTGGAAAAGGAGCCTTAGGGACATAAGGTGCAGTAGGTGTATCAGGCTCTTTTGATTTTTTAGGAGTTGTGTTCTCTTCTATTTTCTTCTCACTAGACCTATTCGCATGATTATCTACTTTTCGACCAGACCTAAGGGTAGTGATGGACTTTACTTCCTCAAGACTCCTATCCGGGTTAGTAACTTCATACTAACCTTTTGGGTTAGGGACTGGTTGACTAGGCAACTTTCCTTTCTCTCTCTCACCTATAATAGTGGCTAACTGACTCACTTGCGTTTCAAGTTTCAAAATTGACTGTTGGGTGATTTACATAAATTGTTGCAAGGTATCCTCTATGGATGGTTTTCTCTGAGGAGCTGCAAATTGAGGATTGGACTGAAAACCTGAAGGATGTGATGAATTCGGGATTTCAAATTGCTGCCTCCCGTAATTCACTGGAGGTTAGTTTTGCCTCTAAGATAAATTTGGGTGATTTCTCCAATTAGCGTTGTATGTGGTAGAAAATGAGTTATCAGATAATCTCCCATAAGAATTTAGAGCATTTGTTTGGTCAACATAGCTCTCTGGAGAGGTATATGGTGAATTGACAAACGAAGCACACCCCTCATTTCTAGCACTCATTGCGGAATTCATAGTTTGACTCAAGGCTAGGGCTTCTACCTTCTTAGTAAGGTTCCCTAAGGCATTTTCACATCAAAATCTTCTCTTACTTCATATATCCCCCATTTCCTAGGCTTCTCTCTCTCATTAGAAAAATTCCATTGTTGAGAATTTTCAGACAAAGTTTCAAGGAATTGTCAAGCATCAGTGCTACTTAAGTTCAAGAATTCCCCTTTATTCATAGACTCAATCATGTGACGATTTGACATGGTCAAAGCGTTATAAAAATATTGGACGAGTCTCCATAATTCGAAACCATGGTGGGGACACTTTAGAAGTAGGTCCTTAAATCTCTCCCAGCACATATAAAATTGCTTATTCTCAGTTTGATGAAAATCTGCAATTTCTCTTCTATGGGCATTTGTTTTAGACATTGGGAAAAAATTTGACAAGAATTTATTAGTTAATTGGTCCCAACTAATGATTGAATTAGAAGGAAGTGAGTTTAACCATGCCTTAGCCCTATCTTTTAGAGAGAATGGAAATAAACGAAGATTTACAGATTCATCTGAGAAATTTTGAAATCGAAAGGTTGTGCATATGTCTAAAAATTTCTTGACATGATTGTAGAGGTCCTCTCTATCTAACCCATGGAATGATGGAATAAGTTGTATTACACTCGGTTTAAGCTCAAAGTGTGTCGCTCGAGTTTGTAAAATACACTCAAACGCACGAATCTATTGTAAAATAGATTTATGCAAAATACGAGGTCGATCCCACGAGAATTATTGAACTATTAATTAAATCTAAATAATATTCAATTCTAATCTAGTTAACAAAATATGATTTTTGAATTAATTAACACTAAAACCAAATTAGCATGCAATAAAAATTAATACTAATTAATCAACTAATTTTTAATCAATGAGAGAAAAGTTCTGAGGTTCGGAATCCACAATATTAATTATGTACGTCTTACTATTCATTATCAATTCGGAGTAGCAATTTGAAAATCAATTCAATGCTTTCTCAAGATTTTTTATTTAAGTGCATAAAAATATTTCTTATTGTAAATTCTTATTTTCAAGGTTTAATGTATAAGACCAAAGCATTATATATATCCAATATTTTGAAAAACAAATAATCACAGTTCTTAATTTAGATTTTAAATCACAACCCGGATTAAATTAAATTAATTAAAACTATTCAAAATATATGATATTATGAATAAAAAAATTTAATTTAAATCAATCATTAAATAAGACTTATTAACATTAAAATCAGTTTGAGAAGTAATAATAAAATTTAGAATATTACATATTTAATAATGTTTCATTCTACACCTCAGAAAGTAAATTTAGCAACACATAATTCTATCAAATACAAAGATTAAGGAGTAACCCATACGTCTGTCTCTGTTTTGCGTTGCAGCGGAGCTGCTTCTTCCTCTGATGGTGCTGTTGTTCCTACTTCGTGGTGATGATATGATCCACGCAAACTGCTGCTTTGTATCTCTCTTTCCTTGATTTCCGTGATGGTCACAAGGCTGCTATGCTCATATGTAATATATCCCTCATGTGACGCGTTTATGCTTTTTGAGGGGTCATGCCCCCTTGCGCCTGGCCTCTCCTTATATATATAATAAACTGATGCCGCCTTGTGCTTGCAAACCCTTTTCGAACTCTACATTGGAATAGTAGGCGGTGAGATGTAATTGAGCTTGGCACAATTTCCTTCTTTTTCACTTGGGCTTGTAATTAATTTCATAATTTGGCCTTTTTAATTTCTTAAAATCTGTACACCAAATTAAATTTAATTAATATAAAATTAACATAAAATTAGATTATTAAATCTATTTTTGAAGGAAATAAATGTGTAATAATATGCTCATCACTTAGCAGATGCTCTTGATGGATCAAATAAGAGATATCGAAAAGGGTGACTCGTTAACTAAAAGAAGTGATGATTTAATACTCAAAAGAGTATAATAATTAAAGTTTAAGTGGAAGCATTATGTTGTGATGGGCTAATGCTTAAAAGAGTATATGATTGATGTCGATGAAGTCCCACATTGAAACATAAAAAGAAAATTAATGACATATAATACTCTAATGGAACATAGACTTAATAGGTTAATCTTTTAGGTTAAGATATGAATTAAAATGAGCATATTTGGGCTAGATATTCTCAACAAATAAGATGATCCATGCTAAGATAGAAAAAAATGCTTTAAATGTTAATTGATATGACCAACACAATTTCATTTCAATGAGATTACGAAAGTTTACAGCACACTCGTCAGTCTCTTTCCGTTCAAAAAATAAGAGTTTAATTTCTTTATATTTTTAGTCTTTTTATAAAATAGTTTTCTTAGGACTTATTTAAAACATTTTTTTTGTCTTTCAATAAATAGTCTGTAAAACCCCGAATTTTATGAAATGCAAAATTTAATTTTTCTTCATATATATTTTTCCTGAAACAGTAAGTGGTTAAATTGATAAAGTTAAAAGTTAAGGATGTTATGTGTAAATTATATTATGTCGGAAAATATTCGTTTGGTCGGAAAATATTCGTTATGTCGAGAAATATTCGTACGATGGCGCCGTACGAACCAATAATTAGTGGACTCTACAACGAATAATTGTCGGATATAGAAAACGACATAAACAATTTTTAAATGGTCAATTGTACTATCAGTTTTAATTGTTAAAATATACGGTGGTAAAAGAATAGTAATATACGGTATTACAAGTAACATACGATATTGCACAATAGCACACGGTATTGCACAGTAGCACACGGCATTGCACAGTGTTTTGTATTATTAAACTGATAAAGTGGTTATCGTACAATATTTGACTTTATTGTCACATACACAATAATTAATATTATTAAACTGATAATTGTCACAGTAGCATATGCACAGTAATTCACATTATTGAATCAATAATTGTCATTACACAGTAACGTATTCTTTCTTTTACATACTTTCTGCATTATTGTTATCTCTATTATGATGTTAATTAAACAGTTGTATTTCATTATTAATTGACTTGATATCTAACTCAGAGAGCCAACTATACTATATTTATAACAACTAGTCATAATAATAAATAAGTGTGAATTATTGTTGAATAATTGAATTGATAAAGTTATTTTTTTTATTATAATAAATGATATAAAGTTAGGTGATATAAAGATGAAATGAATGGTATATATTAAAGATAATGTAATAATTATAGAATTTCAAATGAATGGTGTAGATTGAAGATAATATTTAAATGAATGGTTTAGATTAAGAAAATCTTAAAAGATGAAATGAATGGTATAAATTAAAGATAATATAGAATTTGAAATGGATGGTGTAGATTAAAGATGATCTTTAAATGAATGGTTTAGATTAAAGAAATCTTAAAAGATGAAATGAATGGTATGGATTAAACATTATCTTGAAATGAACGGTTTGGATTAAATTAGAAAATCTTGGTTATGATAAGATTTTTGGCTATAAATAGTGGCCTTAACTTAAGGATTTTTCATAAACTTTCTTGCTCATTCTTTCTTTCACTCTCTAAATACTTCTTTGTGTAAGTTCTCTCTAAGTGTGCTTAAGTCATCTTGAGTATTTGTGAAGATCTATAAGTGTACGAGTATTGTTCAAGTTAATAAACCTCATTTAAATCAATATCCAATCACGTGTTAAGGTAAGGGATTCCATCTTTTTCATCTTCCATTATTCAAACTTATTACAGTAAGGGATTATCATTCTTTGATTCTAGAAAATAATATCATTTCTCTCTTACTTATAAGATGTTTCATTTATTTCCATATATTAAATTGTGGGAATAACCTTACGGCGCGGATTATCGCCTGTTGGTGAATAACCTTTCGTATTCATTCCTTATTAATTTCTGAGAATAACCTTACTGCGCGGATTACCGCCTGTTTGGTGAATAACTCTTTGTATTCAATTTTTATTAAATTATGGGAATAACCTTACTGCGCGGATTACCGTCTGTTTGGTGAATAACTCTTCGTATTCAATTTTTATTAAATTGTGGGAATAACCTTACTGCGCGGATTACCGCCTGTTGATGAATAACCTTTCGTATTCATTCCTTATTAATCCCTGAGAATAACCTGACTACGCGGATTACCGCATGTTTGGTGAATTACACTTTGTATTTATTTCTTATTTGTCTCTTGTGGAAATAATTTGTCTACACGAATTATCGCATAACACTTTTATTCCATATTCGTTTGTAATATCATTTTCTTTCATATTCGTAAATGATATTATTTTTCTTTATACTCATAAGAGATACTACCTTTTTCATCTTCCATTATTCAAACTTATTACGGTAAGGGGTATTATTCTTTTCATACTCTTAACTTACCATAATAAGTACTATTTGGTAAAGTTCTTGAAATGATTATATGTTTCTTAATAGTTTGTGCTTCATCTAATATCATTTCAATTGAACCTTCCTATTTTTCTAAACATTTCTACTGAACTGTAACCGTTATTCTAAACTGTGGATCTTGAATATCATTTTTAAATTTTACTCCACATCATGTTGACAATTTGGACATTATTTGAATCTGCACAAAGTAAACTTCTGATACTTATTGTTTATCTTGTTTATTCTGTTCATCATTTGTATAACTGTTATTTGTACTAATCATCAAAAATCAAGCTGTTGTGAATATATGTGGCCGGGGGCACAGATGCGATATAATTGTTGAACAGATGATAGGTTAAATGCGATATAATAGGTTAAAGGCGATACATCTATTCAGTATCTTTTATAACACGTGGTGAAAGTTCTCTTTGGCCCGTAGTGCAAAGATGAACTGTTATTTAGTATGATTATGACTAAAGGCTGAATACTGGTATAATCATAATTGTTGGTGTTATATTAAATATCTTTGGCCCGTAGTGCAAAGATGAACTGTTGATTTGCATGATTATGACTAGAAACTGTGAATTTGTATTATCATGACTAATGGTATTTCAGAGAATAAAAGTTGATTATATTTTTCTGAAAAAGATAAGCGAGTGGACATTATAGTCTGCATTATTCTTCTAATAGATTGCTCATTCCGCTGCTATTATTGATCTGAACGTTGTTCAAGAATTTAACTACAGTTTTTGATATAAACCTTGTAGTATATTGTATTCTATCAAGAACTCAAATGTTGAAGGCTAACGATAATTTATTCGTCATTATCTTAGTCATGATATTCTTTACTGGGCTATTTGAGCTCACCCTTTCTTTTTGTTCAATTGTTTTTTAACAGGAGATGAGAACGTAGTTGGGTCTAGCCGGGGGATGAAGTGACAGTCCGATGGATAGCTATCGTAGTCTTCACGTGTTGTAAAATAGTGTGACAATAATCATGAAAGACTTAGTTGTGTATTATAATACACTGTATTGTTGTACGTTGCACTACTTGTAATAATTTTGTTGTAGTCTTTTGACAATTTAAATTTAGATTATGTAGACCCAAATTTAAGGGTGTCACATAGTCGAAAACAAATTTTAATATCGAAAGAACTTCATTAAAAAAATTATGTGTGTTTACGGGATAATCTTTAAAAAAAATGTGGGACTCGCATTTTTGGACAGGGAGTATTAAGTTGGGCTTCTTGTTATATCCATTTAGTTTGTATTTTGTAATAGCCGCAGTTAATGAGCATACCCCCCTACTGGCCATTTGTTTTAGATTTCGTAAATACACTATTACTAAGCTATCCTTTATTCCTTTCTTATCCCCCCAAAATCCTGGCCAGAGATGAGCTCATTACCCTTTTTCCTTGGGTCTCCCACACCCACAAAGCTAAGTACCATTTCTGTAAATAGATTCCTGCTCATTAGAAATTCCCACAAAACAGAAGCATCAGCACTCAAATTCGCAAACCTGACGGGAATAAATGATGAAAAAGCATCAAACAGTTTATTCAGAAGATGAGAATCAATTGGGCTTGGTTTGTCTTTCAGTCTTCTTGATGTTCTTTGTCAACCAGAGCTAAATGCTGCTGCAGCAGCCGAAGCCACTGCACGGTGTGATCTAACTTCAACTCCTTCAGGCCTTGCCTTCTGCCCCTGAGGCTTCCAAAGGGCAATTGATCAAGGTAATTTATCATACAAGTCTTTCCTTTATATGTTTATATATATATATATATATATATATATATATATATATATATATTTAAAAAATTGAAATTTTCGCAAGTTAATTTGATATTTAACTTGGGCAACTACCAATTCCCTATTTTTACCAGAAGTTATTAAGTAACCGCGTACCGGGTACTATCTTACCACAGGTCATTTCTCAAAGTCGTATTCTATTTCGTTCCGCGTACCAGTAAATCAACATTACTCATAACCATTTACGAAGTCAAAATGTGGGAGGGGATTCATTACTCGTAACCATTTACTAAGTCAAAATGTGGGAGGGGATTTTATTTTTCAGCAATTTTTACATGGGTGTTACTTTAGTAGCTCATAACCGCAGAGCTGACGGGTGGGGATAGCACTATGAGAGTTCACTTTCAAAAGCGTTGTACAAAAGCTCATAATGACTACTAAAACTTTAGTCTTGGCAAGTTGATTGCATTAACAATTTGGAATGGAGTTTTAATAATTTTAGTTAGATATAGACATCCTGAATTATTCTATAAAAAGTATGAAGAAAATACTGTATATAACAGTATAGCTCTGCTTCCGGTTGTGATTGTATAGAAACCACATAACAACATGAATGTAGTAGCCATCTATCTACCTGGGTAGCATGAAGTTTTTTCTTCATGCAAGAATGTATCTTAAGCTTGTGATATTTTTGAAAATGGGCAGGCGCATTATGTAGGGAAACTGGAGAATGGGAAGGTTTTCGACAGCAGCTATGACCGTGGAAAGCCTCTTACATTTCGTATATGCAAATAAAAAGATAATTCTTTTTCAGCATTGTTTGTTCCATTATTTAACTGTGTAATTCGAAATCAATAAAATAAATTAAAAAGTTGTTAATACAATGGTAATCAACAAGAGAAGTCTATTCTTACCAATAAACACAACACATTGTTGTTGATAACATTCCCTTTGGATCTTTGGGTGCCTCTTAGGTTATTAAAGGATGGGATCAAGGAATTCTAGGTCTCGATGGAGAAACCCATGATGCTGTATTTGTTTTTACCAGTTACTTGTATATGATATTGAACATGAATAATGCTCTGTTCCACTTGACTTTCTTAAGAGGAAAACGGACATAAAGCTTCCTCCAAATCTTGATTATGGCATGAGAGGAGCTGGTTGTAACGGAGGTAAGCAATCCCTAAGGTCTTAAGACGATATCATGTTCAATGGTTTATATGAAATTGTTGACGAATCGAAATCATTATGATCTATCTAACCGCTGTGTGCAGGTTCATGCATTATTCCACCAGATGCAGTTCTTCTGTTTGATGTGGAGTTCATTGGCAAGCCATGACTCAATAGATTTGAGAAGGTGACATTCCAAGTTAAAGACTAGGAAAGTATTCTGAAATGACCTCTGTTTTACTGGAGAAGATAGAATTAAAGATTATTCTGGTTCTTCATTTTCTGTCGGAATGCAGCATATTCGTACTAAATTCTGTACAAGATTGAATCTCAGCAGTTGGTTCCTAAAGCATTATTCAACAGTTTTCTGAAGTGTGGAGTTGAACCTCTTTTCGTCTTGCACTTGATGATTTTCCTTTTCATTTCCTTCTTTCTATGTCATGCAGTCGTCTGAAAATCCCCAATTTCTTCACAAATGTGCAAGTTCTTGAATTTTTTAGCGAAGTGTGCATGAGCGCAAGTTCGAATGTGAGTGTGTGTGTGTGTGTTTGTGTGTGAGAGAGAGAGAGGACACAAACTGGTTAAATCGAAGTCCAGACCAGTTCTTACAAGTCCAGGTTTTCAAACTGAGAAGAAACTGAGCACAAGAAACTGAGCACAAGTTCTCACACCGACATTTTCAATTCTGTTTTGAAAAAAATGGGGAAAGTAAAAGATTCAATATGACCATTGCAACTATATATTTGGCTCTTGCAAATGAACAGCTGCACAGGATTTTCTAAAGTCGTATTTGGATCTGGTGCAGCATATATAGAGTAGTGTTTAAAATCGTTCTTATAAAACCTTGGGGTAAATCATGCCATGTGTATATTTATGCCGATGACTTTTTATTATCAACCAAATAAGCTGGAGGGAAAAGCCTTTCGAACTTCAATCTCTTGGTATATCAAACTAGACTGTTTCGATGATTAGCAGAAAATTCCAACAAAATAAGACCAAACTCCAACTCTTCCACCCAACAGTACAAGTGGCTTCATACCATAATTCCGCATCACAATATCAACTCGAACACAAGCCCTGCCAGACAGCCAGAGAGTACCTTCAAATCTCTACCCTTCCATCAGCCAATCGTCATTGTTGTAAAGAAAGTTATGAGCAATTGGCATACCTCCTTTGCCATCACAATAGCCTGCTGAGAGACTTGATAAGCAACTTCAAATTTTTTCTTGTAGCTTCATCACCAGTAAATCCCACGATATCTGAACTTATATTCTGCAATGGGCACAACAGTTCAAATTGAATAAATATAGCAGGCCAAACAAAACAGGAACAAAAGACTTGTCCAATCAGCTCAGTACCTCAATATTCTTCAAAGTAAAGATGAGGGTATATATGGATTTCCGGATCAATTCAGTGTTTTCTGGGGTCATAATGGATGAATGCACCCTTCTGCAAAATAAGGAAATTAATCCACCATAAGCGTATAACCAAATACAAACGCATAGGTTCGCATACACATGAAGCCACAGCATGTACACAATCAGACACACCACTCACACACGCGCGCGCGCGCAGATGGAGAGGGAGAAGGAGAGGGGGGGGGGGGGGAGATGATCTGGGAACTTGCAAGGATGGACTTGTAAAATTAAGAGATGCTATTTTGAATTTCACAGTATTGAAAGAGTCCAAATTGCTTGACAGAGAGGGAAAGAGAGTAAATTAATTGCTGCAAACCTATAATCTCATACAAACCCAAATCTATGCATACATAATAATAAGCCACACACTATCAGACAGGCACACGCTACTTCATACATAGTTTTGGAGCCACACGGAGTTCGAAAAAAATACAAGTCCTTATATACATAACGTCTTTACATGGATATAGATGTAAACATGGACACACGACTATGCATGTAAAGAGCTCTAGTACTGTGTTAGTCATTTGAGATAAATATGGCAATAAACTGAAAATAAACAAGCATTAATTAAGTGTTCATTGTTATATAGATAACCACATATAATAACAAATTCAAAAAGTCATTTGTGCACTAGTGGTTGAAGCGCTTATATGTGATGTTGGATCACAGATAAACCACATTGATGCCAAAAAATAGATATTTTTGCAAGAAAAAGGCAAATAGCCGGGGTCATGAAAACTAGTCCAGGTTGCATTGGTTTTCTCATAATCCATCTTGGTCACCAGGATAGCCAGGTTCTATGGGTAAATATGTTTGGGCAATGACCTGACCACCCAGGTCACTGGGTTACTGGTTCAGCGGATTGATTGACCTACAGTGCTGGACAGGATCTAATTCCAATAGAAGCCTTCAACACTTAAACCGAAAGCAGGGCATGACAATTACAGATGTGAGACATTTACCTCAAATCCTCAGATGCTTGTGTCAGGCTTTTGGTTAAACTCTCCACTTCTTTAAGCAAACCACTTTCACGAATCTCGGCTAACAAAGGTTGAACATCTTCAGACATGGCTTTGATCTGAAACATCACTACATCAAACATAGAAACTTTATGCATGAGATTGAATATATTAAATATTTTGTAGAAGCAAAGCCTAAAACTCAGCAAGCACAATAAATGCCATGATTATGCTGGATCTTCGCCAATTATTGCATTTTCAACTTGTCAACAATCACACTGCAGAACAGCAAGTAGGTACTGCAATCAAGCTCTGACAGTGTGACAACCACACTTGGCTAGCTTTTAAATTTACAGTGAATGTAATTTATGGAAGCAAAGCAAGTGATTGCAACATCTACAAAGAATTAAGTTAAACGATGAAGGTGAACGGATGGCATAAAAGTTATGCACACTTATAAAAAAAATAAAAATAAAATATGCACGCTTAAATATGTTAAAGTAATTCAACAATTCTTGTAACCATCTATCCTCATCCCCTACGGTGAAAATAGCTATGTCCAGCTTCTTCTCTGAACAACTTATATTCTAGTTGTGAGAAAAGTCTAGCTTCTTCTCTGAACAACTTATATTTTATTTGTGTAAGATATTAGTAGAGCACCCCATCTATTAAATCTCATCTAATAAACCGACTGAAGTAAAAAGATTAATAGGATTATCAGAAGCCAATTCACACCCTTTATGCATTAATGGACCCACCCAGAATATGGTCCATTATCATATAGCATCTGACGCATAAAGATGTGATAGTCATTTAACAATGGTTAGAGATATACTGATTTGACATATTTTTTTTACATTATGATTATTCACACAGTTCCATCATTCGGTTGTGCTTTTTCCTAGTTTTGATGTAAACATGCTAGCACAATTCAATACAACAATAAGCAACACTTTGAGTAGTTTCAACTAAATAACAAAATGTAATATGTACACCACCCACCTTTGTAAGCAGTGGTCTTGCTTCTTCAATAACTGACGCAGCTTGTACAGCCAATGAATAGGTATTAGCAACACCAATTTCTTCTACTTCACGTCCAAGGCGTGTGAATATTCCAACCAATGCATCCAAACTTACCCCTTGAATTCCTTTTATCCTTTGTCTGTCACATACAATTAGACCTTCTTTAACACAATCCGCGTGAAGAGGCCCTACTGCAGGAGTCGGAATTGGATCACGAGGTGTTATATCAATCATAGTTTCCATGAGAAGGCCGGACTGATTCACCTCAATCAGTGAATTATGAGGTATAATTACCTTTTCATCTTCAACCTGCAAATCAAAACCAGGAGATGATGCAAAAGAACAACTTGGAAACACCTCAAGATGAAAGGGAAAAAAAGCATATCTTTACAATCATTTGACATTTAACTTACCTCCACAACTGCTTCAATACTTCTCAATGAAGGATTAACCCGAATAACATTACCAACAGTGACCCCTCTAATCCTAACAGGCGTACCAGTGGAAATACCACAAGCCTGAGCAAACTCAAAAACAGTCAAATACTTCCTGAATTTCGAAC
Organism: Hedera helix; assembly: GCA_947179155.2. NCBI lineage: Eukaryota > Viridiplantae > Streptophyta > Magnoliopsida > Apiales > Araliaceae > Hedera > Hedera helix. The sequence goes on from OX359273.1 coordinate 36,039,025, forward strand.
GCAATTGAAACCCTCTCAGCCAAACCAAACTAAGTGCAAAGAGAACGGTGCTCGACACGAGAAATAGTCCAACACCACCTTCCCAAATGCTCCTTCTACCAAACCCAAAATCACTTAAAGGCCGCAATGTTTGCCTCCAAATATTCTTAGGAATATCAAGAACAACAGCCAGTGGGTTCTTCTGTTCAGGAGTAGAAGATGGTTGTTGGGTATTTTCTGTATTTGAAGATGTAGCTCTTACACTGAGGAGTCTCTTTCTGGATCTTAAAGTCAGATTAGGTAACAAATTCACAGAACCATTACGAGAATTGGGTGTAACCAAATGCGAAGATAACACATATGCTGTGGAAACATGTAGTAAAGAATTTCCAACCATTTTCCACTAACAATTTCAATTCCAACTTCCACCAACAATGCAGTGTGATAATTCAGTACTTCTTCAGGTTCAGATAATCTTACTTGATAGAAACATCAATAGATGTTTGATATTGAGCTGAATTCAGGTAGATACAAGACCAAGCAAAGTAATGAAAACCTATAAATCAAAAGAAAAACAAACACTTCAGAAGCTGGAAACAATAATTTGCAATCAAATTAGGGGAAGATTTAAAGAGAGTACCATTTGATTTCAATGCTTGGAGCTGGTAAAATTGAGATTTGGAACCCTAATTCTGTGACCTGCTGCGTGTTTGACGGGGGGACCGGGGAAGAGAGAGAAGGTGGACAGATCACGCTTGGGGAAAGCCGGGAAGGCAATGAAATGGATTCCAGTTTGTGACCCGGCCCAGCCGCCTAGTGAGTAGGTGGTTGCCGTGCGATTTTTACCTCCGCTCTAAATAGGGAAAGATCAAAAAAGAAGAATAAAGATAAAACTATTTTGCTGAATTAATAATTTAATATGAAAATTAGGGCCCTTCATTATATGGATTAACATCAACCGATGAGATTTTAACAAAGAATTAAATTTGAGATTTGATTATTATATGTATGGATTTTTTTTTTATTTTTTTTTTATGTAGAATGTATTTTCTCTTTTAGTGGAGGCTTAACAATATAGTTCCTATGTTCCAAATTATAATATTAATTTTGATTTTTGAACAAATAATTTCTAATGTTTTTAAATTTAAAATTGAGATAACTTTATTTTATTTACGTTAATAAAATTATAAATATCATAAACTACTTAAAAAGTACTACTAGTTATAAAATTTATTATTTTAAAATTTTAAATAAATAATGTCAATTTTAAATCTAAAAATATTTCAAATTAACTTTTAAAAAGTCAATAGTGATATTATAATTCAGAATGTTTGTAGTATTTGATTATGATTTAAAACTACTCCAAATTGAATCAAGCATGTTTCAACTTCGCATGAATTTTAATTCTCTCTTCGTCTCTAAAAAATTGACCTCGTTTGATTTTCTTTTGTTGTTGTCAAATTAACCAATTTTATAATTAAGAATTAAGTATATATATTGTAATGACCCGGAAATTCACAAGACTGATTAGTATGGTCTTATGAGATTAATGTGATTTAAGGCTACGCTAATCCTTGGAAGAGGAAGTAGTGGATAGTAGATTTGAGGAAATTTTAAGCTTTTGATGATTCGAGCAAAATTTGAGGTTTAGATATAAAATTAACCCTAGTAAAGTGGTAAAGATCGCTAGAAAGGAATTAGAGTCCAGTCACGGAGGGACTAGGACAGTAATTATAAAACAATAAGTAAAACAATGCCTATGATAAGATAATCGATGAGATTGATCGGCGGGGCAAATGTTGTAAGGATGTAATGCTAATTCCAAGGATGGAATCATTTGTAAAGATTAAGTTAAAAATTTAATCTGAGGAAAATAATTGTTAGGAGTTTAAAACCTAGAATTGGTTGAAGGGGTATATGATAAGATATACACTAAGTTATGTATCTATATAGTATATAGGTGCAGAAAACATGATGTGGAAGAATTACCCTCATATTTTTGAGTTACCTTATATTGAAATTTCGGGGACGAAATTATTATAAGGGGGGAAGAATGTAGCGACCCGAAAAATTTTAATATAGAGAAATGGAATTATTGGATGTAATTGTAAATTTCTGAGGGAGTAAATTAAATCATTATATGATGGCTTGGTTTAATTAATTATGGATTGAAATAATTAAAGAAATTTAAGGAAGGTTCAATTAATGGGTTAATTAAATTAATGGATCAACCTAGGTTGTATAGTATCAAAGTTGATAGGGTAAATGAGCTATGTGATATTTAATTAAATAGCTAGCAAGTTAAGCTAGATATGTAAATTAATTAATATGGTTAACAAGATTTTGTAAACATTAATAATGTTGTATTTATTTCCATTTGGAAAGTTATTGATAGTGGGGTATTAATATTTTATATTTCCACTAGAAATTTAATTTGGGCAACCCAAAGCTTAGTTGCAATGTAAGTAACAATTGGGCCACCCATTTGTTTAATTAACAAAACAAATAGCAGGCCAGCCCAAGAGTAATAACATAACCCGGTGGAAAAATAAGAGTGTCACTCCTTTAGGGACAAAACCTCAGAAAAAGCAGAGCACGCGCAGTTTGTGCAAAGCTCAAGGAATCAGTGCTGCGAAAAGAAGGAACAAGTCAGGCATAGGGGATGCTATAGGGTCCAACTCCTCAGAGTTGTTTAAGGCTTAGAGAGTGTTGTATAACCTCAGTCATTCCCTCATTTCCCCTTCGCATTCATTTAAGCTAAGAGAGATATGGAGCTTGAGAAGTAAATGCAAACTTCAGAGGAGTTCATGTTGTTCGGAGAAGGCAGAATCTGAATGTAAATCATCTGTCAAAGATTGAAGGTATTATCCGATTATTTTGATTTAACTAGTTTTATCTTATTTTGGATTAAGGAAACAGAATATGCTAGAGTTGCATATGAGGTGTTTAAATGAGAGTAATGTGAACTCGGTAGTCGAATGTTGTTGAAACTAGTTAATGATTGAATTAGAACTAGAATAGTGATTTCGGTTATTTTACACAGTCAACATTATGAGTCTGAACCACAGTTGGTATGTACTCAATGTTCATGTTCATAAAACTTTAGAATGAACTGGTAGTAGAGTGCTCTGGTAGTAGAGTGGTGCTGGTAGTAGAGTGAACTGGTAGTAGAGTGCTGCTGGTAGTAGAGTGAACTGGTAGTAGAGTGCTCTGGTAGTAGAGTGCTGCTGGTAGTAGAGTGCTCTGGTAGTAGAGTGCTGCTGGTAGTAGAGTGCTCTGGTAGTAGAGTGCTCTGGTAGTAGAGTGCTGCTGGTAGTAGAGTGCTGCTGATCGTAGAGCTCACCCTTCAGCCAATGAATGACTTAACCAAGTCAGGAGAAAGAATAGTAGGGTAAACCTGAAAATCGTAGAGTGACACTAGTCACTGAAAATCGTTGAGTGACCCCCACTCGACGATCGTAGAGCTGCCAGCCCAGACAGTGTATTCAGGCCCTGAACCTCGGTTCAGTCGCCGGTTTCAGGAAATATTTTATTAATTAAAATATTATTAACAAATTAATAATATTAGACAATAGGTAATTAATATCAAATGATTAATGATAACGATAAAGGTTTCATTGTAATTGAAACAAGGTATTTAATTAATTATTGTGCAACAATAATTAAAGTGAGTTATATTCAATAATGAATAAGGATGGGTAAGTAATTAATTATTATTTAAGAGCTTTTAAATAATAATTAAAGAATGATAAATATAAAAAGGTAATTACTTATTTTTTTCAAATAAATAAGGGTGATTAATTAGTTAATTACTATTTAAAGGATATTAAATTAAATAATAATAAAAAGGAATTAAGGATAATGAAATAAGTGTTTATGTGAAGGTAAATAAACAAGTAAAGTTAAGTGAGTAAATTATTTATTTAATTAATATTAAATAAAGAATGTGAAGAAATTAAAGGAATAATGAAGTGATTAAACAATTTATATTTAAATTGTTTAAGTCTTTAAATTTACTAAAGGTGTAAATTATTATTAAATATTTAATGGTGTTAAAATATTATTACCAGATTAATAATATTGGTAATTGAGAGAATATTATTAAGGGATTAATAATATTAGTAACCAATTAAGGCGGTGTTCCGTACTTGAGTACAGTTGGTAACATAATGATGTATTATTAATGTATAATAATACTAATCCGTAATTAAAATATTATCCAAGGAGGATAATATTGTCTAATAAATTTTGAGTTAATAGATAAGAACTGCCGTGTGGTAGAGTCAATTCTTTTGTGAATGACAACTTGATGAGGTAGTTGTAAGACCCCGAATTTTATGAAATACAAAATTTAATTTTTCTTCATATATATTTTTTTGAAACATTAAGTGGTTAAATCGATCAAGTTAAAAGTTAAGGATGTTATCTGCAAATTTTATTTTGTCGGACAATATTCGCTTTGTCGGGGAATATTCGTTTGGTCGGGGAATATTCGTGTCGTACGACGGCGCCGAAATAACAAATTATTGGTGGACCCCACAACGGAATATTTGTCGGATATAGAAAACGACAGAAATAACCTTTTTAAATAAAAATAGTCAACGGAACTGTTAAAATACCGGTGATAAAAGAATAGTAGCATACGGTAGTTTTTGGTATTTTCTGTAGCACACGGTACTCTACAGTAACACGCGGTATTGCATAGTGTCTCATATTATTGGTCTGATAATTGACACCGTAACTGTTACGCATCATTTCATCGATAATTGTCACTGCATAATATTTTATATTATCAATTCAATAATTGTTGTTACACAGTATTTTGCATTATTGATTTAATAATTGTCATTACACTGTATTTTATATCATTGAGTCAATAATTGTTGTTGCACTGTTTTTAAAATTATTGAACCTAATAATTGTCACAGTAACATATGCACAGTAATTCACATTATTGAATCAATAATTGTCATTACACAGTAACGTATACTTTATTTTACATTATTGTTATCTCTATTATAATGTTATTTAAACAGTTGTATTTCATTAATTTATTGACTTGATATCTAAGAACTAACTATACTGTATTTATAACAATTAGTCATAATAATTGAATTGATAAAGTTATTTGTTTATAATATAAAGTTAGGTGATTATTAGGTGATATGAAATGAATGGTGTAGATTAAAGTGTGAATTATTGTTGAATAATTGAATTGATTTGTTTATAATATAAAGTTATGTGATTATTAGGTGATATGAAATGAATGGTGTAGATTAAAGTGTGAATTATTGTTGAATAATTAAATTGATTTGTTTATAATATAAAGTTAGGTGATTATTTGAATGGTGTAGATTAAAGATGATATAATATTTGAAATGGATGGTGTAGATTAAAAGATGATCTTTAAATGAATGGTTTAGATTAAATGAATGATAAGATTTTTGGCTATAAATAGAAGCCTTAACTTAAGGATTTTTCATAAACTTCCTTACTTGTTCTTTCTTTCTCTCTCTAAATACTTCTTGTGAAAGTTTTCTCTAAGTATGCTTAAGTCATCTTGAGTATTTGTGAAGATCTATAAGTATACGTGTACTGTTCAAGTTAATCAACCTCATTTAAATCAATATCCAGTCACGTGTTGAGGTAAGGGATACCATCTTTTTCATCTTCCATTATTCAAACGTACTATGGTAAGGGATTATCATTATTTGATTCTCGATAATAATATTGTTTCTTCCTTACTCATAAGACGTGCCTTTTATTTCCATGTATTAAATTGTGGGAATAACCTTACGGAGCGGATTGCCGCCTGTTGGTGAATAACCTTTCGTATTCATTCATTATTAATCTCTGAGAATAACCTTACGGAGCGGATTGCCGTCTGTTTGGTGAATAACTCTTTGTACTCAAATTCTATTAAATTGTGGGAATAACCTTACGGAGCGGATTGCCGCCTGTTGGTGAATAACCCTTTGTATTAATTTTCTTCACCTTTTGTTAATCAAACCTGCTACGGTAAGGGATATTATTTTCTTTCATACTCCTAAATCGAAATTTATTATGGAACTATTGCTTCTATAATTCCTGAAAATATTATATGTTCCATAATAGTTGAACTTCATTATTTCAACTGAACCTTCCTATTTACGTGAACCTTTCTATTGAATTGTAACCGTTATTCTGAACTGTGGATCTTGAATATCATTTTTAAATTTCACTCCACATCATGTTGACAATTTGGACATTATTTGAATCTGTACAAAGTAAACTTTCGATACTTATTGTTATCCTATTTCTTCTGTTCATCATTTATATCATTCTAATCATCCAAAAATCAAGCTGTTGTGAATATCTGTGGCCGGGGGCACAGATGTGATATATTTGTTGAACAGATGATAGGTTAAAGGCGATATAATAGGTTAAAGGCGATACATCTGTTCGGTGTCTTTTATGGCACGTGGTGAATGTTCTCTTTGGCCCGTAGTGCAAAGATGAACTGTTGATTGGTATGATTATGACCAAAGGCTGAATCTGGTATAATCATGACCGTTGGTGCTATATTGAATATCTTTGGCCCGTAGTGCAAAGATGAACTGTTGATGTGCATGATTATGATCAGGAACTGTGAATTTATATTATCATGACTAATGGTATTTCAGATGATAAAAGTTGATGATGTTTTTACGAAAAAGAGAAGCGAGTGGACATTATAGTCTGTATTATTCTTCTAATAGATTGCTCATTCCGCTGTTATTATTGATCTGAACATTGTTTAAGAATTTAACTACAGTTTTTGATATAAACCTTGTAGTCTATTGTATTCTATCAAGAACTCAACTGTTGAAGGCTAATGATAATTTATTCGTCATTATCTTAGTCATGATATTTCTTACTGGGCTATTTGAGCTCACCCTTTCTTTTGTTCCATTGTTTTTCAACAGGAGATGAAAACATAACAGGGTCTAGCCGGGGAATGGAGTGAGGGTCCGAGGAATAGTTATCATAGTCTTCACGTTTTGTAAAATAGTGTGTCAATAATAGTGAGGACTTAGTTGTGTATTATTATACACTGTATTGTTGTACGTTGTGCTTTGTTGTAATAATTTTGTTGTAGTCTTTTGACGACTCAAGTTTGGGCTGTGTGGGCCCAGATTTGGGGGCGTCACAGTTGGTATCAGAGCTTAGGGATATGGTTTTTAATGGAGATCTGGGGTTAGAACTAGGAGGGGAGAGACGAATAGAATCAATCATTAGTGTGTCCTACCTAAATTAGATTTATTTTTTTATCTAATGAATCGATTTGAATGTAGGAACATGAAGAGATGAGTCAGTTTATTTGAACTAACATTTATTTTGTGACCACAGTTAATTATGGCATCTGAAAATCAGGAGGTTAACTATGAAATTACCGAAACAAATGTAGCTGCAAAACAAGAGGCGACGAATAATCTTCTTACAAACTCAGAGTTGAATTATTTGCCTAAGGCAAAAATTATGCGTGTTCTATCCAGTAAGGATGAAGGTGAAAGCTCTGCTATAGTCGTTCCAGATCCATTCTTAGAAGCAATTAAAGGAAGTAACGAACTTGCGGAAATTATTGCCTTTAATTTACTCACTAATTGGGAGAGTGATATCACCTGGTTATGCTCTATAACAAAGGATCAGAATATATGGACTTTTCATATTAGTCTTTGGGATTTATGGTGTTCCAGCTATGATTTTCAAGATTATTTAAAAATGATGTTTCTATACTTTTGGGCGTTACAATTTAGAGGAATTCAGGTTAAGTTAGTCACTATCGTGGAAACTGCAGTCTATCGAAAATACTATTTTAATGGAAATCATTGGTACCTTACTACTGATGAAGTTGATGAACCCGAGAAACAGTTTGCTAGAAAATTATTCAGTGGTATTCCCATGGTTGAAATACGTGAAGATCCGAATGAAGTATTCGGGATTCGATTTGACGATAACAGTCAAGAAACCGAATGAGGTGATAACCGGTAAGCTATTTATAAATTCTTGTGAAGTTTATGCCATGTTAGATACTTGCTCTACCCATTCTTTTATCTCACATACGTGTGCTCAACGTTTAAATTTGACTTCTGAAAACTTTTACTTTGACTTATCAGTTGAAACCTCATTGGGAGAAATATCTATCACATCTACTATCTATAAATCTTGCCTAGTTCAAATCAACAACCTCACATTACCTGTTGACCTTATTTCTTTGGAGATGCATGAATTTGATGTGATTTTAGGAATTGATTGGTTGACTACCCATCATGCAAAAAAAATTGATTGTTTTCATAAGATTATTAGTTTTCATATTCCTAATCAACCTGTCATGCAAGTTCAAGCAACTAAACCATTGAAATCTATAACTGTTATTTCTAGCCATAAAGTCATTCGTTTATTGAAAAACGGATGTCAAGCCTTTTTAGCTCATGTCACTGATTTGAACAAAATTACGTCAAACTTGAATGATATTCCCATTGTTAATGAGTTTCCTGACGTTTTTCCTGAAGAACTTCCTAGCTTACCCCAAACCGTGAAAATGAATTTTGTATTGATCTTGAACTCGGTACCAAGCCCATTTCCAAAGCCCCATACCGAATGGCTCTCATAGAACGCCAAGAGTTAAAAGTTTAATTATTAGATATCGGTATCATTCGTTCTAGTACAAAACTTATATCGAGCGAGGAATGCAAGAAGAGTTTCCAAGAACTCAAGAGGAGACTTGTTTCAGCTCCTGTTCTGACCATACCATCAGGATCAGGAGAATTTGTTATCTACAGCGATGCTTCTGGCAAAGGTCTAGGCTGTGTCCTTATGCAACATGGAAAGGTTATAGCCTATGCCTCTCGACAACTCAAAGATTATGAGAAAAATTATCCTACTCATGATCTAGAGTTGGCAGCAGTCGTTTTCGCGTTAAAGATCTGGAGACACTACTTGTACGGAGAAAAAGTGGATATCTATACGGATCATAAAAGTCTCAAGTATTTCTTCACCCAGAAGGAACTCAACATGCGACAACGACGTTGGCTTGAGCTGTTGAAGGATTATGACCACACAATCCAGTATCACCCGGGAAAGGCGAACGTTGTAGCTGACGCTTTGAGCAGAAGATATTATGTGAGTACAAGTGCACTGCTGACAACACAAAAGCGTATTTTGTACGACTTGCAAAAGATAGGGATAGAGCTAAAAACACCAATGACCCACTTGAAGATTGCGCACGTACGAGTAGAACCAGCTTTAATCGATAAAATTAAAGTTGTTCAAGCTACCGATCCGGAGTTGATGAATATGATGAAGAAAGTACAAGAAGGTGCTATTCCTGAGGCAATAATCGACGAGAAAGGAATACTTCGAGTCAACTCTCGACTCTGTGTTCCTAACGATCCTGAATTGAAGCATAAAATCATGATGGAGGCACACAACACGCCGTTTGCAATCCACCCAGGAGGTACCAAGATGTATCGTGATCTTCGACATACATTTTGGTGGAACAATATAAAAATGGAAATTGCAGAGTTTATCTCAAGGTGCCTAACTTGTCAACGTGTCAAGGCAGAGCATCAAGTACCTAAGGGTCCATTACAACCACTTGAAGTTCCTGAATGGAAGTGGGAATATATCAATATGGATTTCGTGACGGGTCTTCCCAAAGTTTCTCAAGGCTTAGATGCAATTTGGGTCATCGTAGATAGATTGACCAAATCCGCTCATTTCTTGCCTATACGAGAAAACTTTTCACTTGAACGTCTTGCCGGTATGTACATAAATGAGATCGTGAGATTGCATGGCATGCCAGTTTCCATAGTTTCTGATCGAGATCCTAGATTCACTTCACGCTTTTGGATCAGTCTACAAAAAGCTATGGGCACTGAACTACGTTTTAGTTCTGCATACCATCCTCAAACGGACGGACAATCGGAAAGGACGATCCAGACCCTCGAAGATCTTTTGAGACTTTGTGTATTAGACTTCAAAGGAAGTTGGGATAAGTACTTGCCGTTGGTGGAATTTTCTTACAACAACAGTTACCAAGCAATCATAGGCATGGCTCCATTCGAGGCATTGTATGGAAGGAAGTGTCGCTCTCCAATATGTTGGAATGAGGTAGGAGAAGCAAAATTGTTGGGACCCGAGTTGGTACGCTTGACGACCGAAAAGATCCAAATGATCCGACAACGAATACAGACCGCACAAGAACGACAAAAGAGTTATGCTGATCTTCATCGGAGAGACGAAAGTTTCAACGTCGGAGATCATGTATTCTTACGTGTTTCTCCATGGAAAGGGGTTACGAGATTCGGAAAGAGAGGAAAGCTCAACCCTCGATTTATTGGCCCATTTGAAATCCTCGATCGAATAGGAACCGTAGCCTACAGACTAGCCCTACCACCAAGTATGTCTCGCATCCATAACGTTTTTCACATATCTATGTTACGTAAATATGTGAAGGACCCAAACCACGTCATTGAGTTAGAACCAGACGTTATAGCAGAGGATTTAACATACGAGGAGGTACCTGTTAAGATCCTGGATAAGAAGGAGCAGATCCTACGCTCAAAGGTTATACCTCAAGTTAAGGTTTTATGGAGGAACCAAGATACTGAGGAAATGACCTGGGAGCTAGAATCTGAGATGAAATCTAAGTATCCTTACCTCTTCGATATGTCAGGTACGTCAATTTCGGGGACGAAATTTCATAAGGAGGGGAGGTTGTAAGACCCCGAATTTTATGAAATACAAAATTTAATTTTTCTTCATATATATATTTTTTGAAACAGTAAGTGGTTAAATCGATAAAGTTAAAAGTTAAGGATGTTATGTGCAAATTTTATTTTGTCGGACAATATTCGCTTTGTCGGGGAATATTCGTTTGGTCGGGGAATAGTTTGGTCCGACGGCGCCGAAATAACAAATTATTGGTGGACCCCACAACAGAATATTTGTCGGATATAGAAAACGACAGAAATAACCTTTTTAAATAAAAATAGTCAACGGAACTGTTAAAATACCGGTGATAAAAGAATAGTAGCATACGGTAGTTATTGGTATTTTCTGTAGCACTCGGTACTCTACAGTAACACGCGGTATTGCATAGTGTCTCATATTATTGGTCTGATAATTGACACCGTAACTGTTACGCATCATTTCATCGATAATTGTCACTGCATAATATTTTATATTATCAATTCAATAATTGTTGTTACACAGTATTTTGCATTATTGATTTAATAATTGTCATTACACTGTATTTTATATCATTGAGTCAATAATTGTTGTTGCACTGTTTTTAAAATTATTGAACCTAATAATTGTCACAGTAACATATGCACAGTAATTCACATTATTGAATCAATAATTGTCATTACACAGTAACGTATGCTTTATTTTACATTATTGTTATCTCTATTATGATGTTATTTAAACAGTTGTATTTCATTAATTTATTGACTTGATATCTAAGAGCTAACTATACTGTATTTATAACAATTAGTCATAATAATTGAATTGATAAAGTTATTTGTTTATAATATAAAGTTAGGTGATTATTAAGTGATATGAAATGAATGGTGTAGATTAAAGTGTGAATTATTGTTGAATAATTGAATTGATTTGTTTATAATATAAAGTTAGGTGATTATTAGGTGATATGAAATGAATGGTGTAGATTAAAGTGTGAATTATTGTTGAATAATTAAATTGATTTGTTTATAATATAAAGTTAGGTGATTATTATGTGATATGAAATGAATGGTGTAGATTAAAGATAATATAATATTTGAAATGGATGGTGTAGATTAAAAGATGATCTTTAAATGAATGGTTTAGATTAAATGAATGATAAGATTTTTGGCTATAAATAGAAGCCTTAACTTAAGGATTTTTCATAAACTTCCTTACTTGTTCTTTCTTTCTCTCTCTAAATACTTCTTGTGAAAGTTCTCTCTAAGTGTGCTTAAGTCATCTTGAGTATTTGTGAAGATCTATAAGTATACGTGTACTGTTCAAGTTAATCAACCTCATTTAAATCAATATCCAGTCACGTGTTGAGGTAAGGGATACCATCTTTTTCATCTTCCATTATTCAAACGTACTATGGTAAGGGATTATCATTATTTGATTCTCGATAATAATATTGTTTCTTCCTTACTCATAAGACGTGCCTTTTATTTCCATGTATTAAATTGTGGGAATAACCTTACGGAGCGGATTGCCGCCTGTTGGTGAATAACCTTTCGTATTCATTCATTATTAATCTCTGAGAATAACCTTACGGAGCGGATTGCCGCATGTTTGGTGAATAACTCTTTGTACTCAAATTCTATTAAATTGTGGGAATAACCTTACGGAGCGGATTGCCGCCTGTTGGTGAATAACCCTTTGTATTAATTTTCTTCACCTTTTGTTAATCAAACCTGCTACGGTAAGGGATATTATTTTCTTTCATACTCCTAAATCGAAATTTATTATGGAACTATTGCTTCTATAATTCCTGAAAATATTATATGTTCCATAATAGTTGAACTTCATTATTTCAACTGAACCTTCCTATTTACGTGAACCTTTCTATTGAATTGTAACCGTTATTCTGAACTGTGGATCTTGAATATCATTTTTAAATTTCACTCCACATCATGTTGACAATTTGGACATTATTTGAATCTGTACAAAGTAAACTTCCGATACTTATTGTTATCCTATTTCTTCTGTTCATCATTTATATCATTCTAATCATCCAAAAATCAAGCTGTTGTGAATATCTGTGGCCGGGGGCACAGATGTGATATATTTGTTGAACAGATGATAGGTTAAAGGCGATATAATAGGTTAAAGGCGATACATCTGTTCGGTGTCTTTTATGGCACGTGGTGAATGTTCTCTTTGGCCCGTAGTGCAAAGATGAACTGTTGATTGGTATGATTATGACCAAAGGCTGAATCTGGTATAATCATGACCGTTGGTGCTATATTGAATATCTTTGGCCCGTAGTGCAAAGATGAACTGTTGATGTGCATGATTATGATCAGGAACTGTGAATTTATATTATCATGACTAATGGTATTTCAGATGATAAAAGTTGATGATGTTTTTACGAAAAAGAGAAGCGAGTGGACATTATAGTCTGCATTATTCTTCTAATAGATTGCTCATTCCGCTGCTATTATTGATCTGAACATTGTTTAAGAATTTAACTACAGTTTTTGATATAAACCTTGTAGTCTATTGTATTCTATCAAGAACTCAACTGTTGAAGGCTAATGATAATTTATTCGTCATTATCTTAGTCATGATATTTCTTACTGGGCTATTTGAGCTCACCCTTTCTTTTGTTCCATTGTTTTTCAACAGGAGATGAAAACATAACAGGGTCTAGCCGGGGAATGGAGTGAGGGTCCGAGGAATAGTTATCATAGTCTTCACGTTTTGTAAAATAGTGTGTCAATAATAGTGAGGACTTAGTTGTGTATTATTATACACTGTATTGTTGTACGTTGTGCTTTGTTGTAATAATTTTGTTGTAGTCTTTTGACGACTCAAGTTTGGGCTGTGTGGGCCCAGATTTGGGGGCGTCACACCCTTTCTTTTGTTCCATTGTTTTTCAACAGGAGATGAAAACATAACAGGGTCTAGCCGGGGAATGGAGTGAGGGTCCGAGGAATAGTTATCATAGTCTTCACGTTTTGTAAAATAGTGTGGCAATAATAGTGAAGACTTAGTTGTGTATTATTATACACTGTATTGTAGTACGTTGTGCTTTGTTGTAATAATTTTGTTGTAGTCTTTTGACGACTCAAGTTTGGGCTGTGTGGGCCCAGATTTGGGGGCGTCACAGTAATTGTAGAATTAAACCTAGTAAAGTCCAATAGTGACTAATTGGTAGATTGACCTAAATAATTATGTGGACCAAATGATAATGCTATGGCATTAAGGAATGTCGGGTATACAAAGTTAAGTATAGAAGGTTTACGGTGTTTATGTGAAACATCGTGATGAATCCACAATGGACTAAACTAATGAATCAACCCTAGTGAATAAATGGGACGATAAAAGGAAGTAGACATCCTAAGAATAGGATTAATATTGAGTCAGACTTTGACTAATATAATGCACCGTTGATCTCTCATGTTGTATAAGTGGTGCAAGGAACGCGAAAGGTTAGCGTAAACTAGTGTTGCAATCCAGGCAAGTCTTTCAGTGATATTTGTTATCCCTGCAAGTTGTTCAGTGTTATGTTTGATATGCATAAACTATTAAATGTGCACTCATGTTATGTGCTAACTGATTGTAAATGTGTCTGTGTACAATCATATGTTGTTAATAGCTCTTATATACAATTAATGCTATGAATCGAATGTGTTATATGAGTTATATAACATGGTAACATTGACATGCATGGTAAGCATGGGTAGATTTTATAAATGCAAAGCATGATAAGCGTGATGCCTAAGTAAATGCCAAGCATGGAGCATAAAGCATAAATTAAATGTAACCTACGTGTTATGTGTTAGCTGTTGGACTTGCTGAGCCGTCGTGCTCATTCTTGCTTTAAATTAACATTTTCAGCGAAAGGCGAAGAGTTCGAAGATTCCGATAATCGCAAAGAGGATGTGCGAAGTTTATTTTATTAATAAAGGTTGTCACTAGAACTGTTTAAAGTCAAAGTTGCATTTTGTGAGAATAATTACCATTTGGTACCATCCCGGATGTAAAGCCTTGTAATAGTATTGAAAGGTAGTTGTAGTTAACACGAGTGTTAATGTTTTGTAAACTCGTGTAATTAAAAGCAGTGAGTAAAGAGTCATGTCGACTTATTGTTAGGATGCGAGTTTTGTTGCTCACAATTGGTTGTAATACACTAGGTCGTGGAATAAATGATCTGAGTTGTAGGATTCATGTAAAGATTGCGATTCTGAGACAAGATTAAGTAAATGTCTTAAATTTAAAATTTACCAAGTTTTAACAACATGATTTTACGTAAATGTTGTGGTTCTAGGAGAAGGTTGTTCGTGTAACGACTTAAACTTAGAATTGAGGTTACTTTTGACGGACCAGATCCGGGGTTATTGGAGACGGATTTTGGGGCTGTCACATATATTTATATTTTTAAACATATAAAAATTGGAGATGGTAGTAAATTAAACTTAGTTTGTAATGGTTATAATTTCTCTACTTATATTTATAAAAAAATATTATAAATTTTAATTATAAAAATGATCAAAATAACTAAAACAGTCAAATTAAATCAATTTTTACAGAACGGGGAGAATAATTGATTTAATGTGATTACACAAATTTTAATAAATGGACTGTACATTTTATTTCATTCGGGATGGTACGAGAATTTTCATAAGTCATTTTTTTAAAAAAATATTCATATTAGGCAAACTTATCATTAAAAACGTAGTACTATATTTGCATTGCATTCCCTGCATTGAGATGTTCGAACCTACCTCAGCCATCTGAACATCTCATCGCTTTATTTGAAAGTAACACTTCACAGACAACATAATTAAATAAAAATTAATTTACAAAGCATCACCGTCAATCACGGATCAACCTTTTGCAGAATTTCCATATTAATGCAATAAGAACCAAAATAATTGCAGTATTACAGCACGAAAATCAAACTTTACACACACACAAATATACACATTAATTGATTAAATCACTCTGAAAGTTTAATCTGACTGGTAGAAAACGGAGATAAAATAGACAAAAACTCTATCCTAAGCACGTCAAAAATGACACCAGCACCGGAGATTGCTCAGACCGGTCAGAGTAATTGAAAGCGAGCTGCGATGCTGAGTATTTTATAGAAAGAGATTAAATTGCGTATATTATGATATTTTATGTCTCAAAAATAAAAATATATTTTTAATTTTAAAAAAATACATTTTTAGTTTTGAAACGAAACTTAACCAAAGTTTCATGTGAAATAACTCTTTGATTTTAGGAGAGAGTACGAAGCGTCAAGTTTTTTAAGAACAAAAAGAAAAAAGAGTCGGAAAATAAAATGCCTTATTTTTTTTAAAAAAAATTATTTTCAAAATTAAGAAGATTTGAAGAAAAGAGAAAAGCCGGTTTAATAAAATTTTTATAATATGCTAACTTTGTCCATAAATTTTTAATTAAGTCTATTTTATTTCCACTCATGTCCTTCTCTTCCACCGTCCCACTCGCCGGACAGCACTAACATAATTCCGATTTTTTCCCCTAATTACCTCTCCCTGTTCCATCTCAGTAATTCAAACGGTGCCCCCTCATATTTTTGAAAAAAGCCTTCTTTAATACCTAATTAGACTATATTGCAATTGCTTTGTCTAAGATACCATGGATGTCTTACTAAATGCTTGTTTCCTTTCTCTTCCCCCTAAATGGTGCCATATCATGATTTTAATTGAAACTAAAGATAAAAAATTCGAAAGAAAAAAGAAGAGAGAAGGAGATAGTCGTTCTAGATATGCAAGGGTCTATCATTAAAAATGTAAAAAAAAAAAATCTTTTTATTTTTATTTTTTAACTTTCACACAAGACTGAAAAAATATATTTTCTTTTTACAAACTCCTAGACAAGACCAAATAAAATTATCCCACTTCCCCTAACTTTCTTCTCTTTTCATTTCTTCTCATTAAAAACTCTCGGACGCGATGTTCGTGAGATGGATGAAATAGTTAAAATAAAAATAATAATAATATATTTAGCGATACTTTTATAATCTTTTTAACGATACTTTTATAATCTTTTTAACGACACTTATTACTTTTGATGCAATGTTAGTGAGGTTGGTGAAATTGTCAAAATAAAAATGATGGTTAACAAGAAATATATTTAGCAATATTTTTATAATTTTTTTAGCGACGCTTATTACTTTTGACATTATTTTTGCAATTTTATTTATGTCTTTATATATAATAGTTTTCTTATATATGTTAAACTTATTTTCTTATATAAGTGAGACTTTTTCTTAATTTATATAAAACAAGCTTGATAACACGTGCAAAAGACGAGTAAACTTTAAAAATTATATATCGGATAAACTTTAAAAATCACATATTAAAACGAATATTTATAATAATAATTTCTTCAATTCAAATTAAGCATTATAATATATTACTTTTAATCTACAATGGCGGGTATATTAATTAATTATATATTATCAATTAATTATCACCAACTATATATATTTACATATAAAATGATGATTGCTGAAACTTTTCTCACAATTTTGATATCTTCTCCAGTATATGTCTAAGATCTCATTTAGTTAATATATAATTTTATATCTTGATATTTTATTTTTTATAAATAATATACAGTTGCAAAGTCATGATACCAATATTAATTAATTAAACTGGCTTAATAATATTTCTAATCATGCATCGAACAAATTATTTCATAATTTTATGTTAATATTCATTTTCCTAATTAAGTTCATGAATTAGGAATATGTTATAAGGATATATTAATTTCATATTTTATAATTAAACTAAAGAAATTTTTGATCTGTTGAACTGTCCAAAAAAACTACTTATGCTATTGAGTCGAGTAGTCGATTCAAGATCAATCAAAATGACTCGATCTTTGACTTGTTATATATTTGTATTGATTTGTATTGTTATATTGATTGATTGATTTATATTGATTTAATTATGAGAATTGAAAATAATTGTACCAATTGATTTTTAAAAAAATAGAAAATTAGGCAAGTTTAGGTTTATTGTATTAGCAATAAGTTTTAAAATCAATATTTTTATAAATAAATTTTAATATATTTACAAGATTTTTTTCACTGATTTATATACTATTCCTTTTAATATTGAAAAAATTATGTTATACTCTTAAAATATAATTACAGTTTACTCTATTCTCTCACGCGAAGGTAAAATTATGGTAAAACTCGTATAGACTCTATCCTCATATTAAAAAATAAAATAAATAATAACTATATTGTATAGACTCTATCCTCATATTAAAAAATAAAATAAATAATAACTATATTCTAAAAACATAGAATAACTGCTCCTCAATATTGTGAAACAATCATTGAAAATATCAATTCCCAATTCTAAAATCATTCGGACCAAATATAAATAGGTCGCCTACAACGGTGCCTCTAAAACCCTAATAAGTTTTAGCACGTCCCGAAGGCCAACCGAAAAGGCACATAGCGAAAGGAAAAGGCAAGCGTAGGCGTAGCAGAACAAAGTGGGAGAAGATGGCGAAATCCATGAGATCGAAGCGAGAGAAGAGGCTGAGAGCCATAAGGAGAGAGATTGTCGAACCCTTAAACGAACCGAAAGAAGCTGCTAAGCTCGCCGCCCAAGAAGCCGCACTCGCCGCCCCTAAACTCCCCGTACGCTCCCACACCACCACCACTATGGAAATCACCACCGGCGCAGCCAGTGCCTCCGTCCCCAATTCCGACATGGGTATTTTTTTTCTCTCCTAATTGCTTTACATACCGTTTGAATTGCAATAAAATACGGATGCCTAGTCTTTCAAACCTACAAAGTTTTTTATATTTGCCTCTTGTAGAAACATATTCTTGGTGATGAAAAAGAGAAGCTTTTGAATTCTCTTAAGTATTATTTTTTTTTTTAAAAAAGGCTCATATAAAAAAAGACTCCAAAAGGATAGGATAAATATCGACTTTTGAAGTCAATTTGATCTATTTTCAAATTTGAAATTGATATGTATTAATTTAGTTTTACACACCACAATTATGAAAATTGTAAACAGCCTAAATAGTACTACTAATTAAAAGATTTATTGACTTTAAAAGTTAAAAGAATCACATCAATTTTAAATTCGAAAATATAACAAATTGACTTTGAAAAGTTAAATTTGGTCTTATAATTTGGAATTGAGGGGTGTGTATTAGTTGGCAGTACTCCCCCTAAGACAAAAGAGCCCCATTTTAATTTTAAAAGTAAATTTGCGAAATCATATAATTTAAATTTAATATGTATCATTTGATTTTAGTTAATATAATTGTATTAGCTTAAAATATCTAAAAGGTTCTGCTACTAATAATAGTTTTTGTTTTCAAAACTTGCATGAATCGCATAAAATTTTAGGATTTTTAAAATTGATTTCGAAAAAGTCTGAGATGGGATTCCTTTTATGGAATAGAGGGAGTGCCAATTTGTAATAGTTTCTTAATGTAATGTAGTTACACTATCGGATAGGTGGGATTTTACAAATTTCAGTGTCTTAGTAATTGCTTGCGTGCTATACTTTTCCTGGACCATTGAAAGGGGGCAGTGTGCACGTGCATACTCACATGCGTGCATATGTCCATCCACATGGATCAAGCCACTATACTTTTCTTTCAGTAAGGCTCTTATTGGCAATTGAATCCAAATAATAGATATAAGCATAATACTTTCCACAAGCTTAACTTTTCAGAAATTTTTCCTAGTGTGTATATGAAGTGGGTTATGGTTGCAGTTTTTTCTTGTTTCTAAAGAGATGTTATTGCAAGCTTGGGTTTATTGCATGTTAAAGAAATGGATTAATTGCAGTCCTGCAGTTTGGACCTCATGTCAGTTTGTACCTTCATGTTTCAGTCCTGTCAATTGAATCCTTCAACTTCACTTAAATTCCAATGCTGTCCAGTTGAGATTATGAGCTTGCATTCTTATATTGATAGCATGATTCCACCTTGTGCTCTGTTGTAAAGCCATTGGAGGGAAATTCCCCACCTAAGGTAATTGACATTACTTGGACGTGTTGAAGAAATACCAACTCTTGTTAGTCATGTGAACAAAATTAAAAGTTAACTTGGAGGGATTAATTGAAAATGTTGAAACATGATGGTGCAAAGTGGCACGAGACCCAAACTTCAAGGGTCCTAAATACAATTTCCATAAAGAAATCGATGTTGTACTTCTTTTTCACATGGATTTCCCCTCTCCCCTTAGTTAATAAACAGTGAGTGAAGTATTTTTATGTTGACATTTGTTTAAATCACATTCTTTCATGCATAACATTATTTTCTTGACCGTGTCATTGAACAGATGTGGAGATGGCTGAAGGCAGTCAAAGCTTGAAATCCTTAAAACCAGTTGGAGGTATAGGAAAAAAGATGAAAAAGAAAATCAAGATTGGTAAAAGGAAGGGTCATCATGGCAAGGGCAAAATTAGGAGGAAGCGCAATGTTTAAAGTTATTTTGGCAGATTAATTTAGTAGTGATATTTTGATGTCCAACAGCGACACCCTTGTTGTGTTTATCTCTATCTCACTCGTGTTTGTGGCGGCAGTTGGTTATGAGGTTTAAATCTTTCGTGTTGTGTTTTTGTAGTTCTTTCTAAATGAATTGAGAACATATGATGTTTGGAGATGAATTGTTGAATCAAAATTTTGAATGACAAATTAGTCTTCTTATCAAACATATGTTTTGCGTGGATATAATTTGCCATTTTACGTGCAGAAATTAGTCTACTGTTTATCCATTGCCTCATAATATAGTTATATTCTAAGCTTTTGTTTTGAGCTGAACATGTATTTACTTCCTGATCTCGGCATCAAGAAACTACTGATGGGTGTATTACTTTGTTAGATCATAAATTTGATGTAGAACTGTATGATTCCTAATTTTGTTCTATATTGAAAGTTGAAAGAACGTGTTAAACTTAGCAGGAGCTACTGGTTTTGTTGGTTTTATTTGCTTTAGCTGGAGCTACTGGTTTTATTGGCTTTATTTGCTTTGGTGTCGTACCATCCAACTCTGCTTCTCTCGTCTTTGGTGTTGCATACTGAAATAAAACTTCGTGCAGCTCTGGGCAGATGATTTTGTCTCTACATGCTAGCAGTGATAATGATATGTAATATCAAATTTTTGTGTGTAGGTCAATATTTAGATTGCTGTTTTACTCTTATGAGTTATGACTACTAGAGTTGTTAGTGGTTGAATATTACACTCGCAGTTAACTGAGCCATTCCCTCAAAGATCCCTTAAGGATGGCTTCTACAGTGTAATATAACTACAAGCCCGCTCAGCTTGACTGCGTATCTTCCAACTACAGACAACTTAAAAACCATTAGAACGAGAGAGTAATGCACTCATCTTGGGCCAACTCTATTACAGGACAGTCTTTTTCTGCTTCCCCTTGAGCTCGGCCATGGGAGCTTTGCAGGTAGCCCCTTTTTGTATCGTCTATTCTCTATTTTATTAATGAGATCTCTTAAAATAACAGGATACCCATATTTAGATACATGTATATACTTTCAATTCCCTGACAAGCATAAATATTTACATATTATGAATTTGGAGATTTTAACAGTAATAGTACTTGAACTAATATTAATGATAAGACTTTTACAGTTCACTTGATTTTGCTAAAATGTTTAATATTTTACTAGATTATTTTAAATCCCTTTTTATTTCCTTATGGGGCAGATATGGATGTGGTGTAGAATATTTAGAATTGAGACAGATTGAATTTCTCTAACATGGAGCAAGGCGGATGTAGGATAGAGACCGAGTTTGGTGGTGGATGAGAGCATCTCTTCCATTAAACCTTGCACCTAGTTTTTTTAAATACATATTTAGTAACAAAAATATTATATTTAGACATAATGATATTCGTTGTAAATAATTGTGTAGCTAATGTCGTCGCTAAAAATAACTTTTGTATCGCTAATTTGCTATGTATGTATTGAAAGAAATTAGATTAAAAGTGCATTCGAGAAAATTGAGCGAAACTATAATAAAGATGATTCTAATCTAAGAGGGGACAGATTTAGAGGAGGACACGCACCATATCCGTCTCGTTAACATTAGAAATGGCAATGCGACGGGGTGGAATTATACATCCCACCCCAATTCCCAATCACATAGACCTCTCTGTGCCCGGCCCATTTCTGACATTGATAATTCTTTAAAACTGTCCTCATGCCCACGATGGATTTAAATGTTCACAAAAAAAATCATGTTTGAATTTGACCAAAAAAAATAAAAAGCTTCTTTAATCTTATTTGCTCTATACATGAAAATAAATCATTATTAAAGCAGACATGAAGAAATTAATTTAAAAAACAACAATTTTATTATTACTAAAGAATATGGTAATCTAATAATATAAATGTATCAAAATTAGTCTGGCAAAACTGCCAAGTTTAGCCAATGAAGTAGTAGAAATTTATACAAACTTACCAATTGGCATAGGTAGTCTAGTAGTCTAGACAATTAAGGATTAGATTCATAAATGGATGATGATCCCATTTGAGTTCTTGAAGCTGATTTCCTGATGAAATTAATACCGATATCGAGTAGGCTCTGATACCGCATGATACGATATCCGTTAATGCATGTAGCTTGTTATGCTTGTTTCCTCCAGTAATTTGTTGGACTTGGTACCACGCGTTTAAGCCAATCTTTAAAAGAACCACACACATTAGGATAAGTAACTGCAGTGTTATTGTGGCTTTTATCAATATGAAACTAGAGGAAAGAAAAAACACAGATCAAAAAGAGGAAGAGAAGAGAGACACAGAGAGATGGCAGATGGTGGTGTAAGTTTTTTCCTTAATAAAATTGATTATTGGGTAAGAAGAGAATGGGGAACGAACCAAAACATCAAAACTGGAATCAACAGCTGAACAATCGAATTGCAGAACATGAATGCACTTCTGAATGATGCTGATGCCAAAGGACAGCATAGCAACCAAGTCAGGATCTGGGCTCGATAAGTTGAAGATATTGCTTATGAAACTGACTATGTTCTTGATTTTTTTTGCATTTCAAATGCCTCAAGATGTGAAGAATCCTCACTGGTATACCAAAGTTTGGGATACAGAGTTTGTTCAATCACATATTCGTCCTCATGTTAACGGGAGAATCCGTCGAATTTTTAAGCTTATAGATGACATTAAGTTAAAGTGCAAATTGTTTGGTGAGACAAGGGGAAGGTATGGCCACATAATTTCTTCTCAGGCCTTGAGTTCCAGTTCAAGTGCTACTGCTAGAAACTACTCAACCTTTCATCCAAGGATTGCTCCTTTATCCATGGAAGACACTGATGTTGTTGGCTTTGGAAAAACTATACAGATGTCAGATAATGATTTCCTGGGCACTGGAAGGAAGAGAAAGATATAAACTCATGTTTGTTGTTGGGATGGGTGGATCCGGAAAGACAACTCTTGTTAAGAAGGCTTACGAGAGGGTGAAAGGAGACTTTGATTGCTACGCTTGGATTAGTGCTTCCAAACCCAGAAAGAAAACTGACTTCTTGGGGTCCATGTTTAATCAATTCGGCAATCCAATGCTAGAACCAACTCCCACCGATGAAGTTGATCTGATGCACCAGCTGCGAAATTATCTTGCTGAAAAAAGGTTCGTCATTATTTTTGATGACCTGTGGATTAAAGATGTTTGGGAATCCGTTAGTTATGCATTCCGAGGTAGAGTAATTATCACTACACGAAGGGGGGGTATAGCATATTCAAAACTCTACCGAAATCCATCACATCCAGCCTCTCTACCTCTAGAATACGCTCAGGCACTATTCTATAACAAAATTTTCTCCCAAAATGGCAGATGTCATCTTAAGAAAGTGTGAAGGACTGCCACCGGGAATCATCAAAGTTGGCCAATTTTTGTCCAATAAAGCTAAAAGTGAATTAGTGTGGAAAATGTTACATGATAACCTTGAATCAGAATTAAAACGGCCGTCTTTCAAATACTATGGAAGTATTATTTGTAAGTTATTCCGAATTGCCATACCATCTCAAGTACTGTTTCTTATACTTGAGCATATTCCCCGAGGATTACACTGTCAAGCGTAGAAGACTAATTCGGTTATGGATAGCTGAGGGGTTTATAAGAGGAGACTGGCAAACAACTTGAAGATATAGGCCAAGAGTACCTAAAAGAACTTATAGAAAGGTGCATGGTACAGCCAGGTGAATTGGATTTTGATGGAAGGCCAAGAAGTTATCGGCTCCGCAACCTCATGCATAAGATTATTCTCTCAAAATCGCAAGACGATAATTTTTCTACTATTTATAAGGAATCACAACTTGCTAGGGCTAGGAGAATATCGACCCAAGGTAGTGGATTCAATGCACAGCAGGAATTCAGTTGCACCCGCACCCTTTTCATGTTTAGTATAGATATCTCAAACATTAACTTCCAAATATTGAAGGTGCATCTTTTTGACAGGTTCCCCAGTGAGATAGTAAAACTATTTCTCTTGAGGTCTAATGTTTGAGTAATACACAAATAAGCACCATTCCAAAGTCTCTGGGGGATCTTCGGCACCTTGAAACCTTGGACCTTAAGCAGACTTCGTTAAGAAAGCTGCCAAAAGCAGACACCAGACTGGATAAACTTGGTCACTTGCTAGTTTGTGAGTACTCCAACATAGGATGTGGGGTGAGTTTTGCTTGTGTGAAAGGATTTGATATATCAGCTAAGATCAGGACACTAAAGAACTTGCAGAAGCTATCATTTCTCAAAGCAAAGAGACATCGTGGTTATGAATTAATACGGGCACTGAGAAATCTGACCCAAAGAAAAGATGATGGCCCAATCTTGTGCCAAACTATTCAAAGGATGGTAAATTGTCAGTCCTTGAATGCGACTTGGTTGCATATGGAAGAGTGTCTTGATCTACATGAAATTACTCACCCTCTCTTCTTCATCGCTTGTCTTAGTGGGCGCTTAGAAAGACTACCACTTTGGGCTTCTAAACTCCATGACCTGGTCCGGATACGTCTGAAATAGTCCAAGTTGGCATATATATAACAACAGCCCAACTGAAATTCTTGAAGATATTCCCAATCTATTGGAACTTCATTTACTTGATGCCTATACTGGAATGCAGTTGGATTTCTTTGCAGGAAAATTTCAGAAGCTTAAGATATTAGAGTTTGGGCAAATGGAACAGCTGAGAGTGGTCTTAATGGAAAGAAGAACATTGCCTTGCATACAAAAGCTAATCATAAAGAGCTGCAGTCACTTGGAGCAGGTTCCACTTGGCATTGGCAAGCTCACTCACCCGAAAGAGCTGATTTTGGGCGATATGCTACAGAATTTTGTGAACAAGCTGAAGAGAATAGGAGAATTACGACATCTGGTTGATCACATCCATGCTTACACTAACTCGAATGGGAACCTACTACGGAGAATGTTTCTTAAAGTTTTCCAAGCTGATCGCTTTATAAGGTCAGCATGAACACACGAAGTTTTTCATCTTTCGTATGTCATCAAAGACTAAAACATAGTTTGCACACCATAGTTTGTAAGATTGTTGAGAATTGCAACCCCAATATTTAAAATGTATACAAGTCTTTTCTGCTAAACAAAATGCACCCTAAAAGGCTTTAGCCGGTCTTCAAAATGAACCTCAATGTTTTTTTCCGCTAAGCAAAATGCACCATCACTTTTGACTAGTAAAAAGGCCTTGGAGGATGAATTAAATTTTCTTTGAAGAAAAGAGCTTTTGAGTTTACTTAGATACGTTTTTAAACATAGTGGTGCAAACCTCAACAATCATACAAACTTTGGAGTGGAAACAGTATTTTAGTCGCAATCAAATTAGTGCATCAAATCCTATTTTCATCATTATTTTCTGCTTGGAAACATTTCACCGTCTTAACTTATGAATTAGGCAATTTGGAAACTCAATATTTCCCTTTACTGATAGGTATTGTACGGATTCTGGTTTCTGGCAGTGAAAGAGCAGCACTGTCATGAAGGCATATCTTACCTTATGAATTTAGATTTATTTGGTATCAATCTTATGCATAGTGGAGATATTAACACTGGTGTAGCTAGTTAAACGCTTAAAGAGGCTGCTTGTACGGAGGTGAAGCGTTGAGCCTTCTATTGCCAATAGTTAATGCAGTCTGTGATGTTATTTTGATTTTGTCCTTGGGGTTGGGGTTGTGAAGTTGTGTTCGTATGTATATTCTTAGGCTAATGCTTTAAGCTTATAATCGAGAATATTATCGACTGTTATACACATTTTTCTTTTATGACCGTGGAACTTGTGTGCAATGAGTCAACTATCGAAATATTTAATAAATCAAACCGGACATATCGGGTGAATTTATAGTAAATTATGTTTGGATGATGATAGACGGATAATCGTCTTTGTAGAATATTTTATACTTTCAAGAATTTTACGATAACGTGGAACTTGGTATGCAATGGGTCAACTATCGTGCATGAAATACTTAATAAACCAAACCAAATATATCGGCTAAATTTATAATAAATTATGTTTAGGTGACAATAGACAGCCAATCACCTTTGTGGAATATTGCATATTTTCTGTACTTACAAGAATTTTCCTGCTTTTGCAAGTTGTAACTCATCACTTAAATGAATCCATTGCGTTTCAAACGATCTGCAGAAGAGTCAAGAGTGTACTGCTGTGTCTGTTTGTCAATCCATTAACTTTGATGGTTTCATATCGTTAATCACTTATTTATTTTTTAATTTTTTTCCCTTCATATGACAATTAATATAAATTTTTATTTTATTTTTCATCGCGTATCGAGAAAGATAGACATTGTTACATGTAAAAACGTCAAGACCATTACAACAAAAAATACAAACTCCCAATTGACACCCCCACGCAGCCAAATTGCCGTTGATGAAAACTCTACCAACAATGTTTTAACAAAAAATGGTGTGCTTAATACCACGAAATAAATAGCAAATTATTTATCCAATTAAATATGATTAACAATTAAAATATGTTATGCCTAACAAGGAATTTTGTTAAGTTCAATGAGCTGCAATAAAAATAACATTATCATACTAGAGTCAACTTTGATCAAATACCTGCATTTACATAGCTAAACACTATAAATATATAGTACATTCATGATTTTAAATTCTTATTTTGGATTTGCAAAATATAAATTAATTGTTTTCGCGAACCACATGGAGATTTTATATATTTGGCATGATTCAACTTACGAGCCCAGTTTGGATTTCAATTTATTTTTCGCCTTTGGAGGTTCAAAAAGAAAGGATATGATGATATAAAGTATCATTGTTTCGAAATATAAGATTATGTTTAATTAATAAAATTGATACGATATATTTTTTAATTTAAAATTAATGCATTTTATTTTAGTTATGATCACAATAAATTTTATAATTAATAATTTTTAATTTATGTTTATAAATATATATCTATAACACTATATTTCTACTTTTCTATACAGAAAGACTTGAACAAATCAAAGTAAAAGTCTACCCCTAGAAGCACTCTTTCTTGGGCTGGTCATTGCCTTGCAATTTGTGCTTTAAGAAAAAGTTCTTTCATTTTTCCATGCTGGTTGGCCATTACTTTTTTGACATTAATGTGACAATAAATGGTGATATGATACTAACCATAAAATGTAGGGATAATTTTAGAGCATCTCTAACAGTGATAGTAAGAAAAAAAATTAATTAAAATTTATTGATTTACGTGATAATTTAAAAATTATTATTTATTATTTTAATATTATATATTTTATCAGTCTCTTTAATTTAATTAAGACAAAATAAATAAATAAAATGATATTAAATTTTAAAATGAGTTGTATATCAAACTCATCAAGCAAAATTAATGTTTTTAGCCTTTTTTATATAATTTTAATACTCCCAAAACAAAATAAATATTTTGAAAAGACAAGGTCAACTTAACAGTTCTGAATAGAGAGAATGATATTGCAGATTTGATGACAAAGGTTGAAGAGACTATTGAAGATAATTTTTCTGATGTGGCTCACCTGTTTGAGTATTCTAAAATGATTGGAGATGCTCTTACACACACTACAATTAAATATTATTCTAAACATGAAATATATTTTACCCATTAAAAAGTAAAACTTGACATAGATTTTTGTATATTAAACTCTATTTTTTAATAATTGAGATCAAAATATAACTTTTTAAATTACATTTAAAGTTATGTATATACAGTTATCCAAAATATCCAAAATTTAAGTGATGAGGTTTTGGACTATATATATATATATATCAATCAAACCTTGACTTCAAGAACTATCTAGACGTACGTACTTGGCAAGAAAGATTGTTTATTGCTACTGTTTTTATCAATTTTTTTATATTAAAATTTTTAAATACATATTTTGCTACTTTTTTGTAATATTTTCTTCTTTTTTTAAATATAATATTGGAAAAAAAAAATACTGTTATTCACACTCAAAAATCACAATAGAAAAAGAGGGAGCAACACATTTAATACCTACTACCCAATTAAAAAAAAAAAAAAAAAGGTTCAACGAGGACTGCATAGCTACAGGAGTCGGTCAACTTTGACCACTCCCCCTACACTTGTAATTAAATGTCCTCAACCCTCCAAATTAAACTTACAAATATAGCGAACTAATCTTTTATTTCTCATTCTCAAATTCGACGGGCGGAATTTTTTTTTAGTAATAATTATTTTATATAACATTATTGTATGTATAAAAAAAATTTGTACGCGTTATAAGGATAAAAAGTTCTCTTACACGTCATTGTAGTGTTTACGCAAAACGTATCATAATGGTGCTTATGGAGGGGATTTCTTTAAAATTGAATCTTTAATAATAAATGGTATAAAATGAGTTGATTATAGGCACTCTATAATCACCTTTAATTAATCATATATATATATATCAACTTGAAGTTCATGATTAAATAAAGAAATTAATATTTTTATAAACTAATTTAATATTTTTATAAAATTAAATAAAATTCACTTATAAATTATCAAATTAATTTATAAAAATATCAAATCTCTTAAATAATTAAGTATGAGCATTGTGTTAGTTTACAAATGGTTGTTTGCTTTACAATCAAAGCAAACAAGGATATGATGGAAGATCTTAGTTATTTTTATTATGTTTCCAGCATGACTCGGCACGAAAATGATATTTGAACTGCTTTGATTAGTTTATTTTTCAGATGAGCAAATATTTCGTAAGCTGTAATTTATTCTATTTCCATAGTAATGGTATTGTATAATGAAGAACCAGTAATAATTCTCTCTCTCTCTCTCTCTCTCTCTCTCTCTCTCTCTCTATATATATATATATATATATATATATATATATATATATATATATATATATATATATATATATATATATTAAAAAAATGTATAACAATATTGCAAAATATTTTTAAAAGTATCATAAATATTTTATTTTAGAGTGCAAACTTCTAGATAAAGTGTCAATTGATATATACTCTTTTCTCATTTTTTGATGATAAAAAGATATACCTTGATTATATTTCATCTCTTCAATAAGATTAGTAATGAGCATAACGACTCTCTTATTCTGATAGAGAAAAGAACCTATGATTAGTTTTTCAAAAAGTTTTCAAATAAACAATTTCAACAAAATATTTCCTAATTATCTTGATAGTATAGTAGTAACATCTAAATGTGCAAATGCCATAGCAGGAGCAGGTTCCCACTTGAAAAAAAAATTAAAACAGAAAATAGTGATTTTCTTCTCTGACAATGTTGTATGAATTTTCATTTTTTTTTTAATTTTTTAAACTCACAAAAAGAATGTAATGGAGAATGAAAAAGAAATAACAAGCCATAGAATCATTTTAAGATGAAATAAAATGATGGTTTAAATCAGAATTAAATATAATGAAATTGAAATCGAACACTTTATTTATGCGTTTGATATTCATGTGATTAGTACGTTATTTAAACATTACATAGAAATGTAATGAAATTAAATGTAATGACCAAAATATTCCTAACCAAGTAACTAACTAATTATATATATATAATCCAAAATAAGTGTAATATATGAAATATGATAATATTATATTAATATATAATATAATATAAAGTAAACTAATACATATAATGTAAGACCCCGAATTTTATGAAATACAAAATTTAATTTTTCTTCATATATATTTTTTCCTGAAATAGTAGGTGGTTAAATTAATAAGGTTAAAAGTTAAGGATGTTATGTGTAAATTTTATTATGTCGGACAATATTCGTTTGGTCGGAGAATATTCGTTTTGTCGGGGAATATTCGATTCGTACAACGGCCCCGAAATAACAAAATAATGGTGGACCCCCACAACGACTTATTGTCGGATATAGAAAGCGACATACGTAACCTTTTTAAATAAATATAGTCAACGGTATAATCATCTTGAACTGTTAAAATATCCGGTGGTAAAGGAATAGTAACATACGATATTACATAGTAGCACACGGTATTGCACAGTAGCACACGGTATTACACAGTGTTTCATATTATTAAACTGATAAAGTGATTATTGTACTATATTGACTTTATTGAACCAATAATTGTCACATGCATAATAATTCATATTATTGAGTTGATAATTGTCACAGTAGCATATGCACAATAATTCACATTACTGAATCAATAATTGTTACTACACAGTAACGTGTTATTTTCTTATCTATTTTTAGCATTATTGTTATCTCTTTTATGATATTGATTAAATTGTTGTATTCTATTATTAGTTGATTTTCCTGTTTATCTAACTCGAAAAGTCAACTACACTGCATTTACAACAATTAACTATAATAATGAATAATTGTGAATTATTGTTGAATAATTGAATTGATAAAGTTATTTGTTTTTATTATGATAAATTATATAAAGTTATTTGTTTTTATTATGATAAATTATATAAAGTTATTTATTTTTATTATGATAAATTATATAAAGTTGTTTGTTTTTATATATAAAGTTAATTGATTTATTTAAAGTTAGTTGTTTATATATAAAGTAAATTGAATGGTATAGATTAAAAGATAATCTTTAAATGAATGGTTTAGATTAAGGAAATCTTTAAATGAGTGGTATGGATTAAACATTATCTTGAAATATACGGTTTAGATTAAATTAGAAAATCTTAGTGATGATAAGATTTTTTTGCTATAAATAGAGGCCTTAACTTAAGGATTTTTCATAAAAACTTCCTTGCTTATTCTTTCTTTCACTCTCCAAATATTTCTTTGTAGAAGTTCTCTTTGAGTGTGCTAAAG
The DNA here is from genome assembly GCA_947179155.2 of Hedera helix. Taxonomy (NCBI): domain Eukaryota; kingdom Viridiplantae; phylum Streptophyta; class Magnoliopsida; order Apiales; family Araliaceae; genus Hedera; species Hedera helix. The sequence goes on from OX359273.1 coordinate 36,070,043, forward strand.
TCATCTTGAGTATTTGTAAAGATCTGTAAGTGTACGAGTTCATATCTAGTCACGTGTTAAGGTAAGGGATACCATCTTTTTCATCTTCCATTATTCAAACTTACTATGGTAAGGGTATATCAATATTTGATTCTCGAAAATAATATTGTTTCTTTCTTACTCATAAGATGTGACATTTATTTTCATGTATTAAATTGTGGGAATAACCTTACGGCGCGGATTATCTCCTGTTGGTGAATAACCTTTCGTATTTATTTTCATGTATTAAATTGTGGGAATAACCTTACGGCGCGGATTATCGCCTATTGGTGAATAACCTTTCGTATTTATTTCCATGTATTAAATTGTGGGAATAACCTTACGGCGCGGATTACCGTCTGTTGGTGAATAACCTTTCGTATTCATTCCTTATTAATCTCTGAGAATAACCTGACTACACGGACTACCGCATGTTTGGTGAATTACTCTTCGTATTCATTTCTTATTTGTCTCTTGTTGGTAAAGTTTCCTGAAATGATTATATATTCTTTAATAATTTGCGCTTCATCTAATATCATTTCAACTGAACCTTCCTATTTTTCTAAATCTTTCTATTGAACCTTAACTGTTATTCTGAACTGTGGATCTTAAATATCATTCTTGAATTTTAGTCCACATCATGTTGGCAATTTGGACATTATTTGAATCTGCACAAAGTAAAGTCATAAACTCTTTCGATATTTATTGATCATACTGTTTCTTCTGATTCATCATCTATATCACGGTTGTTATTCTAATCATCAAGAACCATGTTGTTGTGAATATCTGTGGCCTGGGGCACAGTTGATCGGATAAAGGCGATATAATTATTGTGTCTTTTAGGGCACGTGGTGAATATTCTCTTTGGCCTGGGGTAAAGATGAACTGTTGTTGGTATGATTATGACCAAAGGCTGAAAACTGGTATAATCATTACCGTTGGGTTATATTTGAATATCTTTGGCTCGTAATGCAAAGATGAACTATTGACTGGCATGATTAAAATCAGGAACTGAAAATTTATATTATCATGACCAGCGGTGTTTAAGATAATAAAAGTTTATGATGTTTTTCCTAAAAATTGAAGCGAGTGGACAATATAGTTTGCATTATTCTTCTAATAGATTGCTCATTCCACTGCTATTATTGATACAAAGTTTATTGTCTATTATATTCAACTAAGAACTCATCTGTTGAAGGCTAATGATAATTTATTTGTCGTTATCTTAGTCATGATATTTCTTACTGGGCTATTTGAGCTCACCCTTTCTTTTGTTCCATTGTTTTTCAGAAAAAGATAGAGTAGCCGGGTCTAGCGGGGGAATGGAGTGACGGTCCGAGTGATAGCTATTGTAGTATTCACATGTTGAATATAGTGTAGAAATAATAGTGAAAACTTAGTTGTGTATTATTGAGTTTTGCATTTCTGTCCTATGTACTATTTGTATTAAAGTTTATGTATTTTATGGCGTCTCAAATTGGGTTATGTAGGCCTAGATTTGGGGACGTCACATATAATATTATATGTTATATTAGATATTAGATATATTTATGTATATAATTATAATATATAATAGAAAATAAATATAATACATGTTAAAAAATATAATATTATATATATATATATATATATATATAATATCATATATTAGTCTATTATAATATAATATAAATATAATACATATTAAAAAATATCATATTATATATACTATATTATAACATATAATATTATATATTTAATATATAATATACGATATATCATATATATATCTATTAATATAATATAATACAAAATAAATATAATACTTATTAATATGTATAATATAATATAATATTATATATATATATATATATTTATTTATTTATTTATATGGATAAAGTTATTTTTGTCTTTAATATTTTATTTTTCATTTCTGTATTTAATAGAATCATAATTTTAATGTATAAAAAAATATAATTTTGTCAAAATAATTATTTGGACAAAATTTAACATACCAAACGTGAAAATAAATTCCTGATTTAAATTTCCTTTCCGCGTTCGACTCTGACTGCGTCCAAATATTGCCCCATATTATTAATGGGTTTAGATTATCTGTAATAATTTTTTATATTTTTTTTATATGAAGACTTATTATGACGATTTTTAAAGTTTATAGTAATAATATGTCCCATCATCATAATCTTATAAGAAAAAATTATAACGACGATACATATTATTTTTTAAAATTATTGTTATAAATTTTAATACAGGTAAATAAAAAATTAATTAATTATAGGAGTTCTCGTGCCATTATTACTTTGGACCCACGGAGTTCTAACTTCCAACTTCCAAGGATTTCCACGAAACTGATGAACCTGGTATCTTTCGTCATCTTAGCCATATTCAAACCCAAAACTCATCTACTTGAAATTCTTTTTTCTTTTTATTTTTTTAAAAATAATTATATATCAATTAATTTTATATTCAATATAAATTATAATTAACATTAAAATAATAATATATAATTTTTTTTACACATAATGTCTCGTGTATTTTAAATATATCTATTAAAAATTAAGTTAACATAAATTAAACAATATAATTAAAAAATAACAAAATATTTAATACGATTTAATTGTTAAACCTACTCTACAACCCAACTTCAATACATCATAATTATTATAGTACAACATTTTTCACAAAATAAAAATTAAAAAAATAATTCTCATTCACAACAACTTAAAACCTAATTATATTTTCACTCAGCCCTATAATGATGTTACTAACTCTCAGTTATACTCTGTCTAATTATTTCTTCAAGTTCAAACACACTACGGTCAATACCTATTTACGGGGTACCATAACTTCTTTTTCCTTAATTTAATTAAGACAATCTTATATATAATAAATAAATATACCTACTAAATATAAAACTATTTTCAAACTAATATTTTTACTAAAAACAAACTTCTTTTTTCTTTAAGCTATACAACTTATTTTGTTTTATAGAAGTTTGGAAGTTGGTGGTGGTAGTTCCCCTGACTCCGTCCACCTTCGTCCCTCCCTTTCAGCCTCTCGCCATCTCAGATGCCCGTTCCTTTACGTCATACCAATACAGAAAATGTAGACCAGAAGCAAAACCGCAACAAATAAAAGTATTCTCTGTCCTAAATTTCTCTCTCTAAGTCCACTCTTGACTTTTCTTTCTCTACAAAACTCTGCATCTAAGTCACCACCCTTCTCTTTTTTTCCACCTGGGAAACTCTTCTTTTATAAAACCCATATCCCCATTTTTCTCCTCTATACTTTCTTCATCTCCTTTTTCACTTCATCAGCTCCAATTTCTGTTCATGGGTTTAATGGCAACAGATTTTTTTGTGGGTTTATGTGTTTTGATATTGGGTATTTGCTTTGTAAATGGTAGATTTGTGGTGGAAAAGAGCAGCATAAGTGTTATTTCACCTTATGATCTTCGGTCGGAGAAGCATGATTCTGCAATTGGGAACTTTGGAGTTCCTGATTATGGAGGATCCATGGTGGGCTCTGTTGTTTATCCCCATAAGGGGTCTTACGGCTGCGCAGCTTTTGATGGGGATAAACCCTTCAAGTCTAAGTCTTCTCGTCCCAGCATCCTTCTTCTTGATCGCGGAGGTGAAGACTATTCCAGAGTTTTTCTTACAAATTGTTTAATGATCACTTGTATAGTCTCATTTGAATTTTTTAACTTAATACTATTCCAGTTTTTTTTATACAAGTTAATTAATGCTTCGTTGTCCCAAAATAATAGTCCCATTTGATTTTTGAATTGGAACTTTTTCTACCCATATTTTGGCTTTGAAACTGGGAAAAACTTTTGAAAAAAATTATGTTCAAGTGGGTTCTTGATAAACCTTGATATGCTCTTATGCACATAGCGAGAGTGATTAAATGGGATTTTTATTTTGGGACAACGGAGTATAGGTGTGAAAATTACTGTTTTTGTTTTTTTCATTTTTAAGACGTGTAAGTTGATAGGTATTATCTAACTTGTGTAAGTTGCCTTTCACTATTTTAAATTTTGCTTACTTGTAAATCCTCTGTTTTGTGCTTTTGCCCTGTATCTCTCCATTCATTGTCCCATGTTAGGATTTTATTTTATCAAATTTCTTGTTTTTTTTATTGTTTTGTATAATTCTATGAGCACTGCACAAACAGTTATTCCCTGATAAGGATAAAAAAAAGTAGGTGGACTCTACTATTTAAATTACTGATGAGATTTTTGAATTGGACCCATTCTTTGACTTATACTAATACAACTTGATATATACCTGAAGTGCATTTTGTTCTGTAATTTTTGTTGTTCTCAGCTCCTCCGAGCAATCATTTGGAACAAATACTCCCATAAACTTTTACCAGCTCTATTAGCTTTTTTTTCTTTCGAGGGTTCAAGTTATAGTAACTTGAATAATGATAGAGATACCAAATATTATACAGAAAAATAGTATCCCATTTGTGCATAATAATTATTTTTTCATTTCTCATCATTTTGTTTCTACTTCCATTTCATGACCACTACTAGTACTATCTTCTTTGGCAGAGTAACATTGTGTACGTTTTTTTTTCATTATTTTGATATTTGAAATCAATGTAAGTTGGTCCCTTCTATAGGTGACCATATAACGTTTGGCTGGCTGCCCTAAGACCCTTTTTATATAGGCAACACCAGAAATAAAATAAAAATAAGTAAATTCTGATTTGTAGGGTGTATTCTTTTTTCCAGAGTGCTACTTTGCTTTGAAGGTGTGGAACGGACAACAGGCAGGTGCTGCAGCAGTTTTGGTGGCTGATAGCAGAGACGAGCCTCTCATAACTATGGAATCTCCTGAGGAGAGTTCTGATGCAGATGGCTATATAGACAAGATTGGAATCCCATCAGCTCTAATTAATCGAGCCTTTGGTGAGACCTTGAAAGCCGCCATACAGAAAGGCGAGGAGGATGTGGTGATTAAATTGGACTGGAGAGAGTCAATGCCCCACCCTGATCAGAGGGTTGAGTATGAATTTTGGACTAACAGCAATGACGAGTGTGGAATTCGCTGCAACGAGCAGATGAATTTTGTCAAGGACTTTAAAGGACATGCGCAGATTCTTGAGAAGGGCGGTTACACCTTGTTCACACCACACTATATAACTTGGTATTGTCCTCGGCCATTCATTCTTAGCAATCAATGCAAATCTCAATGCATAAACCATGGGAGATATTGTGCACCTGATCCAGAAAAAGATTTTGGCGAGGGGTATCAAGGAAAGGACGTGGTCTTTGAGAACTTGAGGCAGCTTTGTGTGCATAGAGTTGCTAATGAGAGCAACCGATCATGGGTTTGGTGGGATTATGTGACAGATTTCCACATTAGGTGTTCGATGAAAGAAAAGAGATATAGCAAAGAGTGTGCCGAGGATGTCATGAAATCTCTAAGTAAGTACTTCAAGGAATCATTGTGCATACAATTGCATTTTCTTTATCTATCCAAATATTTATTCTTGAAATTTTAACCGAATTCACCAGATCTGCCTATTGAGAAGATAAAAGGTTGCATGGGCGACCCTGAAGCTGATGTGGAAAATGAAGTCCTAAAAATTGAGCAAGATCGCCAGGTTTATACCATTTTTTCAAAAATACATTTTCCACTTAATCCTCTTTTCAATGAAGCAATGAATTAGTAGGTTATTATCTACTAGTACTAAGAGCTGTAAGATAGATCCTCTTGTACACTCATAGTACTCTCTAATTCAATAATTTCAATTTATGCCCTACATGAAAATTATGTTTCTGATTTATGAAATAGATTGGGCGAGGATCTCGTGGTGATGTTACCATCTTACCAACATTGGTCATAAACGACGTTCAGTATAGAGGTTTGTTGAATAATTCACACGTTAACGTATTCCTCTTAAGTAATAGTCAAGTACCCTATCTTACCTATTAACAATTCTGAAAAGTCCATGTTTTTATGACTAGGGATCTGTAGATGTCTTAGTTGTGTTTTAATTCTTTTAGTTAATGCCATTTTAAGCGGATATAAAAACTCTTTCTTTTTTTCACTACCTCAACTGGTTATAGGGCTACGGTTCAGTGTTTTTCACCAGGCTGGCATAAAAAGGATTATCCTTACTTTTCCTCTCGTTGCTTTTTCATTTTTTGATTTTCTTTTCTTCTTCCTCCAGAAATGTTGTGTCATGGTATAATATTTTATATAATTACTAGGGATAGAAGGAAAAGGCATTAATATTTAGGAAAACTGAAGTGCTTAGCAACTTAGTTTCTTACTTTCTTTTGCTTTTACTAAAGGGAAATTGGATAGAACTGCTGTGCTGAAGGCCATATGCGCAGGATTTCAGGAGACTGCTGAGCCTTCAATTTGTCTAAGTGGAGGTTCGATGTGACCTCATTTTTGTACTTTTACTGATAGATGTATATATAGATATGTACTAACACCTCTACTTACAATCAATGTGATATACAGATCTTGAGACCAATGAGTGCCTTGAGAGGAATGGTGGCTGTTGGCGGGACTCACAATCTAATATAACTGCTTGCAAGGTATGCCAAAGAGTGCACCAAAACATTGTTATAATTGATCTTCACAAAATCTGAAGATTCTGAACAATGTTCTTGTTAAAGAATGTTAACAGTTGATGTTTATGACTCATACCTTAATTCTCTTTTCTTTAGGACACATTTAGGGGAAGAGTTTGCGAGTGTCCTGTGGCAAATGGTGTACAATACAAGGGAGATGGATATAAATCTTGTGAAGGTATATGTTTTCCTTCATGCATATATCATCTGGTTTTCAGTTTCATGTATTTAATGCATATTGTAAAACTCACTTGATTGGAAAGATGTCTGCATAAGAATTTTGCAAAGCTACAGACTCTACACCATAATTGCAATGGTTATTTGAAAACTAGAGAAGGAAAAGCAACACATTTCTACTGTCTATCGGTCACTATAGTATAGGTAGATGAATATTTCCCAGTAATAGTATTCTGGTTGGGTGAGCTTCTTCAGCTCATCTTGTCAGCCTTTTTCTTTCTTCTAAATTTGGCTAGCCCTTCCTCTTTCCTACTATAGGAATTACTGACTTCTGACAGATTTGGTATGATAAAATCCATATAAACAAGAGAATCAGAAACCAGCTAATTTACGAAGACAATACCTGGAGTTGAATGCAAATGCAAGTGTGCGCTCTCCTACTTTAGGATAATATTCTAGTTCATGCTACCATTCTTGGAGTTACTATCAATTTCTTAACTTGTAAATTCTGGACTGCTGATGCCTACTATCTCTAGCTGCTTACCTTTTCCTCTTTAATTGACAGCTTTTGGCCCTGGAAGGTGTGCAATAAACAATGGCGGTTGCTGGTCAGAAACTAAATATGGACAAACATTGTCAGCTTGCTCAGTTCAGTGATGTTCCATTTCTTCATTTTGTTTTTTCATGTTGGCACCTCATATCTGATACTAGAGTTTCGCATATCACTAACATGCTCTTTTCTTATGATATAGGACTCTGATATATCAGGCTGTCGCTGTCCACCTGGTTTTAGAGGGGTCGGTAGTAAATGTGAAGGTACTTTTATGTGTTCTTTTTTGTAACTCTTTCGGAGACCTTTGTGCTAATTTGTCTGGGATAACCAATCCAAAATGTATAAAAAGGAGTAATATTTTTCTCCTTTGGATCATGCAACAGATATTAATGAATGCACCGAGGACCTTGTTTGTCAATGTGAAGGCTGCTCCTGTAAGAACACATGGGGTGGATATGGCTGCAAGTGCAAGGGAGACAAATTATATATAATGGAGCAAGACACATGTATTGGTATGATAACTCATTTCAGTTTTAACTTCTCGTGACTCTATTTGCTAGGGTAAAAATTATGATGGCATCTATTTGACACACAAGTGTAATGCTTTAATTGTCGGTAATTTTGTCGTCTTAATTGTACAAGGGTAGCGTTCTTGGTCATGTACATTCATGTTTGAGGTTGTAGTTTACTCCTATGTCATCTAAAACATACGAGTCAAATATTTTTCAATATGCAATGGTATCAGCGGTCACTTATTAGGCATTTTAGCATGAGCCTTGAGGTATTCAAGCATCTGTATTTGCCTGGAATATTCTTGGATGAGAAAATTATATTCGTGTAGACTGTAGACATAATGACGACGATTATTTTCTCTTAATGTTATAAATAGAAACTCTAGAACTCATATTTTGATTCTTCTGCACTGGTACAGAAAGAAACACATCAAAATTCGGATGGTTCCTTACCCTCTTGATCCTAGGGGCTGTCGTTACTGCTGCTACTGCTGGTTATATATTCTACAAATATAGGCTTCGGGTATGTTTACTGAATATCCACCAACTAAATAGCGTTAATACACCTTTCTCCAGGGATACCAATAACTCACTGAAGTAATTATTTTTTTACTGCAGTCTTACATGGACTCGGAGATTATGGCTATCATGTCACAGTACATGCCACTTGATAGCCAACATCATAATCAAGTTGTTCAACATGAAGGCGAACCCCTACGACAAGGCAGCTCAAGTGTATAATGAAGGTACTCCTTCGCTGATCTCTGCCTTGTAGTATTTTATCTTTCTTTCTTTCTTTATTTTCTCTTAGTTTTTCGGTGTGAATAAAGAGAAAATCATTGAACTTGCAGGAGGAGGAAGTGACACCAAGGCATTGTAGTACTAGTTAGAAGGTTCCATGAAAAAGATTTATTATACCCATTTTGAAGGTTTTGGGACCCATCAATCAGTTGGTGAAAAGTTTGTGAATTTTACATCTTTAGGAAACTTGTTCACAGGACCATACTTCTGTGTAAATAACTATTGAGATGTAGATGGAGGCTTTTAGTTTATATTTTATATACTGATCAATGTATAAAATCACCAAAGAACTAATAGGGAATAAATAAGATGTTTTCCGCGAGTAAATTGCCTTTTATTTGTGTCTAAATTTTAGCAGACCAAATATTTGAATTTCAAATTTCCATTGCCTCGTTGAAAATAACTTAATTAGTAACATGGCTTTCTTTTGGTAGGATTGCCAAAGATTATCTTTTGTTAATTTGTAGTTCACCACATTCTTTGAAATTTCAAGCATTTCAAAAAATGATCAGAGCATTCAGATATCTTATAAAATCCCAAATGATAAGATGGTGTTAGAATTTAAGATCGAAGTATAATATAATCATACAAAAAATTAAATGAAGAATACACGATATACTCAGGTTCATTAATTTGACTAGTCCTGTTTGTTTGACGTATTCATTAAATATCTTGCACGTTTTACAATGATGATAATGTTGCTAAAATTTTCGTTAGGAAGCTATTAAAATTACTCTCTCCGTCCTACAATAAGATTGTCATTCGCCATTTATTTTTACCAACTCTAAACCCATCGTACTTTGTTAGTGGGAAAAAGGCTTCTTTTTCTTCTGTTTTGCTTTCTTTCTTCTGTCTACCCTCGTATTTGAAAAATGTTTCAGAAGGTATCTTTCAAGTAGATGGCAATTAATAGAGTCATCCTTGATCATGGTTTCCTATTACCAATCACGGGTAACTCTGGTCCTACCACCTCTAACCTAATCAGAACGATTATCCACCCGACCTGATAAGAACAATTATCCTATGACTAAACAAGGACCAACTTATGTCGTTTCCTAATCACCAATCACGAGTAAACCCCCGTCCGGCTGCCCCTAACCTAATAATATGGATAGCGCTATTTAAGTACCTAAGGTTGTAGTGCTATTTAAGTACCTAAGGCTTTTAAGTAGGCTCGAGAAGGGTAGGCTCGCAGCTTCGCTGTATATGCATTCATTTTCAGGATTTTGGACATCTCCTGCCATGAAGTCTGTGTATAAAAGATAAATTTTAAAGTAAAAAATGCATAAAGAAAATAACCAAAATAATCTCTTATACCAGCAATGACAATTGACAATTGAATCTAAAAGTGCCACAAGTTCTTATGCGGATTTACTTAAAGCTAACAAAAAATTTCCATTATGAAACCTCCATAAAATTGTTTACAGAACATATTATCTCTTCCTGCCACCACGTTCTCTAACAGAAAGAGCTAGTGTTCCACCTCCTGCAACATTGTAATAGGAAAGCGATAAATTATCCTCAAGGAAACCTTTCCACTCAGTTTCTGTTTGTTAGACAGAAGCTGGATCTCTCCTGCAATTTTTTCTTTCAAGCTGCCAACTGTTTCAGATAATGATTGGACTGTAATCTCTAGTACCTGCCCTTTAAGGTTTCCTTCGACGATGTTTGGCACAGACAGTAACGCGTACAGGTACCTGAAGCGAAACAATAAAATAAACAAAGCATCAATCAAATGTACCAAATACAATAGATATAATCATAAACCAAAAATATAAAAGTAAAGGCATGCAAAAAAAAATTACAAATAAATAAAGCAATGATGCTTCATACTGGATGTTGAGATAGGAACTGGTCTTCAGGGATAAGTAAAGAATCATTAAGCCTTTGCCTTTTTGGCTTTGGCTCCTTTGGAAGTGGAGGTGGAGCTTCTTCGGGTGGAGGTGGAGGAATCCCTAGAGGCATAGGCGGTGGTGGAGCCATATGCATCCCATGTTGGGGCATGGGGAAGGGAGCAAAAGGTCAAGGGGCTGCTAAAGGTGTGAACTGAGGCGGAAGCTGAATTGACATCATTGAGCCAACTAATGGTTCGGGTGGAGGTTGTACAACCACCCCACTACCAGTTGGAGCTGAATATGGGTTACAGTAAGATTAAGGGTGTTGGAACTTGTGGCTCATAAAGAAGTTTAGAAAAGGCCAACACTGAGCGAAGCGATGAACGGAGCGGAGTCATGGGTATTTGGTAGTTAATTTGGCTAAAAGTCATGAGTATTTGGTGGTTATATGTGTACCCTAAATTACTAGTTGTATATTCTAAATATTAGATTACTAATTGCATATCCAAAAATAACTAAGGGACTAATTTACACTTATTTAATGAGATTGCAATTCACTTATTTACCTTCTTCTACTTTTGCCCTTTATTCTATTACACATAATAACTATAAAATAAAACACACTTTAGATAAAAAGCCATTATATATATAAGATGGAATTAAACACTATATAATGCTTATCAATAAATAAAGATAATTAAAACCTCATAGTTGCTTTCCTAGAAATATAAAATGTTTGTCTTGGAAGAATTTAGACCAAAAAAAAGAAAACTCATTTTTTAATAGTAACAAGTGAACCGAGGAATGAGTGTAGGTTGAATAATATTTTATTTTATATTATTATTGAAAAATAGGATGACTTTTTTTGGGGCCAGCTAATTTTTCTTCTAAGAATGAACATTTTATATTTTTTAAGGAGACAATTATGAGGTTAAGTTTGTGTTTATATTTTTATAAACATTATGTAGCGGATAACCATCTTCAGTGGCGGAATCAGAATGATTTTAGAGGGGGGTCAAAATACATCAATAAAAAAAATTATTTATTGACCCTTGAAGTGTTTCTTTCGGTTGTACGACTGAGAGGAGACAACTGTATTCTGTGAGTCTGTATAGTTTGAAAAATGTCTCAAAATTTGTTCGTTTTCAATTGTTGAAAAAATATCATTTTCAATATAAACTACTAGACCGTCATTCATCCACTCGTCTCCCATTTTATTATGCAAGTCACTCTTAACAATTTTCAACGCAGAGAATACTTTTTTAACGGTAGCAGTCGCAACTGGTAAAATCAAAGTCAACTCGATCAATCGATATACCAATGTAAAAGTTATCATTTTTCTTGTTTCAATCAACTTCTTGGCAAGACTTTCTAAACCCAAATCTTCAGCCTGCTACGACCGTAGGATCTCATGTTATCTTCTATATTAATAAAACACTATAAATAAAACAACATAATAAATAACGATATTAATATTTATATCATGGACATATATAATTAATGTGTATAATCTGAATTTAGATCTTCTATCTCCCATGTCTCGTGTACGATTGTCAAGTATAATATATTTATTTATTTATAGTTAACTAATTTCGTAAACCGAAATTACCAAAAAAATAATTTTGTAAATGAAAAAGTTTACGTGAAAATAGATAAGAATGAGAAATGGCTAACATATCTGAATTAGCATGCATAATTATACGAGAAAATATTATCTAAAACTATTTTACATATTTAATTTAAGATTTGCATAAGAACTATATATATATATATATATATATATATAGAGAGAGAGAGAGAGAGAGAGAGAGAGAGAGAGAGCTAATGAAATTCCCTTATTAATTTGTCCCTTAAATATATGTCTTTATATACTTTGCGCACTTGCTTTTGAACTAAAAAAGAAAGCTCTTTAGTGCGATAAAATTTAGTTGTTCTTTCTCCCTGTGAAATATCAAAAGACAATATTAATTAATTATGCCATTAATTATTATTTATAATAAAATTAATTAAATAATTAATATATATATATATATATATATATATATATATATATATGTAAGAGCTCACAATCTACCGGGGTCATTTGACCGCCCTGGCCCCCTTTGGTTCTGTCAGTGACCATCATATGTATTTGTTTAAATTATTTTTGTTTTATAATTATTATGTGTAATAGGATAAAGGACAAAATAAAATACATTTGTTTAGTGAAATGGATCTCATATATTAAAGACAAATTAGTCACTTACACTAATATTTAGGCGTGTAACTAATAATATGGGGTATGCATATATCGTCACCCAAAGTCATGACCACAAGGCTTGGAGGCCAAGTAAAACCATAGATAATCTAATTTAAAAAGGAAATATACCTCTAATAATAATCTACTATTATATATAAAAGTTCTAGAATATTTTACTAATATAACTAAACATATTTGTTAATATTGTCTACTAGTAAGTAATTGAAATTATTCAAAAGAAATAAATCAATACTATTAAAATTATTTTGTTTTTATCCTCGTCATTATATATTAGAGTCGTGTTTCGAATAGAAAAATATAGTTATGGGTATTAAATCTAAAATTCACCTTATAAATACGAATATTATTATAATTATATGTCAGTCGTTAGAGTCTTATTTCAAGTAGGAAACGTATACTTATGGGAACCAATCTCAAATTCATTTTATATTTAGAGGGAGATTAGATTGGCGATGGCCAATGGTGGTTAAATCCGGAGGAGGGCTTTTCTTGTTTATGTCATGAAGGAAAGTTTTGCCGCCTTTTGTTAACTGACCAAACAGGCCTTGGTTTATAAAGCATGGCCCAGCCCTATCATGGACCTTGCAATTTAACTAATTAACATAATATTTTGTTTGTGAATTTTAAAAAGGAAAGAAAAGACAGAAGAATAACTAAAATTTTAAAAAGAGATTAAAATTCGCTCTTGTATTTGATTTTTTTTGGGAGGAAAAAAAAATATTTTAAATATATTATCTTCGAAATTTTTTATCCTAAAGTTGGGAAGATTTGAGAGGAAATTTATTAAAGACTTAAATGTCATATTAAAATACCAAAAATACAATGGTCCTCAAATGTAATATCACAAGGGTAGACAATAATATATTCTTTAAAGTTAAATTTGCTTCCAAAAATTATAAATACCAAGAAAAAAATTTCCTTTTTACTCCATTTATTTTCTTCTCTTTTTTCTTTTCTTTTCTTTTTGTTAGAAAGCGGAAACACATATCTCAACTCAATATATAAGCAAACACTAGTAGAAATCAAACAAACATCATATATAAGCAAACACTGGCAGAAGTACCTGACCGACCACATGACACAATAACTTATAACATCATACATTAAACAACACCTCAAGCACTAGAACTAAAACATTTCTCTGTATCAGAGACCACCACACACGGATTACATAATATATATATATTAACATAGTGTCAATTAAGATTGATAGATAGATAGATTGATAGATAGATGGGGTTCATAAATAAACTCCAACTGCAGCCAGACGGTCTTTGTTTTTCATCCATGAAATCCAATCATCTTGAACCCCAAATGGCCTAAGAGATATGCCCATTGCTGGATTGGATTTAAATTGCTTTTGAGTAGGCTCCAATAGAATCGAGGTGATAACCAGAACTCCCATGGAATCCTATGATCTTGTTACCAATGGATGATGGAAACTCGAAAGAATTTCCTCTTTGGCAACCAAATGGTCCGTATATTCTTCTGTTGCTTTTGAATGTGAGTGAACAAATAACCTTCGGTGCTGGGTATACATCAATATTCCCGGAGACTGAAACCAGAAACTCATTAGGGTACTCAAGCATGATCTGCAAGATTTTGATTACAAGGAAAGGTCAGTATTGGCATTCAAGACATGAAATGAAAGGATGCTGCATAAATCTATTAATACTAACCTTCCTTGTAACAACAAAATGTCATTCATTTAGCTATATAAACGTAAAATACGATTGTCAGATTATTTTCTTAAACAAGTTCACATTTGAGATGTGCAAAAAAAAAAAGAGCAGCAGTGCCATATTTTCAAATATTTAGCTCAAACTTTTAACAAAACAACCAGATAAGAAGTTATGACTCGTTCTAACCAAGACTATAAAATGTTATTCTAACAATTTCATGCAAGCAAACTAAATATATATTGCCTATGGATCTTGAGATGTAATAAACTTACAGTGTTTCTGCTGCCCACTTCCCTACCATGGGTATCTGACCATTTTGACTGTCCGTTTTTGTCGTATTCGATTCGAATGGATTCAATCACCGCTGAGGAGTATATGATCAGTTGTCTTACTGTCGCGTGAACTCCATCATCCCATTTATCTCCACCTTCGCCACCATATGGCCCAACGGATACCCATTGTATGGCTTGCGTGCTTAAATAGGCTCCAATACTATCAAGGTAATCACCTGAACTTCCAAAGAATCCTATTATCTTGTCATTGTTTGATGTTGAAATATTGAAATCATAAGTTTCAGTTGGGGTACCAAATGGTCCATATGTTCTCTTATTGCTTTTAAGTGTAAGGGAACGAATAACCTTCATTGAATAATGCAGACCAATATGCCCTGAAACTGAAATAAGATACTCATTGGGATAGTCAAGCTTGACCTGCAAGAATTGGATGACAGAGAAATTTGAGCATGGGTATTAAAAACATAGGACATAGTTGGATGTATCAATGCCATCACCGAAGTTAGCGACAATAGTGCCGTTCGTTTATCTCTACAGTAGATATAGTAAGAAATATAATAGGATTTGCAACCAAAAAAAATAAGCTGTGGCATTATTGATCGTAGATATGAAATACTTTCACTTTGTATTTAATCTAGTCATTAGTTAATTCTCACAAACGAATGGATAGCTTTTCTTTTTTTTAGATACCGAATTTTCTTTCTGTATTGTACATTCATGTATCAAATGCACATCATAGAGTAAATTATGTCCATTTTCTGGTTTGTCTATTATTGTCTAGTTAAATTAATGGTCATGCTTCTGGAGCAGAATATTAAGATTCTGGAAGAGTTCTTGATTACTACTTCACTAGATATACATGTTGCATCAAATGGCTTTGAGGCCTGTATGAAATAATGAATTTTAAACAAGTTCCAAAACCCTTTCAAGTTGTAAAAACTACAAAATTTGAAATGTTAAAAAAAATTACCATTATACTGTAATATTTTCATTCTTAATTATGTTGACAGTATGAATGCACTCTCGCATTGAACTTTTTGCTGGCATACACTTTTGGGTCCTTTAAGTTTTACCACAGTTTCACAGTCATGTCAATATGGCCCAATTGGTAAATTTAGATGAAAAGTTATATTAGGCATTTCAATCAAACTAAAAAATGATAATGAACCAACATGGTTAACCTTGACAGTATCCAATGAAATTCACTGGCTCAAATTGATAAACTATAAAAGTTTGAGATGCAATGCGTTCTAACTAAATTATGAGAGACCAACTCGACATTAGGGTGAAACTCAGAGGAAGGGAAGGGAAGTGCTATGCGGACTAAACTTTAGCTTAGCTAAATAAGAAGTTATGAGGTATGCTGACATAGACTTTTAATATTATTATTCATATAATTTCATGCAAGATCAAAACTGAGAGACAGAAGTGTTATTTCAAACTTCAATGGAAACTTAACAAAATTTAGAAGACTATAATACACTTACAGTGTTTCTTGTGCCCCTGCCTCTTTCATGGATTTCTGACCATTTTGACTGTCCATTTTTGTCGTACTCAATTTGAATGGATTCAATCACCTGTGAGGTGAATATAATTACTTGCCTTACTGCGGTGTGAACTCCATCGTCCCATCTTTTTCCACCTGTGCCACCATATGGCCCTACAGTTATCCACTGGCTTGGACTTGATGGTGGATCTATGCTTGAAATCGGTCCTAAATAAGCTCCAATCGAATCAAGATAATCGCCAGACCTTCCATGGAATCCCACAATCTTACCACCACTTGATGATGGGAACTTGAATTGAGTACCACTTTCAGTACCAAATGGACCATAAGTTCTTTTATTGCTTTCAAATTTAATTGAGCGGACAACTGTAGTTGAATAATGGGAGCCAATGTATCCCGATATGGAAATGATAAACTCATTGGGGTAATCAAGCTCAACCTACAAGAGTAAAATTAACAAAGAAGGGTGGTAATCAAAGTTTAAGAATCAATTATAAGGATATCCTTGGTAGTATACATCGTAGCGGAATATTTGCTACAAAGATTGCTACATTCATAATTATAATGTCACTTTTTCGTCACATTGTGAGAGTGATAGATACTCTGGCACAGCTAAGGATACTTCGAGTGTTAGAAAAAATGTCTAGCAATCACCACTTGTGAAGAAATGTTTAGCAACAAAATGTGTCATGTATCCATTTGTTTGAATTTAGGAATAACTACTAAGTTTACTTTAGAGGAGTTCCAACTTCCAAAGAAGATAATGATCTACCCAAGTCAGATCATGAAAGAATTCTTATAAAATCATAAACCAAAATAAGATAACATGTACTGAAAAATCCTTAATGTGATAAACTTACAGATTCCCTTTTGCCCTGTTTTTTCCCATGTCTATTCGACCATTTTGATTGCCCGTTGTCATCGTACTCAATTTCAATGGAATGAATAGCCTCTGAAGAGAATATGATCAACTTTCTAATTGTTGTATGAACTCCATCATTCCATAAATCTCCTCCTTCACCACCAAATGGCCCACCGGATGTCCAACTGTTTGCATCAACAGCCAGTTCAACATAAGCACCAATTCCATCTAGTTGATAATCACTCATTCCATGGAAACCTATGATTTTCTTTCCGTTAGATGATTGAATTTTGAAATAATCTCCTTTTTCAGTACCAAATGGTCCATACGTTCTTCGATTACTTTCGAACGCAAGTGATTGAATAGGTAAGTTCGATCCCCCAAGGTGCCCAAAGACTGAAATGAGAAACTCATCGGGGTAATCAAGCTCTACCTGCAAGAATTTTTTTGACAATAAAATAAAAATAAAAAATTGACAAGTTGGATGACAAGGAATTTAGAGCACCATACTAGCAAGAAATCATTTTTTTTTTATACAAGGTTAAAATATATTCTTATAGTTGTTCTTAATATACACCAAGATCAATTTGGAAAAGAGATAAGTTAAATCTTGCACTAATGATGAACCAAACTAAAATAGCTATGTCTTGCTATGAGGCAATTGATGACCATTTTACTGTAGTACTTCCACTGCTCCAAATTATAAGATCACCATTAATAAATTAAAGAAAAAGTATGACAAAAGATCAGGTATATCAAACAATAAGTTTGAATTGGACTAACTGTGTTTTTGTTTCCATCTTCACTATAACCGTGTTTCTGGGCCCATACCGAGCTCCCATTCTCATCATACTCGATTTGGATGGATTCTATCACTGATGAGGCATATACAACTATTTCTCTTACAGTAGAGTAAGCTCCATCATCCCATAGTAGACTTCCTTCACCTCCAAATGGCCCAACACTTTGAACTTTGTCAGTCATATTCAATATCCCTCCACAACTTTGCCTAGTTATGATTCAGAGACCCTTCCCCCTGAAAGTTTAGGAATGGATAATCAAGTTATAAAAAGGAAACAGTTTATAATTTTTGGGAAATGACATTCATGTCGACAACTATGTGATGAAGTTGAATCGCGAGCAACGTAGAATTTTATGAGATAAGATAAAATAAATTAATATGAACTCATTTTTAATTCCTACCCGGCCATCACATATACGCACATACATCGCAATCATAAATTGACTGAAAACTTTCATAATACTCATAATATTTTTCACGGGAGTCTCAAAAGTTAAAATGAAAACAGTTTATAATGTTTCTACTTTGGTAATAATTAAAATACTCGCACAATCTCAAACCAACGACAAACCCTTTTATCTCAAAGTAGTTGGAATAAGTGTTATTGGTGAAATCTGATTGTTGTAATTAGTTCATACTTCTGCGGGTTCGATTAATGGCCACTACGACAGGGTAGTCGGGGGTCTCGCTACGACAGGATAGTCCCATTTTTAGTTTACTAATGTATTGGGCTTGAACCTATGTTATAGCAGTTAGAGTTTTTTAGTTACTATAAAAGTAATTGTTTGGTGTGTGAATCATTGTAGAGCGTGTGAAGCATTTATTGAATACATCATACAAGCAAGACTAATCAAATTAAATTGGTGAACCTGGGTATATTTCGTGTTCGTACGATTATATTATTATTCCATCTTAAATTTTAACACTGATCTAACTTTGATTTAGAGAAGATTGTAAAGGTATCCAAAAGATGATTAGACATGTTCCTCGGTTGGTCCAGAGCAAAAGGAACGAGGCCCCGCAAGCATAATTTATTGTTGCCTTACACTACAAGCCTACAAATAACTAGGCGGAGTCCAGGAGAGCAGAGCCTTGCCTAAATTTTTAGGGATAGTTGAGAATTAAGATTCTTGTATTGCACTATATAGGGTGTCCTCTACTTTTTTATGTACCCTACTGTGAGAAAATGAGTTTAACTTGTCGTCGAGCGTGGATGTAACCAGGTCTTTGGGTAAGCATTTTTTGTGTCTTGTGTATTTGTTGTTTTTCTTTTGAATATTTATTGCAGTGCTGTTATTTTCAAACTGATTCATAAAGTGAATCTCATATGTAAAGAGTAAAAGAAGAAGGGCAAGGAGAAAAATAAGAAGATAAAACAGTCAATACTAAGAAAATAACAAAATAAATACTAAAAGAATAGAAATTGATATACATGGATTTTTTTAAAGCAATAACTGCTGCTCAATTATTTTTTATAGTTCAGACAGTATTTAAACACACACACGCAAATACCCTACCTTGGTTTTACAATGTTTGATCCTCAATCTCATGGTACCACTAGGCCAAAGGCCATCGGTAACTGCTGCTTAATTGCATTGGAATGTTAAATTAATCAACAAAGGAACTGACATGGATTATTTAAAGTTAAACTACTTTTTTAACATGATATTAAACAAACCCTTAACATTTTCTGCAACTCAAGAACTGGACCCTTATTGATTGGATGATATACGAAGAAAATAGTAGCAATGAAGAACAGCCATATGAACTCAAAATATATCTTTTGACAGAAAACAAAAAATATAATACATTATTACCTGGATTAAAGAAGGTACTTTATTTGCCCGGAAATGAACCGAATGAAATTTTCAAGTGGATGAGACTGCCGGAAGGAATTGCCAAGAGGATCTGTACTCTGTACGTATGTAAGAAAAGAAAGGGCGGTGTGCAAAATAAAAGAAGCACGAGGATATATTTATAGGCATGAATCATGCCAACGGGGGGGGGGGGGGGGGGGGGGGGGGGGGGGGGGGTTGTGAAGGGAGTAGTTATATAATATTTATTAACGACAATTTATATGGAACAAAACTTTTAATATATGTAACTTTTTTTTATATAATTGTCTAAAAAAATTGTATTTGCACTAATGTTTCAAAAAAAATTATTTATAAACAACGAAAGGGAATATATGACTTGACATTACCTCACTTAGTTGTAAATATATTCATTCATTCATTAATGGAGTAATATTTTTGTCTTTTCATTATATTTATTAATGATATTTTTAGATATTTTATTATCAAATATTACATCACTTTGGACTTAATTTATAAGTAAATTCCACAATAACAAGTCACGTTTTTTTACCCTTTAAAATAGATACATATTGTAATATCCCGGATATTTAAATGAATTAGAAATAAAATATCTAATATTTAATAAAGGTTGGAGTTTGATAACCTAGTAGTGGTAGATAAATAGAGGTCCAAATTAAATTTAACGGACTAACTTAGATATGGTGATATCAATTTTTTTTTTTATAAGTTAGCAAGTAAAGTGATAATTCAATAAACTTGACTAACAACAAATCTAATTAAATTAAGAGAATTAATTAGTGGAGTTATGTAATTATGCGACGTGGTTGCGTGTAAATTAAATATGTATTTATATGAATATATATATGTGTGTGCATATTTAGTAACATAATTTAATGGTTAAATAAATTATGGTAAATAAAGGGATTAATATTTAAATAATCCGAATTGAATTAAAAGGTTTATTGTGGAATTAATTTATTCATTAATCAACAATTATGCAAATTGTTGATAAATTATTTGTGTGGAATAATTATGTAATTTATATAATTATAAATTATATAAAGTAGTTGAGTTAGTTAAGGGAGAATGGTAATTGTATATATGTACAATATTTAATTTCATATATATGTATATATATATAAAGGGGTTAAATTAATTGAGTAATTTTAAATAATAATTGAATATATTAAATGAATATATTCTATAATTAAATAAATCATTGTAAATGATTTATGGGAGTGAGAAATTTAATTATACAATTATTTGTGTAATATTAATTAAATGATTTAATAAATTATTTAAATAAGAAATTGAGTAAATATATTATTATTTTAATGTATTTTCGGGTAAATGGAATTATTTCCATAATTGATGAGAAATAAATTATTTAATGTAAATGTATTAAATAATTTAATTTATGGCGTAAATAATATATATTAAATTATATATTGTATTTATTTTTAATTTCATAATTTATTGTGAAATTGTTTTTGTGGTAATGTAATGTGTATAAATAATATATATATATAAATTATATATATTATTATTAGTGAACAAACCCTAAAGTTTTAATATCAAAATAATTGATAGGTTGTCATTAATTAAATATTCAATCAAATTGAATATAATGAGTGAAGTAAATATAATAAATTAATTAATATGATTATTAATTAATGTAAATAATGTGAAATATTAATAATAATATTTATTAGTCCATTTAGTAACTTAATATGTATGGGTTAGACTATTTAATTATTTATTCAATCTAATTATTTATTTAATCATGGATTGAATAATTAACGTGTAAATTATTAAATTAGCCCAACATGGGTCAATTAGTAGCCCAAGTGGAGAATAATAAAATTTGACAATTTAGTAGCCCAAACAATTTAATAGAAGCCCAATTGGTATTTTAAATTAAAGCCCAATGATTGGCCCACTTGAAAAATACTTAATTAAACTATTATTTATTAAAAAGTGGCACGTGACTAACATTTTGGGACAATTCTTTATGCATTGTCGGCAAGGATAGGAGAGAGAGGATGAAATTGATTGTTATTTTATTTTATTTTTCTTTTAATTAAATAAAGGATTGCTTGTTTATTTTTTTAAGTACATGACACCATCCCTCTTCCACCAACTAAGTCATGGGCTAACTTTCTTATGCAAGTATCCAAGTGAGGAGCATCATGACTTATAGATATAATTTTGTATCTAAGAATTTTGCATGTATACTTGAAATGGTAGGCATTATACTTCATTTATTTTCTAAGTTCCAAAAGAGAGAGTTTGAGAGAAATAGTTTGGGAGAGTAAAAATTTTGAGAGAGAGCATGGAGAAGGTAGAGAAGGAGATCTTGGTGCATATCTTCAAGTTGCACAACCCATTTTGGAAGAAAAATGAAGATGGCCATTAAAATGAGGTAATGGTTATTTTAAATATAGTTTGCTTTTTTAAAATTAAATAAACTAACATGTGTGTACAAATATGTTAATGTAGTTAATAATATGTGATAGTAATATTTATGTCATGCTTGAGTTTAATATGCTTGGTTTGTATTTTGGTATAATTTATATGCTAAAAATATGTGTTTGGTGATGTTAAATCAAGTCTCAAAATAATGTCCAAAAATAATTTTTTATAATATTTAGATTTAATGTTATAATATTATAGAACATTAAATCATGAGAAAAACAAAGTTTGAATCACTCAAAATGGAGTTATACACAAAAAGTTATGATTTGTGGTAGTTTATGTGATGTAAAAAATTTTATAAATTTTTTTTAATATTAAATCATGAAAAATTAAATTTTCATGTTATAAATTGATATTAAGTGATTGGTAATTTTTTTGGATTTTTATTGAGGAGTTAAAGTTTATTTGAAGGTATAATTTTATTAAAATGAGTATGGCCGGAACACTGTAGACAATCTGCTGGAAAAAGAAAAAAAAAATCATTGGCCGCGCAATGCGCGAGGTACTGTTACTGTCGGTCACGGAGCTAAAACGGCGTCGTTTTGGCGAGTAAAAAAAAAATTCATCCGCGCGTCATGCGCGGAAGCCAGCTTCGGTGAAATTAAAACGGCACCGTTTTGGAATGTTAGAATTTGTTAGCGCGCAATGCGCGGGAACCTGTTTTCGGGCGAAATTACCATAATGCCCCTCCGTTCGGTTTTCTGATTAATTACGAAATTGCCACCGGTCCGATTTTTCAACTTATTTACGGAAATGCCATTCTGGATAATTTAAATTAATTTAAAATTATAACAAAAATATTAATAATACAAAAATGATATTTAGGTATTGAATATTATATTTATCAAATATAATAAGTATTTAGGATTAATATTTAAATGTTTTAAATATTAATCTAGTTAGTTTAAATATTATATTTTTCAAATATAATAAGTATTTAGGATTAATATTTAAATGTTGTAAATATTAATCTAGTTAGTTTAATATTATATTTTTTTCAAATATAATAAGTATTTAGGATTAATATTTAAATGTTGTAAATATTAATCTAGTTAGTTTAATATTATATTTTTCAAATATAATAAATATTTAGGATTAATATTTAAATGTTTTAAATATTAATCTAGTTAGTTTAATATTATATCTTCTGAATTTATGATTAAGTTAATTATTATTTAATTAATATTAAATTATAAACAATGATGATAAATTAATTAATTATTATTTAATTATTATTAAATAATAATTAAAGACAACTAAGATTGATTATTTAATTATTTATTATTTGATTAACTTTAAATAATAAATAAATCTAGTAAGTTATTATTTACTATTAAATAATAACTAAAAGTAGTTAATTACTTACTATTTAATTAATATTAAATAGTAATTAAATGAAATAAAGAAAATGTCTTTTAACTCTTTTGTTTAAACAATTATAATAAATTGTTTAATAGTTTAATAAGTGTCCAACACTTAAGAAAAATATTTTCTAATTTATTAAATTATTAACCTAATTTGATTGAGGGTCTATAAGGTTAATAATATTGTTTTGACTGATGTAAATTATGTGTTAGTACTTATGTTTGGTAGATAAGTTTCTTAATGAGCGTATAGTTGTACAAATACGTTGTACTAATTATTAGACCAACTTTACTAATGTTAGGTCTTTCAAAGCCAATTAGTTAAAGCTAGACATTAATTGTAGCTGAGCAGACAGGCAAGTTTCCTAAACCCTACTCAATTTATATTCGAGCAGGATATATTATTTTATTGTTCGAGTTCCTAATTCAAACTCAAGTTATTATGTTTCAAGCATGCTAGTGGTTTAATTCTGTATAATTATTCCACCTCTTTAAATTGTTGATTCGCACATAGTGCTTGTTGCATGTGTTCATCAGGTATGAAAGGCTGATCACCTTCATTACCATAAGGTTCAGTTAAATTTGTTCATGGTCATTATTGACACTCAACATTAATTAATTCAGTCATTCAATTATTGAAATTATGACTCGTACTCTTTCACAATTATTATATTGTTAAAAATCCAAAAGCTTATTCTTTCTTTCAATCATGATATATCGTTATCGTATTTAAACTTGCTGAGCAAAGTCGTTGCTCACTCTTGCTATATCATGATAACAAATTTCAGAATAATACGAATGTCCGAGGAGAGACGGAGACAAAAGCAAAAGACAAGATTATAGTGTTATGCATGATAACTAAATTGTTATATGATGTAAGTAATTTTGTAAACCTTTTTATGAATCTAAAGGTATATATGTAAGTTAAGATTAGAAACATTGGGAAATATTGTAGAACAAACAATTTATGTTTATATATTCCGCATTAGTTATAGAACATGTATGAAGATGATGTATCGTGACGTACCAAGTCTAGGGTTCAAGGAACCCGGATTTGGGGTCGTTACACATATTCCACATTTTTAGAGATTATTATTTAACAAATACAATTTTTTCCTACAATTTTTTTTTGTATCTATACTATTTTTATTGAATTTCTTAACACGAATAATAATGCCCGTAGCTTTACGTCTTACGCATGCCCAATTACTATATTTAATTACTATATTTGGATTATCACTTTTTTTTAGTCGACTCTTGTTTTATATTGTAAAAATTTTCAACTAAATTATATTTACAGCGTATATACATACATAAAATAGATAAAAATTATTTAAAAAGTTATCTTAATTTGTTTTATCTTTTTACATAAATTCACACACCATTCATAATTTAACTTGATCATATGCCTAGATATATCATTTCCATTTTGAGTCGACATCAACATCTATCATCATAAATGATAAATTGTTGTGTACCAAAATTTCCCTCCCATGAAATTCACATGTTCTTCTTTTCTTTTCTTTTTTTCCCATTGGGACTCATTTTTCAGAGGTCAAAATGTCCCTCTGATGCAACATGTAGAACTTGTGCAACCATATCCTTCCTCCATCATTAAAGGTAGGTCCATTTCTGTGGGGAACCTTCTTCTTTTTCTTTTTTATTTTTTTGGCGAATTAGAAATATCTTGAAATGAATTTATACATTATTCTTTGTAATACTTTTAGATATTCATATTACATTCTCAATTAAATGTAAGTACTATATGAGTATGTTCAAGAAAAAGAGTCCTATTTATGAAATTTGAACTCAAAAGTTCATTTTTATTCCTTTTTTATGTTTAAGTACAAAGATAATTGTTTTGTTTCATGGTGACATTATTGATAATAAAACTATGATGTTAAATTTAAAAATAATGTGTCGCTATAATATTATTGAAAAATATGAGTTTATTTTTTTATTTTTTTTATGCAACAACAAAAGAGCATAAATAAGACTCTTTGTGTGGAACATATAAGCTAATAAACTTTAGGACAAAATCAAAAGTTTGTCATTACATACTAGAAATGAGATTACCTAGCTATATTTCCAAATATGAGCTCAATTTCTTCTCAAATGTTATATAGGTTGCATTTAGATATAATTTTATTTAATATATATTCAATGAATAAGTATAAATACAAAACATCTAAATACCGTTTTAATCATTAAAAAATGGGACGTTGCATTGAAATTCGTGTCATGTTCCACTTTTTAATAATTAAAATAAATATAATATTTGATTTTATATTTGGATGTCCTATGTCTAGACTTTTCCATTTTCAATTATATAAAAAAAATATAAATAAATTTCTCTTATACAAACCTTCAAAAACTCTACTAGAAAAAAAAAGTAAACCTATTGTTTTATTTAGGCAAAATTTATTTCTTTGTCAAAGTAAACATTAATTCTATAAACTTTCTTTGTCACAATATAATTTTTTCTTTTGGTTAATTTAGTACAAAATTTAAATTCACACACTATTTTATTATTGTAAAAATTTGAACTCTCACCTTCTTAATACATAAGAAATTAAAATAACTATTGAATTAAGGTCCTAGATTATATCTGTCTCAATATAATCACTCCTCCCTATCCCCCACATTTCTCTTATCTTGTGGGCTAAATCCGAGATTTAATTTGTACAATTAAGTTCGCGTAAAATTTAAATATATAATATTTTTACAAATAAAATAAATATTTTTTACTAAATTACAACACATTAAATAATATGTAAAAATCACAAATATGAAAGCGAATCTAATATAAAAAAAAAGCTATTTTTCCCTTAAAAATATCGCTTCTCTTTATCAACTAAAGTCTCGAGTTTAAATCCCAACATTCACCAAATTATATCATGCAAATTTTAATTTTAATTTTACACTCATTAATCATGATTAATTACTCGTCCTATTTTGGACCACGTTGCCACAAAGGTTACATTTTTTCCCCATGCAATTGGCCTGCCGGCATTTGTGTTCACATTATTGGCAATTAATTACCCTACCCTACAGCCATATCCGCCATGCCACGTCTCTATCTCCCTGCATAGACTTCTCTTTTAAACCCTGTCTACTAATTAAGAAGGATAAGGAAAGGAAAAGAGACTTATTTGTCATATTCACACGCAGAATTGGTTGGGGCCTTTACTTTTTGAAAAATTATAAATTTATTCAAAAAAATTATCTGTTAATATTATTTATAAAAAAAATGAAAAAATATAATTTCACTTTATTTATATTTTATAAATAAAATAATATCATATTTTTTTATATTTTATAAAAATAAAATTTATGAATAATTTTTTTAAGTGAGTGTTAAGGCACTCTTATTTTTGTGCTGATATTTGATTTATATCCAAAACTCAGCAAAATAATGTGATCAAGTAACTATTTTTTCTGTAATTTGTGATCAGGTGTTTATTTGCTTGCCAAGTCCAAAGCAAACCATGCTCCACAAAAGATTCAATTTTTATTGATGATAATATAAAGTAATTTAATATATTTAAATTTAATAATATAATTTTATTATCATGTTATTATCATTAAACTAAATATTTATTATATTTAGGATTCTCTCCATTAATTATTTCATTCTCTCATGCCAAGAATTCTATCTATTTGAGATTGGAGTAGGGTTTTTTATTTTTGAAAAAATTCTTTAAAAAATTCTTTACTTTTGCTCTTAATTGTCGTCAAGTAATAATTTGTTCTCCTCGAGAGAGTTGTTTCTCCATGAGAGATTTTTGTGGGATTGTCGTCTCCCATTTTGGATATTATATTTCACATTTGTGATTAAAAATTTATGCACGTTGGATTGACAATAATAATTTTTTAAAATTTGTGTGTGAAGTTATCACAATGACTTGTTATATCTATTTGCTCGTATTAAAAAACTACTTAAATTTTTTTTTTTTTGGTTATTTTAAAGTATAATTTTTTTCATGATTATTTGTGATGTCTATTGCTACCGCCTACCGTTTGTCATCTTCCTAATTATGAAAGAATTGCCATCTCAATTTTTCTTAATGTAATCTTATCATGTTTTATAAAAAATCATATTTTTAATACATTAGTTTTTTGGACGATTTGAAAAAGAAAAAAAAAACTCATTATTTTTTAATGATATATTGATATCAAATGCTCAAGTATATGGATAAATGTGATAGAAGAGAATAAAAAAGGGATCTATTATTATCCTCTCTTGACTCTTATCATTGATAAGATTTCATGTTAGTTGTTTTTAATTGGTCATGAATTAATGGATGTATAACTTTTATAGTAATATAAATTTATGCACAATTTAATTGTAAATTTTGATTTAAATTATCCCAAAAGCCAACCCGTTCATTTTGGAATTGGATTGAGCCACAATATTTGGTGGCTCAAGTTGGGTCTCTAAATATTCAACTCATCTATCATATGGGTTGGGCTTTAGTTCATCTATATCCAACCTAAAAAAACAAGTTAAGTAACTTTTTCATCAGTGTACTTAACTTCAATTTATAAATATATTATTGAATTGATTTTTTTTACAATCGCATTATTAAACTGATTTTTTTTTTACAAAACGTTACAAATTCCATCCAACTCATTTGACTTTTAACGAAAAATTGTATATACATGTTTCGTGAGAAAGAAAAAATTGACACTTCATTTCTTTATTTATGTGATTTGACAACGTGGAAAACTTGTAATTTTTTATATATATAAATTGATTAAAAATTAAATATTGATAAAAAAAATTAAATTTATTAAAATATATATCTTAACTTTAATAATTAAATTTGTTCGATATATTTTGGGCAAAAATGAAAATAGGCAATATTGAAAGAATATTTTGGTATATTAAAATCTGTTAACATTTTTTTTAATTTTTGAGTACACTTAAAAAAATATACAAGCTAAATAAATTACTTAAAATAAACTTTTTATATAAAAAAATAAAATAAGATTGCTTTAAGCAATCAACTAGCGGGATTTTCGGGACCAACTTATAAGTTCGTCAACCCAACTTATAAGTTAGTTTTTAATATTTAGTGTTCGGGGAATGATTTATATGCCAACTTATAAGTTGACTTATTAGTCAAAAAAAAGTAAATTTTATTTACTTATTTTTTTTGACTTGTAAGTCATTTTTTAAGTTTTGGTCAAACCTATTAAAATGTCAATTTTACCCTCTTTTATTTTAACATGTTCTTTTTAGTGAAGGTTATTTTAGGAATCTTTATATTTTATTTTAACTTATAAGTCATTATTAGATGAACACGTCCACAACTATTACTTCTAATTCCCGACTTATAAGTAAAAGTGATGCTAAACACTTTTACTTATAAATCTCCTAAAATTTTAACTTATAAATCTACTAAAATTTTAACTTTAAGTCAAAAAAAAAAAGTTTGTCCCAAACAGACCCTAAGTCTTGTTTGGTTGATATTTTATAAAACAAATATCTTCTCCTCTCTCATTTCGCTCTCTTCCGTCTTTGTTTCTCTCTCTTCAGCCTCTTATTCTTCATCATCATCACTTGTTTTAGCTAATTCAGTCAATACTAATTCTAAATAACAAAGCTTAATCAACAATCACCCCTTTTTTCTTTTTGTTTCTCTATATTTTACATACTATATCCAATACCCATTTGAACAAACATAAACTAAAACCCAATTCTTGCCCTAAAATCGAAGACGAATACAAATAATTAGGCCTCGAATTTTTAGTCCTAACCCGCAACATGTTCTTAAAGCAGAAGAAGACCCAAAAAGCTCAGTTCTTAACAACCTTGAATACGCCTCGTGACAGTCCAACAGTTGTTTCAGTCACGGACATGGTGGGTTTGCAAAAGAGAGGCGAACTAAGCGACGCCGTTTTTCTAGGCCTTGCTAGAATATTGCCCATGGTTTTTCTTGTCAATGGAGGTGAAAGTTCGGTGTGAAGCTTTGCAGGATGATTTGGGAAAATTTTGGTGAGGTTTGAGAATTATATTCGGATCGTCGTGAAGAAAACAAGTTCCTGGAGTTTGGAGGAAGAAAACGAAGAGGGTAAGAGTAGCTATGGCGATTGATAAAAATGAGATTCTATTTAGGAAGACTTGAATGTGTCTTTCCATTCTTCTTTTTTGATAGGTTTTGTTGTTAGAGAGATAGATGAATTTGAGGAACTCCGTTATTGTTGTTGATTAATCGAGCACAAATTTGGGAGGAGAGAGAAAGAGATGGCTGTTGATGATGATGAAGGAATGGGAGCTTACGACGACGTTTTAACGAGTGGATTTACAAATCATTTTATTATTTTTTATTTTGATGTCGACTGAAAAGTATCTTTATAAACATGAATGTCATATAAATAAATATATTATGTGGAGAGATTTTCTCTTAGCATGTGCCTCTTTACGACTTAAATTAATAAATTTTATAAAAATATTTAATTCAGTGATTTAATTATAAAAAAATTAATTTAATAATATATTTATAAATTAAATTCAAGTGCAATGATAAAAAAGTTATTTAACCCTAAATAATAAAAAAAAAACTATCCCTCCTCCCTCCATTTTCCCTCCAAACTCGCAGACAACACGCTGATCTTTCTTATCAGACCAAGATGAGGCGAATGCAAAAGTTTCATATCAATATCTTCCTTCCTCACCTATTATCTACTCCCTTAAAACCATTCTCTCTCCTCCTTTCCCCCAATTACTCTTCTTCTTCTGGTAATAGTACTACCATCAATTTAAGTGGAGAAGAGCTCAACCAAATAAACCTCCTAATCCCTCGTCTCTGCTCATCAAATCACCTTCCTGAAGCAATCCGCCTTGTCCACACAGCTCTTCTCACAAACCCTCCTCTCAATTCCCTCTCTCTCCCCATTCTCATCCACTCTCTCTCCTCCGACCCCGACTTGACCCGACCGATGTCCCTTCTTAACCGCCTCAAGCACGCCCCTTTATCGCACTCCTCACTCATACCCATCGCCAAAATGTTCCTCTCTTCTTATTTCAAGAAGGGTCACCCAAAAAATGCAGTGAAAGTTTTCAATTGGGTGCTGCGACACGACTCTCCTTGTGCCCCGGATTATGGGTTTTTTGCCATGGCGGTTAATGGGTTTTCTGGGAATGGAATGAATTTGGAGTGTGTGAAGGCTGTTAAGGTGATGGTGGGGGCGGGTTTTGTGCCCGGCCCGGAATTGCGAATACGGGTTTTTAGGGGTTTGTTGAGAGAGGCTAGGATTAAGGAAGCTCAAGAATTGAATGAGGGTTTAGGGTGTATTGGGAATGGTGGTGAGGGTGCTCAGAAAGTGGTGGCATTGTTGGATCATATGATTACCAATTGGGAGAAGTAAATGAGGTAATATTTTTATTTTTTGGTTATTTATAAGTTCAATATATTTCACTGTTTGGGGCTTAGCTTGTTGCTGTCCGAATGTGTTTTCTTTTTAATAATTTTTTTTTGAAGTTGCTGAATGTAATAGGATATGCTTTCGATCAATGTTTGCAACGCTGAAATTTTTGTGTTTGCATAAGATAATAATCCCTATGTGGGAGAGAATTATTGTAATCCTGATGACATTATAGATTGGCAGCTGGCATATGCTTATTGTTATGAGCACATGTTAGTGTACAATGAGAATAGTTTTTCGCATTGTAGAGAATTATTCGATCCCTTAAGATCATGCTTATCAATTGAAATCAAAAGCACCGAGTTTTGTAGAAAACTGATGCAGAACACTATTAAAAGAAAAATTGGCACAAAAAACAGAGGTTAATATTTTCGCATGAAGATAGACAATGTGCATATTATCTCTTGTTGATGATCTTCAAAACTGGCACAGGAATGACCTAATTTTAGTTAAAAGAGGTGATTTATGAATAACAAAAGTTAGATGGAGATTGTCAGCAACATGGAAACAGCTATTACATAACCTCTCAGTTTCCGATTTCTTACATAGATTGTATTCATAACTAATAAATTATTACACATCTAGTACATACATCACTGCATGAGTTTCATATGTTCAACAATGACTACAGTAAATAATAAATTTTGTATAGGATCAATCCGATCAGAAGCCTCTTAAGGGTGATAGTTGACAAAACCCTAGCCTGTTAAATCATTAGCTATTTTAAAAGCCAAAAATGGCTATTTACTGGAAAATACCTGTACCGAGTTAAATCAACAAATCTTCGTACCAGTTTTGCACAACCAAGATACCCCAAAAATAAAAGCCTCAAAACAGAGAAGAAATGTATTCCAGAAAGATTTTGACCAGTAAATTAAGTAAACACTATCTAACATCTAAACTTGTTTATAAATGTAGTATAAACAATGCGGAGCAACTACAAAAACTTCAATTTCCATCACGTGCCGAAGCTACAGTGAGGGAGCCGAATGTTTTATAGAGCGTATTTTATTGTTA
Source organism: Hedera helix (assembly GCA_947179155.2). Lineage (NCBI taxonomy): Eukaryota > Viridiplantae > Streptophyta > Magnoliopsida > Apiales > Araliaceae > Hedera > Hedera helix. The sequence continues at coordinate 36,102,044 of OX359273.1, forward strand.
CACTTTGAAGCTTAATATGATGAACCCCCTGGCTTTTGCGTAGCTTGTAGATTGTACAAATCTAATCATTTATTGGCAGAAAGCCAGAAAGTCTTCTACTTCAACATTTTCAGTCATTTACTCGACTCAAATTGCTCTATTATCATTTTCTCTTCAAGTCTTCAGTTTCTCTCTTCTAGGTACCATTGGTACGTCGTATCAATGCATTGCATATTGAAAGTTATCTTATCAAAATAATAGGATTTTTCATGGATAACTATTTTGTTAAGAATTTTAATCCGTTCTCTTGAATTTTAGCAGGTAATATATAGTCATCGTAAAAGGGCAGACACAAAGGCGCCACATTACTCTGATTCTAGTGTCTCCTGCATATGAAATGTCAAGCTAAGCTTTGTGTTGAAATCTTTCTATGCAATATAGCATGAACAGGGTCTCTATAGCACTGGAAATTTAATTGTACGTGTAGTTAATAGCAATTGCCATTTCTGCAAGAGGTTATTGTACTTGGAAGTCTTTGGTGCCGAATCAACATTTTATGCAGAACTGCTCCATGGAGTGTTACGTTATGCAAGGAGTGCAATTTCTGGTGATTCACACAAGCACAGGAGTTCTGCAATGTCCGCTGAACACTAACCTATTGCTTTAAGGTGCAACTGTGTTAATAAGGTATCAACGGGTATTTTCCAGATATATTACTCAAAAGAACTGGCTTTCAGACAGCCATGTGCGAGTCAAGGCATTCTACAGTAAGAGTGCTACGATTGAAGAGAGAATACCCAAACTTCTACTGTTGTTTTGATCAAAGATTGTCAACCTCTTTTTTCTTAATGTTTAAATTAAAATTATTTAGTTGCGGAAAAGAAGCTTCATTTACAGTTACAATTCATGAGAATTTCGGATAGGATCTGATATGTGTTCTCCTGGGAGAACAATATAAAATATTATGTTGTAAATATCAATTCCTTTGGGGTATTATTCGAATGTAATTTCACTCGATGAGAGTGTAAGCCATCAGGACAACTTATAGTAGACTCCAACCAGGCTTGATAACATATTTTTGAAGATTTGAGCAAGTTGTGGAGACCAACAAATTGCTCAAACTATATAACTTTTGTAGTTCAACCCTATTTTATGGAGGAATTAATTTAAGTAATTATAAATGATAAAATTCACAAACAACTTGAAATAGAATAAAAAAAACACTCTCTACTCCATAGAGATTTTATTCATAAAATTGTAACAGGCGTAACCTTCTAAATTTAGAAAATATCTCATACTATATCATTTAGTTAACAAATAGGTTGAATTTCTAACTATTTTCAGACAGCATGGTAAAATCATTGAAATTTTAAATGTTTTTTTTTTGAGAAAGAAAGAAATAGAAACAAGTGTTTTAAATTTCTCTTATTATAAAACCCGAGGCTTTTTGTAATTATTTATTTGGTATAATTAAGTCACATTTTATTTAAAAAAGAATTTAACTTATTTTATTAATTTTATGCCAATTAAAATTGAATATAACTTTCTACACTTCTTTCTGTCTAATTTATATCAAAATCAAAAAAATTAAAATGTAAATAACACGATAAAATAAGAAGGAGAAAAAGAGAGGGAATCAGGGTACTGACTAACGTAGTAATGTTTTTAACTTTGGTTAAAAGCGGATAACGTTTCTCTGCTTAGCTAATACCTCATTTCCAGTTTCTACAGCAAAACTGACGAAGAAGAAGCAAAGGGACGATGATGAAATTCCAGGGATTTTCTTCTTCTGGCTAAATCCTACAGGAATCTAATTGTATACCCAAAATGGGTTCTTCCATTCTTCTTCAACAACCCACCAATTGTTTCATTTCTAACCACCATCAGGTCAGTCTCTTACCCTTTTTTCCTCATTACCACTTCTTTCTTTTGTTCTTTCTCTAAAGTTTTGTGTATGGTGATTTGAAGCAGTTATTTAAAGAGGTTTTCAGGCAAGGATGGGTATCAAGGAATACCATTATACGCAGCAATGAAAATAACAATAGAATTCGACCCATCAGAGCTACTACTCTTGAGACTTTAGCTCTTTCTTCTTCTTCTTCTTCTTCATTCCCTCTCTTGAATGCTCCAGATGAACCCCAAGATTCGCCTTCTGCTGAGGTACAACTACTTTTGACTAATTTGGGTTCTACTTACTAGTATTACTTATCTGTTTGGTTGGGATATACCCTTTACTTGATTTATCATTCTTCTTGTAATGATGAATTATGTTTAATTTAGCCTACTGGTTGTGTATTATTTCGACACCCTTTAATGAATTCGACAGTGTTCTAGTTCTTAAGTAATTTGTTTGCTTATTCCTTCATTTACATTTTCATTCTATTGAACTGGAGAAGTTATTGATGATAGTAACACTTCAAAAGTAGGTGGAGCTAGCAACCCTTTTTGAATTTTTTTTCTTTTGCCTTTTCTTTCTTGTTTTAGTTCCACGTAAGACTACCTCACCCCAAACTGAGAGTCTCCACAATGGATAGTTAAAGATTTTAAGAAATTGATTAAGACTTGTTTGATTATAATGAGATTTGGTACTGTGATTTTGAAAATTTAGTTAAGGGAGTAATATTTTATGTTTAGTTGGCTAACTTTTAGCAAGTAAATCAATGTTGAATATTTACTTATCCTTAGTTCTAATTTCATTATGCTGAAATTGAGAAGAATTTTCTGATAATAATTTAATAATGCCTGAAACAGTTGGAGCCGGCAGATCCTGACTTCTATAAGATAGGATATGTTCGAAGTGTTCGAGCTTATGGTGTCGAATTTAAAGAAGGTCCTGATGGGTTTGGAGTCTATGCCTCCAAAGATGTCGAGCCCCTTCGCCGAGCCAGGGTGAGTTTTGCTTTCATTTTTGGCTTATCTAGGGACCGCATTATAGTCAGTTTTATGTTTGTATTATATTTTAGTTTGTGTATCTGAATCTCTTAATTGCTCATACCCAAAAGACATTTAATTCAACTTGCATTATGTTTTAACATTTCTGTTGAGAACACAGGTGATCATGGAAATTCCTTTGGAATTGATGTTAACTATAAGCCAAAAGCTCCCATGGATGTTTTTCCCAGATATCATACCGTTGGGTCATCCAATATTTGACATTATTAACTCAACCAATCCTGAGGTAGTCCTATTCTATTTGCCTCACATTATCAATTTGATATGGTTAGTTTTTATTTATCAATTTGATATGGTTAGTTTTTATGCCCAAGTGTTTGTCTCATTTTGATGTTCAATCAATATCATTTTAATTTTCAGATTGATATACTTTGTTTGCTGTCTGAATAGTTTTTATATCAAATATTTTCCATGGCAGACAGATTGGGACCTGAGGTTGGCATGTCTTCTTTTGTATGCATTCGATCGAGAGGATAACTTTTGGCAGCTATATGGTGACTTTTTGCCCAGTGTTGAGGAGAGCACTAGCTTGCTTCTTGCTACGGAGGTTTGAGATTGTGTCAAATATAAAACATTTGATGTTTTGTGCAACTTTCTGTTGTCTAATTTCTGTGTTGTGAATTTACTATCTTGTGTATTGCATCACTATTAGCTTTGATTTGTTGAATGAACTCTGTCATGACATTCAATTCGTTACATTGTTTTTGCAAAACACCATTTTATAAATTTCTCAGATGTGTTGGTATAGGTTTAAGTATTAAAGGAGGTTGTTACAAAATGCTTTCTAGGTCTACGTAAGGCTTAAGTCTTTGATATGAAGAGCTTACAGCTCAAGCTTTGAGTCTCTATTGGTTCTTGAGGCTATTTTTTTTTGGTCCTTTTGTTCATGTTAAACAATCAAAACTTGGGCTTGGGCTTGAGGCTTGTATATGCAAACATATCTTCCTGGTAACGTATAACCTAGTAATAGCGTTAAACTCAGGGCATTGTGTTGTCTATTAGATAATCATATATATGTTTAGGTTATGGATTTTTGAAGCACTTGGAGTGGAGACTCCAAAACCTGGTGATAAAAGTATTTCCTTCCTGAATATTCATGAATTCCATTTATATTACTTAAAATTCCCAAGCTTGGGGCTTGGGCCTCTAGGCATGAACATTGTGCCATTTAAGAACCTTGTAATAACATTGAAGTATACTCCATTTAAAATTCCATTTATCATTGACATCTCTCTGTTTATGGTATACACAAGAATATATTGCCATCTTATTATTATTTTTTTTTTTTGTATATGCTATAGGAGGACCTTTCAGAGTTACAAGATCAGATTCTTGCTTCAACTATGAAAGAACAGCGCCGGAGAGCGTTGGAATTTTGGGAAAAGAATTGGGTATCAAGAAAACTAACAAGCCATTTGTTTTTTTCCTCATGCTGTTACATTTTTGTTAACTTATTCCAAGTCCCACTATTGTAACACATCTGTATTCTCAGCACTCTGCTGTTACCCTTAAGATAAAGCGCCTAGCACGTGATCCTGAGAGATTTATTTGGGCTGTGAGTATGGCACAGACTCGATGCATTAACATGGAAATGAGAATGGGTGCACTAGTTCAAGATGCAAATATGTTCATTCCTTATGCTGGTAAGCTTCATCTTGTTATTTTTTATTCTCTAGCATTCTACCCAGTTATCCACAACCAACTCAAACTGAGAGAAATTTGATTAGAATGTCATATTGTGAAATAGGTGTTATTGTTTTTTCCTTGTATAAGCTTTAACTGTCTGCCAATGACACTTCTATTATGCAAAATATGTAAAGACATGAAAAAATAGTTGCATTCTGTTGTGAGAATATTCAGTTTGAACCTCTGCCATTTGTTCAATGGATGGAAGCCTTCTATGCTATGACAGATGGTTCTATGTTGCACATGATCTTCGATCGTATGTAATGCATAATATTGCTCATGATCTTCGATTGTACGTCGTATGTAATGCATAATCTAAAGTTTTATAGGAAAGTTGTTTGCTCTTGAAATTCTGAGTTTCTTATGTTCTGCCTGATCCTATGGATGGGCACTGGGAGTATGTCTTTCTGCATCTAATATGCAAACTGTTCAAAGTTGAGTGAAACCTAAATCCATTATCCACAAAAACTTTAGAGGTGATTTGTTTTTTCCTCAGTTTTCTTGAGGCATGAACCAAATCAAATATTAAGATTTTGATGAGGAACAATGTGAAAGGAATTCCTTGTTTGTGTGGCATGTCGTTAGATCAGTACTGACTATTCACTGAATGCATCAGCTTTAATTTAATAGTGTGAAGACCTTGGACATTGATTCTCTGCATGTTAATGACCAAAAAGTAAAAAATAAATAAATAAATAAAAATCTAACTCTATGCATGTTACGCTTGTGGAATTGGTTATTGTTGGAAGCTCCTTAATTTGTTATAAATTCGGTGAAGTTTCCCCCTTGTTCTAAAGCTAGACTTCTATTATTTTCTTAATTCCCTGAAAATATTGGTATGGAAATGCTATGGAAGGTCTCTTGGCCCCACTTGTCTTATTTTGCAGACATGCTAAATCACTCCTTCCAGCCAAATTGCTTTTTCCATTGGCGTTTCAAGGACCGCATGCTTGAAGTGATGATAAATGCAGGACAACGGATAAGAAAAGGAGATGAGGTACATTTCAATGTGTTTTCTTCAATGATTTGAGTGATTCTTTTGCATGCCCACATGGTAGATTGTGCCTTTACATTGACCGAAGAAACATTTGAGTATACACTAATACTAGAAACGGAATAAAACTTCTGTCATCATCTATCGATCACATCCATGGCTTAAATACATTTGGATTTTGTACAAGTGTATGGATCCCCATTTCTTCGTAACGGCCCTAACGGGTATGGCAAGTTGATAACCAACAATAAAATGTTGGCCCTTTGTTCAACCAAAAGCAACTTATTATCCTGTTATATACTTGTGCTGAGTTATTTGGGTCTTGCTATGGAAGGTTAAAAAATTCCTTAATACTCAATTGAGATTTAGTGTTTAGAAAGAAACGTTGCATGCCACTAAAAATGTTTTTTAATGTATTTTTGTTGTCTTGTCAGAGTTTAGCAATTCTTTACTGGCACAAGATAGTAAAAGCTCTTATATGGGTGCTTGCATTTAATCTGAATAATCTGTAGTAAGAGCATTAAATTCATCATTCTATTTGGGATACATTATGCATCTGTATGATGTCTAAAGTTTCTGCATATCAATCATTGACAATCACTTACATGCAAAAAGGATCTTTATATTGGTTAACTTCTGTATATGCATTTTAAATCAGGCTCATCTTTGTTAGAATTGCATGGGATATGGGTTTAACTTACTGATGATTCATATCATGTTTACAGATGACAGTTGATTACATGAGTAGGCAGAAGAATGATATGTTCATGCAAAGATATGGTTTTTCATCACCCGTGGTAATTTTCTCAGGCACTAACATATTCTTCTGTTGCTACTATCATGTTGTGCATCGTGATATAAATTGACATAGTGCTTTTTTTTTATATATATATATATATAATTTGAAGTGAAAGGAATAGATTATGTTTTATGTTAAGTGATTGCGAGAACTTTATTAAATAAGTACGCATATAATATTGATCTATGTGCATGCACACTATATGTATGCATATATATGATAATTAAAATTTATGGATGTATGCTTTTGTGTATAAATTTGGGGAAAGTGTGATGGTACAAACTTTATACCTCAACCTCTTTGAAGACAATCAAGAACGTTTAGATGAAGATACAAGACAATTGCCCAGACTCATCAACTGAGCCTAGCATTGTTTATGTGTTCTCCCTCTCTACGAAATTCAAAAGCCTATCCTCCCATATTCTATATGTTCTCTCTGACTCTCTCTGTCACAGCCCTGAATTGGTACTCTGTTATGCTACCATCTACATGCTGAGTGGCTCTAGACAGAACTTAAACAAACTGGATCACCCATTTATTTTTGGTTTGTATGTCGAGTATCTTTGCTTAATTGTTCTTGTTTTCTTATTAAGCACATTAATGGCCCACCTGGTACTAGAATAAAATTTTGATCTAATTAGATGGTATTTGGTCAATTTCCTTTTTCGGTCTGTGTTGGAAATTTCATTATGATATGATGATAATTAACCATCCTACCTGCCTATTGTTGTTGGAGGGTACTCTTCACAATGCAAGATAAGGCAGTAAGTGCAACATCATTAGATCTTAGTTATCTTGAGTTTATTTAGAAAAAGATAAGAGTGTTTAACATCATTAGATTGTAGTTATCTTGAGTTTATTTAGACAAAGATAAGAATGTGAATCGCAGTTTAGATGTTATGTTAATACTATATTACCACTTAGTTTCTTGGTTTTCTGCTAAGTCATAGTTCTGATCTTCTACAAGTAGTTTGTGATGAAAAACTTCGATCATGTAGATTCGGTATTACAAAACATTTCTAATTGTAGAGATCTCTTTGTTATCGATCAACGGTTAAACTCGCAATATTTTCTGTTAACTCGCAATTGTATTTTCTTGTCTATTTTGGCATTCATGTTCTCATATTGTGCTCATAATTTACTTGAATTTAGCACCCAGTTGTATGTGGCTTTTGGAAACTTTAAAGAATCCTTGTTTGCATCATTTGCACTTTATAGTTGGTCACGTGTTCATAAATGGCTTCCTTTAATATTGCAGAATCCTTGGGATGTCATCCCATTTTCAGGCAATGCACGGATTCACTTGGATTCCTTCTTGTCAGTCTTCAACATATCTGGTCTTCCCGATGAATATTATCATAATTGTATGGGTTATAAAGATTTCTCTACAAACATTGTCTATATGTGACATTCATTACTAACTCAGACTTGGTATTTTCTAAGAATATGATGCATATAACATTTGTAGCAGATCGGCTATCTAATGATGGAGATAATTTTGTTGATGGAGCCGTCATAGCAGCTGCAAGAACATTGCCCACATGGCTGGATGGCGATATCCCTCCTATCCCTAGTGCCGAAAGGAAAGCTGTGAAGGAGCTACAGGAAGAATGCCAACAGATGCTTGCAGAGTTCGCCACAACTTGTGCAGAAGACCAGGAAATCTTAGGTATGTTTGGAGTACCAGGTCCCGCTTTACCTCATGAACAGAAATGAATCAGTAGGTATGCCAAGTAATTGGTTTAGCAAAATGTTTCCTCCTCTACTTGTGTCAAAAGGAAATTTACAACTAATAAGAGAAAACCTACGCAACAAAAAAAACTAACTGCAATTAACTAAAATGTTTTGAAATGGATATTACATATTTCCTGATTAGCTTTTTGTTATAACTGCTGACAGGCTCTATGCCGGAAGCTAGAAAGACACTTGAAGTAGCAATCAAGTACGTAGTTACGCATTATCTTTTACGGTTTCCAGAGCTTCTTAATATGATGAGTATTTACATTTCTGATTTTACTTGTCAACAATTTGCATATTCCAGGTATAGATTGCACAGAAAGCTACTCATAGAAAAGGTCATCCAGGCACTGGATATTTATCAAGAGCGGATACTGTTCTAGTCAACATATAAACTTTTCTAGGGTAGTGAAACAGTTTTGTTTACAGCTCTAAAGCGCCGGACTGGAATTTTTTGTAGCACATGGCAATTGCATATAGTCCATGTTCAAGCATTTTTCCCTCTATAAATCAGTTACAAGATAAAAAGCATATCTAACACAGCTAGTGGGAATCACAGTTCATTTTGCTTACTTGCTAGTCATAACCAGTTGAGCTGCAAGATGCCGAGATTTGAGAACTATGTCCAGGTATCAATTCCATGCTTCAAAGAAGCGGCCGCGTTGTTGAAGTATGGTGTCTCGGTTTGGTTTATTTAATCATTGCTCTAATAAGGTTTGGTTTCTTTAATCATTGCTCTAATAACGAGACAAGAATAGTAATTTCAAGGATTATCAATGTGTGTAGTGGAAATATAGTTGAAATTTCGCTGTAACATAGAGAATATAACGGCATAGCACAAAAATAAAGACATATAACAAATGGAGTAATAATAATAATAATAAATATATTTATAAAAATGGGCTCTTTTTGTGGGATCGAGGATGTAGTAATAAATAAATAAAATATATGTATATTTATATATTAATTTATGAAATAACAATAATAATAATAATAATAATAATAATAAATACTAATATGTATATGTATATAGCAATTTATCAAAAAACTATAGTAATTATTATTGAGTAACAAGTATAAGGTGATGGTGTTGTGCACAAGTAAGGAAAAAGATTAATTTATAGCTATATAGCTTTTATTAATTCTTATGTTTCGAATTATAAGCTTATTATTGTCCTTTTAAAAGTTAATTTAAAATTGACATGATTTATTTAATTTTTTAAAATAATAAATTTTATAATTAGTAGTATATTTTAACTGGTTTATAATATTCATAATTGTATTGAGATAAATTAAAGAAATTTATCTTAATTTTGAATTTGAAAATATTTGAAGTTGATTTTTTAAAAGTTAATATTAATTTTATAATTAAAAACAGATGAAGTACTATTTTATTATACTTTTTAGTGTGTCTTAAAAATGATTGTTTAATTATCATGCAATATAGTATTAGACAAGTTTGCAAGATGTCTGTACAAATTTAGACAATACTATATATACTAGATGGTGTTTTTGTGTTTATCAAATTGATCCATCTCCTAACTAGTGTATCGATGCGTATCGAAGAATACTAAAACCGATATCAATGCCGAGTATAAAATATCCTTCTAAAAAAGGAGGAAAATTTAAGAAAAAGATTAAACGTTTCTTGTTTGTGTGTTTTTTGAACAGAGAAAAGAAAAGAGAATGAGAGATTTTTAAAAGATTTGAAAGAAATTTATTAAAGACTTACATGACATAACAAAATATCAAACCTATATATATATATATATATATATATATATGATATTCTAAAAATGTCAATTACTTTAGTTGAGTGAGTGCCTTGTGGATATCTAATAAGCGATAGTCACTTGAAAACTAATATTAATTTAACCAAATTTAATTGTATCTTTTAAGAAAGTTATTCTATCATACCATATTTGAGATAAAACGTATTTTGTATCAATTAAATAATCCAATAATTTTATCTCCATGATATTCCGTACCAAATATTGTGACTTATTTTGTTTTTGTTTTTATTCTTATTATCCATTCGCGAGACAAATAACATTCATATTGGATGTTTCTCAATTTGAAAAGTGAGGTTCCACACTAGTCTTATTTTGGTGTCTAAGAGTGTAAACGAATCGAGTCGAGTCGAATATTGAGTTACTCAGATTTGGTTCATAAAATTTATTGAGTATAAAATAAATTTGATTGAAACTCGTTTAGCTACCGAGTCAAATATGATCTCGAATCGAACTCGAATAGTTTGAACTTTTTGAGCTAGCGAATATGATTCGAATATCAATAGAAATTTATAATTTGAAGAGATTCGAATAATTTATTGAATTTTAAATTTTGTTCATAGTTGGATCGTTTATATTTCGTATTGAATTCGAATTAAATTTTTAGTTAAACGGATATGAATCGAGTTTCAATCATTTAATTTATTTTATAGCCTTACTAGTTTCTAAGATCATAGAAGCTCTGAAGTCTCAACCATAAATACATGTTTAAGTAACTGCCGATTGGATGGATGATGATGGTTCCTCCTCCATTTCTTGTTTCAATCCTTCGAACTGATATGCGTTCAAGTCACTATCCAATATTCAAGAAAATTGTAATAAAAGATAAAAAATAAAAAAAAGCAAGAAAAACATAAAGTGAGAACGTGCCGTATCAAAATGGAAAATAATATATATTGTAATATTATGCAAGTGATTAATATTATTAGAGTAAAAATATTATTATTAGAGCAATAATTATAATTATAATTTTTAAGTGTCACTTTGTTATAAAAAGAGTTTTGCTATGGGTAATGATTCATACACTGATATGTACAATGACTCAATATAAAAATGATAGAATGTAAAAATGGTGAGACCCACCATTTTTACATTATGGGTTTTATCATTTTTACATTGAATTATTATATACATCATTACATGTGTCATTACTCATAGCAAAATTCATTATAAAAGTGTCATTAAAAATATATTTGTTCTTGCAACAACATTTTGGGATTAAGATTATCTTAATTACACATATTTTTCAATTTTTTCTAATAAAAATTTAGCGACACAATTATTTGCTATAAATTTTCTTTTGTTTTTAATTGTTTGTAAATAATTTTATTTTATCATTAAATATAATGTTTGTATCGCTGAATATTGAGAAAAATTGAAAAATAATTGTGCAAATGTCGCTAAATATGTATTACAAAATTTTGGAGTATATACATAATAATCCGTAATAGAAATTCAACACATATATGTTAAAATACCATTTTAAATAATTATGCATCATTATCATCAACCTCAATATTTTCTCATGTTTATTCAATTTATTTTGCTTAAATTTAATTATAAGAGAATATTTACAAACTCTCATATTAATCTCTTTTTGTGAAGAATTAAATAGTTGTACTACTATAGTACTACGGCGAATCATCATATTTGTTCCATCTAAGTATAGAAGGTCAGAATCAAGTAAAGAATTACCTATAATAAAAAAAAAAAAACACTACCGGCAACAAAATAATTTTGCCTTTATTTTAGTTTATTACTTCTTGAAATTCATAAATTAATAAATATTTTATTTCAAAAATATGCGATTAACTTTAACTTTTTTAAAAATTAATTAAAATATTTTTAATTTTGAAATTAATGTTTTTAACTTTTTTAAAATAATAAATTTTGTCATTAATAATACTTTATATATAGTTTATATTTTTTAAGATAATATTGTCTACGATTACATAAAATCATATCAATCTTAAATTTAAAAGTATTATTTTAAAAGTCAATTTTGGAAGGAAAATGACATATTTTGTATAAATTTGATAATTTTTTGTTATGAGTTATATAATTAATTATAATAAATAATATTTTAATAATATAATAAAACAATTTTATAATCATACACAATCTAATGTTATTAATATAATTCGACAATTTTTTTTTTCAATACATACATATCAGAACTTATTTTGAGATAAATGAAGAAATGTCTATATACGAAGGGCAAACTAATTTCGGGTTGGGCTGAAACGGCCAACCCGTTATTTATGGCTTGGTAACAACTTGAAAAATGAAAAATGGTGATTGAAACTTTTTAGAACATCCAATAGAGGAGAAGGGGCAAGAGGGAGGAAGGCAGAATCTGCAATTGGTTCGCTGAAATTGTAATTCTTCTTTCTTACGTTTAGGTTTAAATTCTGTATTTTCCCTCTTTTTATCTTACTTCCGAGTTATCTTTCAAACCCTAAATAACTTGAACTCATTCTCCTTCTTTGAGTGAAGATTGAGGCATTTAGGATGAGAGGTAAGGTAAATGGGTTTAAGTTACTGAGCGGTTTTTTCAAACTTTTGATCGTCAGTTGTGTTTAATTTTTCTTACTTCCGCTGCACATCAACTGTTTGATAAATTGTCAGTTTGCCACTTTTTTTCCTTAATCCTCCAACTGAACTATGAAACTTACTGCAATCTTCTACTTATGTACCATAAAAAATGCATATAATTTATGACTCTTTACTAATTTACTTAATAGTGCATGCTTTACTAATTTAATTTTTTGTTGTCTAAATTAGAGAACAGATGAGCATCCGAGCCTTAAAAAATGTGTTGGCTGAAGCAGCCATTACAGGAGTGACTGAGGCCAGGGAAAAGATATTCGGTCACATAATTAATCCAACAGGGCAGAGATCTTCCCACAAGCTTTTACGCAAGAAGCTCATTGGCGAGAAAGTGGCACAATGGTACCCGAATGACATCAAACAAGATGACCCTCTTGTCATGGGCCAGAAAGAACAAGAGTAATCTCTCTCTCTGTCCCACATACACACACGACTTATATGGCTTAACTTGCAGAATAAGGTTTTTCCTCTAGAAAAATGCTAGTAATTATATCGAGTTACTTAGTTAAAAACTTAATTATGAGTAATGTAATTTCTAACAGCAAATAAGCTAATGAGTAATGACTAGTTTCTGTATCAAGAAAATAGGATAAAGTATTTCTTTAACAATTACATATTGTTTGGGATTGAAAATCATGACTATATATGATATGCACTTATCCTAGTTTTATCTTGCTTAACGTCAAGCGGCAAGCAGTGGGAGGTTGACATGAATATTTAGATCTCTTTATGGAAAAACTTTTTGCATCATTTAAAATTCTGAATTTTGCTCTCCCTTTTGTCATCATGCTTTCATAAACTTATCTAAAAGCTTAATACCATAATTGCCATTGCGATGCTTCTCTTGCTAATTTGTTGTGTACTTGTATTTCATCAAAATCACTGTGGCTCATACTGTTACACAATTTTTTGTTATACTATTGCACTTTCTGCTCAGTCATTGAAGCTTATCAGTCGTATTTCAGTCCTTCTAAATAAGATTCAGTATTCTTTGTTTTTTACTTTTCTTGTAAGGATTTGACATATCTTAGTGGCCTTTAACTGTAGTAGACAGTTTACTCTCAAAAAAAAAAATTATAACTTGTTACTAGGTTTCCCATTTCTGCTATAAGCTTTGGCATGGTAATTGTTTGCTTATATACATAAAAGTTGAGAAGTTACTAGAGACTTCTGGTGGAATAACATCACATCATAATCTAAGTGGCAAGGATTTATAAGTGAGAAGAGTGCTTCCTTGTGTTCCTTTGCCTTAGGACATCACTTACATTGAGGAATTAAGAGTTCTGCCTGTTGATATTAACAACAGAAGACTAGTGATTAGAATGGCAGAAATGAAGTAAGCTAGTAAAAACCCAAATCGTGGAGCTGTTGCCTTTTGCTGAGGCATTCCTCGTTCAGTTTCACAATGATGTTCCTCAAAACTATATAAATTGTAGAACCTTGATTGATGTTTTGTAATTTTTCCCTTAAATACGTTAATACCTATCAGATGAATAAACTTATTAACCCTCTTTGTCGAGGGATTGTAGTTCTGTAGTGTAACTCTTAAATTATATTTTACGCTCGCAGGCGCTTGTCCAAGCTTGAAATGTTGAAACGACGTGGAAAGGGACCACCTAAGAAGGGCCAAGGAAAGCGTGCTGCCAAACGTAAGCCTGCAAATGTGCCTAAGAAGGTGGACAACTAGGTAGCCCATTGTGACTATGAAGATGATCCCAACCTAGAGTAGGTAGCCAACATGACAGTGAAGATGATCCCAATCACCATGTCTCAAAATTGAAAGATGAGTTAATTTCTTGAAAGACGAGGATTTCATTGAATTGAATACCTTCAAAAATAATGTTTGTGGTTGATCTTTTAATTTTGTCCCTTTTCATGCCCGCTCTGGTAAACATAATTAGCCTTTTGAGAGCAATGGATGGGCACATATTGCAGCATTCCGCGGTTCCACGTGTTCTTTTACTGGTTAATATTCATTTCTATCTGGCTACAAAGCAAGAAGTTCATGTTTTGAAAGCTATATATGAAGACAGTACATAATAAGAGTGATTAATTTTATGACTCTTGCGTGCCATACTTGAGGCTAGAAAGAGAAATCTACCACATGTATTATATTACAAATGAATCTTCTTAATTTGCAGGCCAGCGACAAATTATTCCAAAAGAAGAAGAGATTTTGTTTCTGAAAAGATAGAGAGGTCATTGTTATTCCAGTTCCACTTCATCCTCAAAAATTCTATCAAATTTTGAAAAATCAACATGAGAGAAATAAGTTGGTCGCTCAGACTCATACCCATACCCATACCCATTTGCTGATGTATTAATTGGTGCTCTTTAGAAATATTGAAACTGAGAAAATATTTATTCAACTTTTCGTATATCATATAGTAGCATTTCATATTAAGTTTGAAATTGAAGAATTTATTTTTTAAAAATACTCCTACTAAATTAATATTGAGTTTGTAAGTTTTTATTTGAGGGAAGGGGAAGGGGAAGGAGAGGAAAAATAATTAAAATTACTCTAAATATGGTGTTTTTGAGTTTTTATTAGGGAGGAAGATAAAGATTTGAAGGTAAAATTGATTTATTTTTTTGCTCAAAATTTTCTCCTCAAAAGTGTGGGAGGATTTGGATGATGGGACAGGATGAAAAAGTGAGATATTTTACATTATCAAAAATAACCTTGTAAAATAAATAATATGACAATTTTGCCCCTCACTATGCATGACTCTCAATTATGTATTTTTTTACGCTTACTGTCGTTTCTCTCTCTCTACACTCTGACGAGTTTGGTCGCCAAGTTCATTGAATCATTCCTCTGATTGTGTTGCTCTGCCTCTTCATTCTCTGGTATTCCTCTTATCCAGGTATAATTCATTCTTCTATTCATTCAAAACCCTAGTCTACCAATCGATTGTTATGATTACAGGTGAATTTTGTAATGCAAAACCGAAGAAAAGAAATAAAAACAGAGAACATAGATTGGAAGCACGAAAAATAAAAAAAATGGAAACACCAAAAAATGGAAGATTTTATTGAAGAAGAAGAAAGAGTTACAAGCTTGAGAAGAAAGATTTTAATAAATCAAGCCTAACCTCTCCCTCATAATTACAGCTTATTTATACAGCTCATACCCAGCTCCTACTTTAACTGTCAATAACTAACTTTTCCACCCAATTTTTGTTGCAGCATTTCAACAAACAGTTCGATTACAATAATGCTCGAGCATCTAATTAAAAATTTAATTATTGTGTTTCATGAACTTTATAATCATAATCCAATCTTGTTCCTGGGTCAAAAGGATACAATGACGACCTTACATTCCTTGCTTGATTATAATACCCAAACTTCATTCTGTTGGCTTAACTGAAATTGTAACATTACCACATACCTGAATTAAGATATCGTTATTCCAATTTTTTTCGTGAAACCCAATTTTTCAAACACCCTTCCAATAGCACTAACTTATTCGGTTCCTCAAAATTTAATAAAAAATCATCAATAGAGGCTCCCTTACTTCCCAGAATAGCATCCCTTTCAAGCAATTCATTTTTCCTTTCAAGATTTGCACAAAGCCAACTATTAAACACATATAAAAGTCCCTACACTTCAAACCCATGGACTTAATATTGGAACTAGCAAGTGAAGGCTTGTACACAACAATGTAAAGGAATTTCCGAAAACCCATATACAAAAACCCAACATTATAACAAAAAATATTGAAAATTTTGCTCATTAAACTTCCCAGACTAAACATATTCAACATCATTCATATTTTTAGAACCTCTTTGTTCACAAAAACTTCCATGTGATTTCAGGTGCCTACAATTAACCAGGAGAACGCTATTGCAGGCCCAAGCCAACTGAAACTCTAAAGAATCTCCGGTCAGATAAAGTCTTGCGTCCATCTCAGAAACAACAAGGGAAGGTAAACTTCAAAGAACTGAATAGTACTGATACATTCCTCATCAGCCTGATCAACATTATTACATAGGAATCTGATATTTCCACGTGATTCTGACAGTCTACTTTGGACAGAACTTGGTATGCGAGGAATCGCTTAGTGAAGGAAAGGGGAGGATAGTTAAAGTAGGAGATCCTGTTTATGTCCATAAGGTAGTTTCTTCCCCTGCTAATGCAGCAGCTTGAACTCCTAACAGCATCAAATTTGTACTCGCTGCTGTAGTGCTGTTTATGAGCAATAGGGTATTTGGTTTATAATGTGACTTTTCATTTGTAATAAAAGTGAAATCTTGGAGGGATACTTTATAGGATATCTCTACAAGAAACTCCACATCTCAAATTTATGCAAACGATAAGAACTTCGCAGTTCAGCTTTGAAGTACAGAAACATATCATGTCATTTTTTTTGTTTATTTATTTATTTATTTTTATTTTTTTCATTTTGTTTTGGATATTAAAGGGAAGGTGAAATAGAAAGGATAGATTAGTCAGATAAGATGGGTTTATTTCAAGATATAAATTTACAAAAATAAAGAATAACAAGGGAATATAGCTTTTGAGCTTTGATTATGAATTTGGTAATATATTGGCAATTTTTGTTGTAATTAGAAAAATAACAAAAAATGTAGATCATTTTAAATCTAATGGCATTTATTTATATATTTAGTTGCGACATAACGTGCAACAAAATTATTGTAATTTATGTTATTTCCTTAAATTATCACGTTGAAGTGGATGTTTAGTATTAATATATAAAGTTATGCGTGTGACAAAAAAAAATTCTAGCTTTACAATATAGGAAATAGAAGACATGTTTAGTTTAGGAAAAATTATTATATGCTCCTAGAGCATGAAGAACAATATGCTCTTCATTTCATATGCATGTGAGTCTCTTATGAATTCCATCATAGAGGGTTTCACATGTACGTGAGAGGGAGAACAAACTGTTCTCCATGCCTCAGGAACGAGGATTAGTTTCTCTTAATTTAGTTAAGACAAGGTTAAACGTCACTAAAATATAATTTATTTTTGACTTTTTAATATTAAATTTTAAGATGAAACATTGTGATTAAAAAATTATTAAAAAAAAATTATATTGTGCATAATATATTTAGGAAAATAAAGTATCATAATGGGGATTGGGTCAATCAATTTCAGCTGATCATATGCAATTGGACCCAAGCAGCCCATGTTCAAGCTAAATTTGGACTGGCACGAAACACAATTACAGAGCATCATTAGAGTGAGGTAGTAAAAAACCATAACCCAACCGCCTTTGGCTTGATGTAAGAGGTCCAGAGTTCAAATCCACCTCCCCATGTTGTTGACCATAAAAAGGACTTAAAAAAAAAAACTAGTAAAAAACATAACAGTAAAACACAACCAAACGCTGCTTGAAGAATTTTCCGCCCCCAATAAATTTGTTTCCCCTAAGAAAAATAGTAACATCTTAAACAAACTGCTGCTCATCTATCAATTTTTAATCACCCGCCATTAATCAAAGTAAGTCAAGTTTGAATCTTCATTATTTAACTAAAATATAGCTGGTTGGTTTGTTTCTTAGAGTAACTCTCAAGTTGCACGCCAACTGTTTGATGAAATTCCTGTTATGTGTTGTGTGCCAAGCTGAAAGTGGGTTTTGACTTTTGGTGTTGTTGAGAGGTGCATATTTGTGGCAATTGCCCAATCCTCTCCTGGTCCTCCTTTTGGGTTAAAAGATTTTAGTTATGGATTTTTCGGTTGAAAGATTTAGTTATGGAGTATGCTGTAGTTTATGTAGAATAAAGTGGCCTAGTTCAGTTGCCTTATAAACATCTAGCACTTTTCTATATGTTCTTTATAGCGTTGTGTTCTTTAGTTTGAGTGCCAAAAAATTGGATAGTGAAATTTTTTTGGTTCTTGATGTTGTGGAACTTTAGTATGGACTCTTCACTTGTATGTTTATATAAAAACGAGTAAAGTAATTTTTGCGTTATCATATCTCAAGTTAGTACAATTTTTGGGGTTCTATTGTCTCTTAATTTCAGTTTCTTGAAAAACATTATATGTTATCTACTTATTAGCATTGCTTAATAGTCTTACTTTTCATCTTAAGCTGTTTTTGGGCAGGTATAGTGTTTTCATGTCTAAAATGCATATGATTTAGTCTCAACGTGCACCTACTAATTACTGTTTACATGTGAAGGCTGAGTGTAGATATGGACAATGAGAATAGAGCCAAATTTGGGAGTTTGCTGAAAACTCTGCCCCCAGTAGAATTTTGCTGCATGTATGGCTCTTCTCTCCATCCAAATAATAATGACAAGGTTTTTCTTTTCCTTTTCATTAATTTTAAACTTCCATACGTTTTTCCTTACAATTTTCTTTTCCTTGTTAATTTTCTGATCTTTTGAATTCTTACTTTCAATGTAATGGTGCTTGTAATCTAGTCATCCATGGTAGACTACATTCTTGGTGTATCAAATCCTCAACAATGGCATACTGAGGTGGGTGGTTAATTGAACTCTATCTACGTTTTTTAGATTATTTAGTCTCTAAAGAGAAGATAAATCTTGATGGATTTTGATATCTTTCTTTCTTTCTCTCTTTCTTTTTATTTATTCCTTTATTTATTTTGAAGAATCTGAAATTAAACAAGAACCACTATGCGTCATGGATAATGCGTCTTGGTGGAGCAAGGCTGGTGCTTTTCTTTATTTATTTCTCTCTCTCTCTCTCTCTCTCTCTCTCCCCGGCTCTCTCTCTCACTCTATACACACACACACACACATATTCTACCCAAAATGGTTCCTTCTAACTCTAAAGCTTTATATTTGGTTGTTTGAGTTAGACTACTGATGTGGCGGATGACATTGGTGTGGGGGTTCACTTCAACCCATTTGTTACTTGGGAGGACAAGGTATTAATCATTCACTTGTGTGCTTGTGAAAGAGAGATGTGTGGACACACACAGCAATTTCTTCTTATCCTTGAGTTTTTGTTCTGTATTTTGTATATCTTGTATTTCTAGGTGTCTCATCAATATTTTTCATTCATGAGCAACTTTTAGATGTACAAGTATGGGGTCGTTCGAATGGATGATTTAATACGGGACATACTGGAATGGAAGAGGTTTTACTTGAGTGGTCGTTTGCAGAAACCCGTATGTTTTATCTAAACCACTTTCTTTGATTGTACATATGTTGATTTTGCTCATCCACTGGACTTTTCTATTGTGCAATGATAGAAAGAAGGATACTTTTGTTGAGGACAGTATATTTATCTTCTCATGAAGTGTAGAGTCATGATTAATATGTTCATCCCTGTTTCCAGTTTCATATTGTGTGTTTAAAAGACAGTGCCAATTTCACGTGAATGTTATACATTAAACCAATCACCCTTTTTTGCCTGCTTCAATCCTCGGTCTCCAATTTTATTTAGTGAAGTTTCCTTAATGTTTTTTGATAACTATACTTATACCACCACAAGAACATTAAACCCCAACTGATTTAAAAGTTAGATTCAATGTATATGTTTGACCACAACTATCTAGAAGTTTTAGAAGTCAATCTATACATAAACAAAGGGCAGACTATCCAAATTATAATATATGTCCTTAATTACTTCAGTAAAATTGTTTTTTTTTCTTTCCCCATCTATATATTCACTATAGTTCCACTCTTATTATAATATATACACAATTATTTTTATCCGAACATTTAGAGTTAGAAGCATATAACACATCTGGACATAATGTGGCATCCGACATTTGTCCAAAGACGATACAACATATTTTTAGTTTAATTATATCTTTGTTGTTGTTGTTGCTGAGCCTTTTCTTCTGAGTCCTTCAATCAGTAATGGCATGAAAATTGTGTGTTGGTATCTTTTCATTGAGTGAACTGATTTAACACTCTTCATTTTACTGATTATATGCTTAAATGCTTCCATTCCTAAAATTTTTGAGCCATTATCTTTTTAAAAACTTCCTCTACTTTGTTTTATTGTTTATTAAAAATTGTCATCCACACATTTGGTCATTTCTTCTTACTTGCTGTTAATATTGACATTGGAGGATTGGCGACCTCCGTCTCCACTGTAGGTTCGTTTTCTTGTGGATAATTTGGACATAGAAAATGTAAACTCTGTTAATTTGAAGGGCGCCACTTCCGCTGCTCTCCTCCTTTTGCCATCCAAATTTACTGAGGTTTGCTTCTTCATATTTCACTATTTCAGTTATTCTAAATAACAACAAAAATTTCTTTAACATGGTGTTTTATGCAGGAAGATCTGTATGCAAAAATATGTAGCCTCTCATATATGGGTGACTTGCGCATGCTTTTTGCAGAGGATAAAAATAAGGTAAGGCTAATTGAAGCGAACTTGGATTTTGGAGGAGAACATTGTAGCTTGATAACTTTGTGTAGTTTAAATATGCTTGTTAACATTCCTTTGATGATACAGTCTGTTGAATTCAGTCAACGTAATTCTGCTTAGATGAACAACTTGCTACCAAAAACATTTACTTCTCCAGTTCTCTGATATATCTAACACTTGGAATAAAGTCGCTATATTTTCAACTTATTAGTTATATTATCAATCTGGAGTGACTATTAATATTATATATATTGGGACATTAAAAGGTCTTGCTGTTACCTGCACTTGGTTACATGTTTCTTGTGACACATTTTCTCATCACTAAATTTGTTTTTGTGCTGTATATGTTATCAGCATATAAGTTCTTATTGGGAAGGTTGGTATATGACCAACATTGGTCTATGTGTTCTTAAAATTTCTATTCATCATTGACATAACTGCCCAGGTGAAGAAGATTGTACAAGGGCAATTTAATTTATTCCAGACGATGTACAAGTCATTTCTAGAAGAGTATGCAACCAAGGAGCTGTTGAGATTTTCATCATCTGGTGATCAACAAGTTTATATTTCTCAGGTCTGTGCAGATTCTCATGTTCTCTATATGAATCAGCTTTCATCCTGTAATACATTGAAATTTCTTTTCATTTTTTAATGAATTTATGCTGTCCAATGTTCTTGTTTCATTGCTTTTAATTTTAATTCATCACCTTTATTCATTGAATATAGAAATTTTGTTCTTTACAAATATATAATGATAACATTGCTTGCTAAGGAATGCAAATAAAGTTTATAGTTAATCTTAGCCCCAAGAAATCTAATATGTTTAACCCTCAACACCAGGATTGTGGTTTATCTGCAACATCTGCTCTTGTTTCCTCTCTGCCTCAGTCTGTCAGAAGTGAAATAGGGATGAAGCTAGGAGAAACAAAGAAACTGAGCGTAACTGGTAAGAGCTTGAACTCATGCAGAATGGATTACTAGAAAATGGCTTGTTAAAAGTACCACTATGTTTCAGAATTTAAAAGCCTCGTAACTTCTTCAATGACATTCAGTTTAACTTTAAGCTCTGTAAAGATTGATTAGAAACCCCTAATAAATGCACATTTAAAATTAATGTCAATTTGACCATGCAGGTCGAGCTGTTCGTGAAGTTGTAATTGGTTCTAGAGAAGAGGCTGCAGAATGCATGCGAAAGGTCCTGAGAAATAAGGTTATGGCTTCAAGTGCGAGGCAGGCTGTTGCTGGTCTATTAACTGTTGGCGCTGTTCATGGAGTTGGATATCTTGCAAAAAAAATGAACAAGGCTTGGAAATCTTCGACATAATGACTAATCTGTGACATGAAGAGCTGGTCCATTACATTTGGTAGGATTTTGAAAACCAATGGCTCAATGGCCATTCTGCTTACCAGTTTCAACCATAGGCTCAGTGGCTTGTTAAAGTTTCTATATTTATTATTTAGTCTTTTGAATTTCATGAAGTTCTTATTTTATCCTTGCGCTAGTTACACACACAACGCGTGCGGATGCTAGAATCAATTGAGCATTTCTTTGGAAAATATTTTATCCACAACTGTCATGATGATTTTTAGATTTCTGGTGATAAAATTCATGAATACTGAAAGATGGCTGCCCATTATTATTGACATCAGTATAGCTGTATTTATCCTCTTATGGTCCATCACAATGGACATATTTTAAGTCAAAGCACATATTTGCCCTGTCTACCATTTATATTCACAATTGAATCCGTTGAATTTTTGTTAGTTTTCTAATATGCTCGAACGTGTACTTATGGATTCGTCACGAGTCGCAGAGCGCTTATGTGACTTGAATTTTAAATGTAATTAAATTGAAACAAACATTTTTTGAATGTCTATGTATTTTTTATTATTAGTCTTATGGATTCGTCATGAGTCGTAGGACCTTATGTGACTTGAATCTTAAATGTAATTATGTATCTTTAATTATGTTAAGATTATCAAATTGTTACTAATTTGTAGCGAGTCCAAAATAATGTCGCTAAAACATTTGTTGATCACCCTAAATTTGGCACCTTTAGCATATTTTTTCTTCCTCATTTATAATTTGAAATCATCTACCAATTAAAATAGAATTTTCAAAGCAAAGGTCATGATCAGTTGTCCTCAATCCTCATTTTCTTAATAGAGATTCTTTGAACTTCATTTAGATTCTTGAAGAAGAACAGTGGGCATTCTACTGGTAGGGGGAAAGGACATATAATTGAAGACAATCAGCAAATCAAGTGGCAACTTTTTCAGGTCAAAGATTCTGCAGAAAATAAGGGCCATTTTTTTCTCACAAATAATAGAAATATAAAACAAAAATCCAGAATCATTGAGCCCACCAATAATAAAGACCAGGAGTATCCTATATTAATTGAATTGAATTTAGAGTACCATATCAACTTATCTAATGGCTTCACTATCCTTTCAACCAGGATAAGGATAGGAGAATTACTCCACTAGAATAAGAACACATATATTAAACATACATATTGCAGAAGTTATAAATTGCAATAGCTATTAGATAAGGAAGACAGGAACCAATAAATTGTCAGACTGTCATTTTCAAGAAAAATAAACATTTTACTATTCATAGCAAGCATATAAATTTATTCACTACTCCTAGCTAGATGATCAAGGATGGTGTAAAATAGTTCACCATGAACTGCCAGCAATTATAAACTAAAATAGCTGAAGAATCTTCATATGTTTTGGAGGAAAAATACAATCTAGTTATAAATTAGGAACTAAAATGAAGAATCTTTATATGTTTTGAAGGAAAAACACAATCTAGTTATAAATTATAATCACAATTCACAACTACCCATTTTACACGCATATTTCAATCCTAGTTTGCACAAAGAAACTAATGAGTTCAATAAAAGAAGTGAGTGCTGATCTCCAACCAAGAAGCTATTGGAGATGGAGCAAACAAGATTTTTACCCAGAACAATCTTTCGAAAACTGGGGTACTTACCGGTATGTGCTGTCCCAAACATGTTCTCGGTTCAAGGACCGCCTTGTAAGCCGCTCAAGCGATGCAAATGAGACAGGAGAGCTTCCAAAACAAAGCTAAAACGATGCCTAAACTGGTGGGATCTCACTTGGTTCGGATTTGGCTCTGTCATTGGAGCTGGCATTTTTGTGCTAACCGGCCAAGAAGCCAACAAACACGCTGGACCTGCCATTGTTTTATCATATGTTGCCTCTGGTGTCTCAGCAATGCTATCAGTTTTCTGCTACACAGAATTCACCATAGAAATTCCGGTGGCAGGAGGCTTATTTGCATACTTAAGGGCAGAATTAGGAGACTTTGCAGCCTTTATAACAGCAGCAAACATTCTACACGAAAGCATTGTTGGTGGGGCTGCAGTCGCAAGAACTTGGACTTCATATTTCACATCCCTTTTAAATAAACCCAAACTCCCTACGAATTCATACAAATCTCCGATAAGGGTTCAACCTCTTGGACCCAATTGCTGTTGCTGTTCTAGCCATTGCTGCAACAATTGCCATGACCAGCACAAGAAAAACTCCATACGTAAATTGGATAGCATCTGCTATAAATACTATAGTAATTCTTTTTGTGCTTATTGCAGGATTTGTTCATTCTGACACTTCCAACTTGACACCCTTTTTGCCTTACGGTGCTAAAGGGGTATTTCAAGCAGCTGCAATTGTGTACTTTGCTTATGGGGGATTCCACAATATCGTGACAATGGCTGAAGAAATGAAAAATCCATCAAGAGATATACCTCTAGGATTGCTTAGACCAATGTCCATTATCACGGTCATATATTGCTTGATGGCACTTTCACTTCCTATGATGCAAAAATACACGGATATAGACCCGGACGCCGCCTACTCTGTTGAATTTCAAAGTGTTGGGATGAAATGGGTCAAGTATTTGATTGCTCTAGGAGCTCTAAAGGGAATGACCACTGTTCTGTTGGTAGGTGCATTAGGCCAGGCAAGATACACTACTCATATTGCTCGAGCGCATATGATCCCACCTTGGTTTGCTCTTGTTCACCCAAAAACAGGAACACCTATAAATGGTATCCTATTGATCACAATTTGTGGTGGCTGCATTTGCATTTTTCTCAAGCTTAGACGTTTTGGCAAGTCTGTTATCTATTAGTACCCTTTTCATCTTTATGATGATGGCCGTGGCGCTTCTTTTTAGGAGATACTATGTAAGGGGGGTAACTACTAGACCAAAGCTCTTGAAGCTTGTTGTTTTTTTGCTGATTATTATAGCCTCTTCTATGGGAACTTCAGCTTATTGGGGATTATACCCAAATGGTTGGGTTGGTTATATGTTGTTACAGTTCCTATATGGTTTTTGGGGACTTTGGGGATTTCAGCGCTTTTGTCGCAACAAAGGGCACCAAAAGTATGGGGAGTTCCATTTGTGGCCATGGTTTCCGTCTTTGTCAATTGCAACAAACTTGTTTTTGATGGGATCATTGGGAGCTCAAGCTTTTATGAGGTTTGGCATTTGCACTGTTGTAATGCCGGTTTACTATGTGTTTTTTGGTCTCCATGCTACTTATGACTTGGCTCATAAGCAACAAAAGCCAGACATGCCTAAGATTCTTGAAAAAGACGAGACGGGAAAAGAAGGGCCATAAATCACAGGTCCTGATTCCATACAGTTTGAAATGGGCAGTTCTTTTGAAAGTTTATAAAAACAAGTTGCATTGACATACGAGAGAGTTGCATTTCAGACATACTTGGTTATACAAATATTTATACAATTGCAATTCTCATATATACAACTACAACTAGTTTCTATAGGGATTGTTCAAATGGACTGTCCAATTTTAACGGCTTGGAATCCACAAATTACTACTTCCAAAAAGCAAAATTAATATGTATGCATCAAACTTCTAAAATATCTCAATTTTAATGAAGTTCAAGTTATCTTTCAATATATAACAAGGAGAATACACATGTAACTTGTTGCAATGTTAGGACCCTAAAGGTTCCAATAATTGTACTAGTTATTACTTTTCCCATGTTGATTGTATGGCAAAAGGGGGGCAATATATGAGATTTATTGTGGGATTATTATGAATTTTAGAAGTAATAGTTTTCATGGGATTTTTATTCACAGATTAATCAGATGTACTTGTACTCACTAAAAAACAACAACCTGTAACTAACTATTTATGCAAGGCTATCAAATGCTACAACAATTTCATGAATGGGAATGCCTTCACTATTTTGGTACTTTTACACTGAATTGGTCGGTCTAATTTGTCATTCCAAATGTTTACAATTCTTTTGGGTGAAAATAGTCAAATTAATAGATTAAAAGTTTAAAAAATGTATGCTTATCCGAGGGGAAATTATGAAGATTTTCTCAAAGTCATTGGTTCTAAAAATTTGAATTCCAATTCTTAGGCCACGGAAAGTAACTCGAGGGCATGTAAAGCTGCTGTACATTTGTATAATAATGTGAACAGCCAGCTAGTTCCTATGGAGTAACACATCCTATTAGGGTACTCTATAAACAAAGAAGACTGCGTTCTCAAAAGGAGTTCAGATTCAGTGAGTTATATTTCAATTGATTGTCAACTCTGTAGGAAAGTGTTGCATATGTACAGCAAAGTGTTGGACATCCAGGAGCTTTGATACCCAAACAATTCAACACGTTGATATACAAAAGATTAGGAGAACTTTGATTACAGTTTTAGATCTGCATGTATCTAACTTGGAAGAGAATAAACAACAATAGGATTAGGAGAACTGAGCTACTTAAAAGTGCATTTGAGACGTTCATCTATTGGCGACTCGAGCTTCTCTCAAACCCTTGGTACAAGGGTAGATACAGATGTTCATCTATAAGCAACTTGAGATTGTAGAAAAACTTAATGGTCATATAAATGCTCAAGGATATCACTCAAAAGAGCCTTCAACCTTAATTATCTACAAACGTGTTTTCCGCAAGTCTGTGTTACTTTTGTTGGTGTCAAATTTTAATTGCACCATTTTCCCCCCTTTGCCCATGCGTATTCAAAAGTTTGGGGTACCCCACCAGGCCGTAATAGAAATTGAAGTTTAAGAGGCAAAATAATGAAAGAAAACATTGTTTGTTATGCACATTGTATCTCTAGCTTTCCTTCTGCAATAAAATAGTGCTACTGATGCAGTCTACGAGTGCATTAAGAGCAACTGATATTTAGAAGATGACTAAAGCTGAAAACTTACCTATGAAATTAATTATGACTCGGATACTTACCTTGGACTGGAACCAGTTGCACCTTATCAACGAGTTGCAGTTTCATCTTGCTGTGGAAATCTGGATGGGAAGTCCTCAGCTTTGGGCAATCGTGGGAAAGACATTGTTCGAGTGCAGGACATTCCAGAGAGGCGCTTCCAGAGTAGAAGCTAGTGAGGTTTGAGAGCGACCGTAGTGATAATGTCCTCAATTCTGGGAAGAGTAGCTTATCCAGTGCTTGATTTTCGTGATTTTCTTCTACAATTTCATCTCCGGGTCAAAGGGTATTTTCTAATTCATCCTTGTGAATAATTTCTTCCAGTTGCTGGCAGTCCTCTACTCAAAGTTCTTGGAGCTGCAAAAGACTTTTACAACTCTTGGCTGGGAAAATGCTCCTCAACCTTTCGCACTGAATTACTACTAGTACTTTAACGTTGTTATATGATGGAATCTGACGTGGTTCTTTCCATATGCTTATCAGCTTGGGGAGATTTTCAATTCTCATTTCCCTCGATCTTTGAACTGAGGCCTTCAAATGATCCAAACACATCTTCCACAGAATTCCCACCCACATGGAGCCTTTCAAGATTTAGTAGTCTTCGCAACAAATAGGATGGGAGTAGTGTAGCCCCCATATCTAATTACACTGTTTAACCTCCAAGAAGTTTAGTTTTCCCAAAGATCCATGTGGTAGTACATCAAAGCATAAATCTTTCATAATAAACATTTGGTGCACATATATAGTTCTTCCAAACTTCTGAAAATAGGTTCATTTGGCAGACCATCTAGCACCTTCATGAGATAAATTTCATTAGATAAATCGATAAATAGAGACTTTAGATCAGTTAAATTTCCCTTGTGATATTCTTGGATAATATTTAATGGCACACCACATTCACTATAGATTAGGCTCTCTGCTTTCCCCGATGCTACAGTGTTAAACCAATCAGGGAAACTACCAATATCGGATCTGAGGACTAAGGCCCTTGAATCCGAGGTTTCATTTTTGGATAATTGGGCATTCATCGGCCTCATGAACAGCGAGCTGCTAATACAGATGTTAAATTTTTCCCAATTTGTAGTAGTTATACATTTGTAGGCATACATGTGACATCTTGAACATCCACCTTCAAAACCTTTAAGCGCCTCAACCCAAGTAGCTCATCAAAGCTGGCTTTAGTTTCTTCAGATGTAATTCCTTCATCCCCAAGACTCCATTGAGAGAAGCTACCTTGCATGTACAATTCTTCCAAACGGGAGAGGCGTGACAGTGATTGAGGTGGAACATTGATACGTGTATTCAATGTGAGATCCAAGATCCTCAAAAACACCAATTGTCCTATATTTAGAGGCAATTCCTTGACTTTTCATTTTTTGAGACTTAATACTTCTACCAACTTTATTTCTCCAAGTATAGGTGCAGCAATGCAACCATCTAGACATAATATCCGAAGATATGGCGAGAGTTTAAGGGATGTGGTAAGTGACCGAATATTGACATGATTTAGATGCAAAACCTTAAGGGCCTTCATACTTCCAAAGAAAGCATCTGAGATCTCTAAATTTATGTTAGCCTGTAACAGTAAGGTCTTGAGCAGGGGGCATACCAGCCCATCAGAAAAGACTTCAATTTCTTTTGACATAAGCGAGATGGCAGTGCATCTTTGATCAAACAAATGTTCCCTTGGACATTCCTTCGATCCCAACCCAGCTTGCACCATAAAGGCATGTTCTCTAAATGCAACACGTACGGTGATATCACGAATAACATCATGCATTTTGAGGCTCTTCTCATTGTCAACATTTAACAGTAAACACGAATTTTTTAGATGATTAGTCATGACATATGGCTCCTCTCTTGCTTCTTCCATGGTCAATGCCCTAGGAAATAAACCCAGCCCCATTCCATACTGTTGGAACTTGTGGCTCATAACTGGGAAGCTCAGAAAAGGCCAGTGCCGAGCGAAGCGACCAAATGGAGCGGAGTGAGGGAGTGAAGTGACCGAATGGAGCGGAGCGAGGCACTGACCCATCAAAGATTCAGTAGTCCGAGCTAGGCCGAAGGCCCAAAGGTTTGGGGGGTGGACCCCCTGCGATATGGTAGGGTGTTATAAGGGAATTTTAAGTATTCTTATAAGTATTAAGGCTATAATGCGTATTAGGGTTAGAATAGAAGTACTAGATATAAATACTCTCAATTGTAAAACCCGGGTATAAGGAACATTATCAATAAAACAACATCCGCTTTACACTCCCGTGGACGTACCCGATTCTTGGGGAACCACGTATATACTTGTGTTGATTCTTTACTGATTATCGTGTGTGTGTGTGTGATCAGATTCTAACACATACCTTGCCAAGTCTTCCATGTCAATATTGTGATCTTCAGGGAAAAGACAACAAATTAAGAAAAAGGGCTTACCTTTATCGTTTGACAAGAAGTCATTGCTGAATTATATACACTTTAAGACTCTTTCATCACCATCATCTTCACATGCATTGAAGCTCGTTCAACTTCAATGGAGGAAAACTTGGAGAAGGGAAAAGATAGAGAGAAAACGTAAGATAAGGAGGAAACCTTTTTGCATTCATTTCATACCCTCTAATTCATTACATCATAAATATATATAGAGCTATTACATCATAATGCTAACAAACAGAGCCAATATCCACCCTAGGATCACGTGCACTGGCTGACAGGCTGCTTCCAGATCATTTCCCCATTGTTCCTTTTCCTTTCTTGCCCTTGCTGTAACAGCTCATCCACGTGGGTTCTTTGATTGTTCTCCTGGATTTCCTCAGCTTATTCAGTGTGACCAATTCCTCCAACTCAGCTGCTATATCTTCATTCACTCTTGCCTCAGAGTGGTCCCCTATTTTCTGCTCCCAATTGCTGCTTCCTGCCCCTGCTGTTACCATGTGTGATGCACTGCTTAGCCCCTCATTTGCTTGCTGGTTTGTCTGGTTTACCCCACTAGCCTTATGGTTTACTTCTTCTTGAGTATTATCAGAGTTCCCCTCTTGTACTTCCTTTTGGCTTCATGAGTGTTTGGCTGCTTAACTGTAACATGCATCTTCGAATTTCTCAAGTCGTTTACGCGCAATCGTCCATACCTTCATGGATTTCTCCCTTAGGGCCCTTCCAACAGTTACAAGCGCGATGGGGAGACCCCCACATTCTCTAGCAACCTCTCTTGACAGGGCATTAAAATCATCATTGCCGTCAAGGACTTGGGCTGCTCCTGATGCACTTAAAAACAACACCAAGAATCATCTGGGGATAAGATGTTGAGGGAATTTTTTTGCTTGCTCCCCATTACGCTACAGACATGCTCTCGCCTTGTAGCCAGTAGAATCTTACATTGATCAACTTTGGGAATTCCTACTTCAGATAAGTCCAGATGATTCCAAATATCATCCAAAATCACTAGGATCTTTGTGCATCGCGATATTCTCTGCCTGAGCTTGTCTGCTCTCCCTGATTCAGACTCCTCTTCCAATTTTATTCCAAGTTTATCGGCAATTTTGCCTTGGATTTTTCTCACCGATTGAGTCTGGGACACTGGCCAGGACCACGTGATCGAATAGGCCCGACGCTCGGACTTGGGCGCCGACTTGTTTAACCAAGTAAGTCTCGCCTACTCCACCCATGCCATAAACCCCGACCATGTCCCCCTGATCATTTTGCAATGACATCACTACTGCTTGCATGGCCTCCTTTTTTTATTCAAATATATGAAAATCGGGCGGTGGTGTAAATCTTGGTAGAGTCCCCTGGCTGGACAGGGATACGCTGTCAGAGAAATTGGTTTGGCCGTGTTGAATTCATATTCGGGCATGTGCAGCAGCAGCAACAGCTCCATTTTCCTGCTTCAATTCTTCTTCAAGTTTCTGCATCTCGACTGTGAGCTCTCCCACCCTCTTCTGCGATGTTTGGACCTCATTCTTGATAATATCTCCTTTCATTTCAGCGTCCTCAATTAATAACGCAATGTCCATTGCTTTAGATATCAGTGATTCAGCCACCCCTTTACATTCTCTTTGTAATCCGTGACATAACACAATCCCCCTTTATCATATTCCATAACAACTTTCCAGTGTCCCTGATGAAACTTAGAATAGTGAGCACCAGTGTTGTTTCTGCTGCCATTTCCAGCTTCTCTGACTCTGCCGCCAAAAGGGAAAATATGAGAAACACTGAGTTGCAGCAGCTTAATAAAATCGCTTCATCTCTAATATATGAATTAACTAGTAATTTTTCGTGTCTGAAAACACGACTTAACAAAAAATTAAATTAAAATTTAAAAAATATTACATTAGTTAAAGACGTTTTACAACCTAAATAACTTACAATTACACATAATAATTATCATAATTCATCACACCAACACAATAATTATTATTATTGTTTTTGTTGTTATTATTATTATTATTTTTAATAATAATAATAATAATATTATTATTATTATTATTATTATTATTATTATTATTATCATTATTATTATTATAATAATAATAATTATTAACATTATTATTATTATTACTATCACTATTATTATTATTATTATTATTATTATTATTACTATTGTTATTATTATTATTACTATTACTATTACTGTTACTATTATTATTATTATTATTATTATTATTATTATTACTATTACTATTACTATTATTATTATTATTATTATTATTAATATTATTATATTAATTATTATTGTTAGTGTTATTATTATTAATATTATTACTATTATTATTTTGTATGAGTTTTAGGGGAAAATTTATTAGGAATGAATCAATCTGGCCTATTAAATTTGAATAAATCAATTTGAGATATTGTTGTGTTTTATCAAATTTAAGATTCAAAAATGATTGTGTTTTATTATATAGATATTAAGTGGAGCCAATTATTTCGGTAAGGTGAATAAGAAAAGCAACTTTGATTCATAAACCAACCGTGTCCCGAATTTTGAGTCACTAATTGTTGGTCATCACTATTTCGGCAATTAATGGGCAAAAAGCTAGCCGCACGGTTTCGTCTGATATATTATTATTATTATTATTATTATTATTATTGCTATTATTATTATAATAATTATTATAATTATAATTATTATTATCATTATCATCATCGTCATCGTCATTATTATTATTATAATTATTATTATAATTATTGTTTTTTTTTTATTATTATTATTATTATTATTAATTTTAGTATAAGTTATGGGGGGAAATTTAGTATGAGTTTTGGGAGAAAATTTAGTAGAAAAGAATCAATCTGGACTATTAAATTTGGGTAAATCAATCTGAGACGTTCTTGTGGTTTATCAAATTAAGAATTCAAAAATAGTTGTGTTTTATTATATATATGAATTAATATAGTCCAATCAATTTTGGGTATCCAATATTGACCTTAACAAAACTTAGGTGCATCAAGTGTTAAGTCCTACATTTAGCCATTTGAGTAAATAGATGCCTGAATCAGATCATAACTGTAAAAAAAAAGAGACTATTTAACAATTAAAATATTAAAATAGAATTTCTAAGGAAATAAACTTTAATTCAACATCAACAACAAAGTAATAATATAACCGTAGAAATTAAAATTAGACACCATTTCACCTGAACTAAGCATTAACATGAAAACATTCTGCAAACTTATTGTGGACATTTTGACCCAATGGAGTAACAAGTTAAAAGCCAAAAATTCAGATAAGTGGGATAACTAATACTCCCTACGTTTCTAAACTCCGTTTCTAAATATACATTTTTAAAAAGACAGAGAATTTTTTGGGGGTTGTGTGATGCTAGATAGGATAGTTAAAAGTAGCATAATGATAAGGATCTCAAACGAGTTTCAATTATTTGGATTCAAATAGTGTCTCCCATGAAGTGATATTATTGAATTGGTTTGATTACATCTCTTGTGATTTGGCTACTTCATAGAGTGCCATCTATCTTAAATTGTGTCTCCTAACATTATCCAAAACATAATGGCATATTAGGCACACAATGCCACTTTATAATTACAAAATCGAAATGTATCTCTAATCTTCTAAACTGATAAACATTAAAGAACAAAAAAGTATTTTGCAGACGGCTTTTACAAAACAAAAATAAAGAAAAAAACGCAATGACATTTTTTTTTCTATCGTTAGATCTTCATATAAACGGTATAAGATCTGTTTGTTGAAATAGTATCCATAACAACTATTTGTTATGAATCATTCTCATATATATATATATATAAGTTACTAGTATAAAATTAGTGTGGGCCTATTTTTAATTTATAGTTATCACACACAGACACACATATATATGTGTGTGTGTCATAATTATAATTTAGTTGATTTTTTTTACAATTTATAATATGACTCATAAAAGAAAGTTGGATAAAATAATAAAGGATATGCTTTGGAATTATTTTTTTTTAAAAAAAAGAGAATAATTCTAGCTGTGTTTTTTGAAGTGTAAGTTGAGAAAGAAAACAACCGAAAGTTAGAGCAAATAAGTATTTCTTTCGTTTCAAATATAAGATTATTATTAATTTTTGAAAATTAATTTAACATATTTTTAAATTTAAAATGATTTGTTAAGAATTATGAAAAAATATAGTTTACATTGTGTAATATTTTTTTAGATTATTTACAATATTTATTATTGTATCGACTAAATTTAAAGAAATTCATATCAATATTAAACTTAAAAATGTGTTAATTGATTTTAAAAAGTTAATAATGACTTCATATTTTAAATTTTTCAAAAATATTTTTTGAGTTTAAAAATTTTCTTCACACTTTTAAAAAAATAAATGTCATTATAGACAGAACATAACCTATAATTTCAAGTTG
Organism: Hedera helix; assembly: GCA_947179155.2. NCBI lineage: Eukaryota > Viridiplantae > Streptophyta > Magnoliopsida > Apiales > Araliaceae > Hedera > Hedera helix. Next base: position 36,136,011 of record OX359273.1, read on the forward strand.
TCACGTGGTTCTCAAAAAAAAGGAGAAATTATTTCATGGTCCAGGAACCTGATTAACAGTATGCTCCCCTTCTCACATACATGTGAGTCCTGCTTGGGGCCCTTTGTGATGGGGTCCACAGGTATGTGAAAGAGAGAGCATACTGTTCATCAAGGTGTATTTAATAATTTTTCCAAAAAAAGTTGTACATATATATTTTAATACTCCCTCACTTCTTGAATTAAATTATGAATAAATCTACGTGCACAAACACAAAATATAAATTTAAACACTAATAACATCTACATTATTAATAAAAAGGGGGGCATGACACTGAAATCTTTGTATTAACCCACTTTTTAATAGTGTAGATATTGTTAGTGTTTTGATTTCTGTGTTGGATAAGTCTAAGGACACAAAATTCAAATACTATATTTATCTCAACTATTAAAAAATGAAGCATGACATATATTTTAATATCATGTCTCACTTTTTAATAGTTAAGATGAATGTAGTATTCAAATATTGTATACTTATATTTATTCATCTGTATTTGCTGATTTGTCCTTAAATTATACTTCAAACAACAAATAAGGTGTTAGAAATATATTCTTAAATTATATTACAGTAGTGAAACATACTTTAATCGGAGTATTAAACTAAGGCCTTGTCTAGAGTTCATATTCACAAATTATAAATATATTATATTGAATATCATATGGTACTAACTAGGCATTCCTCTGTCCAAAAAAAATAATTCAAGTTGTAATTAGAATTAAAGTGATTAAAATAATTGATAGAAATTGAAAAAAAAAATTAAGAGATGAATCCTTTATTTAAAAAAATTAAGATGTCGGCTACCGAAATAGAATGAATTGTGGAGTTCAAGGTAACAATATTTAATTGAGTCATTATTACTTTCTCTAGTCTCATTGAAAAAAAATAAACTAGCCAACAAATCAACCTTTGATTACTTTTTATGTAGATTTTTTGTTATGATATTATAAAGGATAAGTTTAGATGCAGCATAATTTTAAAGTATAATTTTAAATATTATATGTATTATAATTATTAAAAAGTAGAATTTGATAAAAAAAAATTATGTCAAGTCCTATTCTTTAATGATTAATATGTATATAGTATTTAGAATAATGTTTAATTATAATATGTATAAAATTATCTTATTATAAATAGATATAATTTCTTCAAGTTTATCGTAACATTTTATGATTACGATACTAAACTAGAGATCAAATAGTTTTAGTGGCAAATATAAATAATAATTTATCATATAAGATTTACAAATTTTACAGCCAAGCCTTTGAATATAATGAAGGAAAGTATATTAAATAGTAGTATTTTTATAAAAATAAATTAAAAAAAAGTGAAATAGATATAAAGGCGGTGTTAGAAAATCTAAAACTGGATGATACACTCAATCAAGCAAGCGTCCACAGATGTCAGTGTGTATCCATGGTATTGAGAAACCTTGAACTAATTAATACCCTTGGTTTTTGTTATATCCATAATTGTACCTTATACTTAAATTTCATTTGGCACCACCACCTTTCGCTCCTTTACGCACAAGTGCACAACATTCCTCATTATTTACATATTTACTCGAAAGGATATGAAAATTTTCTCCATAGACAGTACATTTAATTGATACTGTACAATCTCTCCATTTTATTTTCATTTCATTATTTGATTGAAAAATCCAAAAGATAAAGAAAAAAAACTTCTTTCCTTTTCCTCTTGACTATAATAGCTAAACTTATGCTCATTCAAAGATGCATTTTTTTTACTACCTTCATTTATTTTAGATGTCATCGTTACAACATTATAATTGTGGCACATGTTTAAAATAATGTCGTTGATACATTTATATTATAGTTCTCGTAAGTCTTTGTTCATTATTGTCTTTAAGTGTTTTTCTTTTAATGTATTAAATTTATATTAAGAATATTGTTGACAGGGCTACATTCCAAAGTCCTGAACACTAGTTAAGAAGTTAGACTCGATTTGCAAAAGGGAAGTAACTAGATTGTCCTTTACGACTTGTGAAATTGGGGGATAGTTTCGATATGAAAGTGAGTATTGAACTTAGAGAGTAAATTAACAATAAAGGTATGAAGATTTAAGAATTGAAGATAAAGTGAGTGATTAACTTTTTCTGGTATCTAGGCATTGGTATTTTAGGTTTTCACTTTATACTTCTCATGTGTTCCACACATTTGAAGTGGTGATGTGTCGTCACCTCAATAGTTGAGACGGTCTTTCACATGTAAAATACATCATTTTATTTATTTACAGGTGAGGTAACTAGTCCTCTAACTGATTTTTGAAGAATGGAGAGAGTGTATATACTTTCATCATTGAGTTTTTGGGACCACTTGACAGATGTCAGTTAAATAATTCTTCAGCCTTATGCAGTCATTTCAAGTCGGGCCTTCGACCCTCTTGGACTATAGCCGCTTCTAAATAGCTTATGCAAAGTAGACTCATGGTATGTCCTATCAAATGTAACTTTAAATTGTGACACATAAAATAAAATGAAAAAAAAAAACCTAAATCTTAAATTCTAAAATATGTAGTCACTACATACTCTCAAATAAAACTTATCATGTAACTTAATCTTGTTCATGATTTCTTAAGTAGACTAATGGTTAAAACTTATCATGTAACTTAATCTCGTTTATGATTTCTTAAGTAGACTAATGGTGATTGATGATGAGCTCGAGCCATAATTTGAGATTGAATATACATGTCTCATCGGGAATCAAATTGCTAAACTTAAATGATACACTTGATTTGTATATAACTGTTGGGGTATGAATTTACAAAGTAATTACATGCTTAATTAGGAACATAATTAAATGCACTCCACACCATTAAAAAACAGAATGAAACTCTAATGACACCATAGTTTTTATCAATAATTTGTTGATATTAATAAGAATAGGAACAATAACGAAACAACTGTTAATTAATTGGAGCCAATCTATCTCAATTCATAATACTTTATCAAAAAAAAAATATTAGTGATTTACATCCTTCAATAACAAAAAAATAAATAAAAAACATAAATTACGTCACGTGTATTTATGTATATATTAAATCCTAATGTTTTTATTGTCTTGATGAGTTGAAAAGTAGGTTTCACTTGGATGAGTATTGGAAGAAAAAAAATAGGAAAAAAAAGGAGTAAAAAAAAAGGAGAAAAAGGAAAAGACAGGTGTTAAGGCAAAGGAAATTAAATAGGAATATCGACAAATTTTTGAAACCTTGGGGACTAAAATGCAAAAGATGCTCCTCACTGCAGCTTTGTAAAAGGATAGTGATATTTTCATATGAAATTTTAATATTTTTCACAAATAGGTCCCATCAAAAGTATAGTCATAAATATATAACGACGGTTAAATTATCTTTATAGGCTCTTCATATGAGTTATCTATAAAAAAATATTAAAATCTTGTGTGGAAATATCAATTTTTTTTTAAAATAGTAGAAATAAATGCAGTGTAATCTATAATAAATACAGTACAGTACTTGAAAAATAAGTTAAAAAATAATGTATTTAAACGAGTTGGGCACCCAAATCCAATCCCCACGAATCTGCTGGAGCTAACTTGAAAGCCTGCGACTTCAACGAAGCAACTACAGTTTCTCTACAATTCAGCTTCTGGGTTTGTTCTCAATCCCTTTATGCTTTCATGGGTTCGTTCTTTTTCTGTTTAATTTGTTGTTGGTATGCAATAACTTGAGTTAATTCAATCAATTTTCTTTTTCTTTTTTTTCTTTTTAATCAGATATCTTGCATTTCTATTTAATCTTCCTCTCTGTTTGTGTTTTTTCAACAATCATAGCTTCTTATAAAGTTCTGCTCTTGATTGCCTCTTTTTCTTTAAATCTTTGATGTTTTAAATCTAATTTTGTATTTTGTTGAAAACTAATGTCTGAACTAATATATGATTGTCCTGTTTCAATATAACTTTTCCCCTCCTTATCATTCCTATTTTTTTTGTTTTATAGAGGGAAAAAAGATGAAAGGAAAATGTTGCCTTGATTAGCTCTGCATAGTGATGACATGTTTTTTTTTATTTTTTTATTTTGAACTGAAAATTAATCTCTTGCTCTCTTTTGATCTAGAGAGTTTAAAAGTTATTATTTTATTGACGTTATTTAATTCAATATAGTGTTTGATGAGCAATTTCTTAATGTTGTGTGTTCTTAGGGTAGCTAACAACTTGAAAAATGGTGTATTTGCTGAAATTTTCCAATGTATTTGTGATAATGAGTGCTATATTGGTGACAAAGTCTCAGATTTACATCGATAGTGTTAGGGTCTCGTGCAAACACTTGTTCTGGATTATAAACTACACTCACCCAGATTCTAATAATTTCAGATAGGCATAAATGATTTGCTACAAGATGCACTGCATATGCATATATTATTGATCTAAGTGATTTATTAGTCTCTCATTAGTGTAATACACTTAGAGATATGGAGTATTATGGAAACATGATTATAGATTGTGAATCATATATGAATTTCTGAACAACTGCTAATATTCTGAGACAAAATCATTTAAGCTATGAAATCTGTAAATTGTCATAATATGCTAATTATAATGTTGGATTTGTTATAATCTGGTTGTCATGGAGTCCAGCTGCTTTATTCTGTGAGGATGGTTTGCTGTTTGCATAAGTTTGTAAGAGTATGGATGTGTGTAAAATTTCCTTCTCAAACCATAGAAGGTCATTGTCTGCTACCTTCCCCAAATATTTTTTTTAAAAAAAAGAAAAGAATATACTCTTTTCAGTTGTAAGTTAGAGAAATGGTATGGAAATTTAGTGGCTATAGACATAACATGATGGCACATGGAAGTTTGGAACTGCTAGGATCTTGAGGACCAATAGTTCCATAATGAATCCAATGAAATCTTGTTGAGTCAATTTTGTTTAAATGTAGTTTGTTGCAGGACTGTTGAACTCTATTATTACTCCTCTTGAAAACAGAACTTCGAGTTAATATGAGCCTATGAACCTTAAATTTTGATAATATTATTCTCTAGAATTATCATCCATTAGAGTTGTGTGATTTGATAGATAGACCTGTTGTAAATCATGCAATTGGTTCAATCCAATTGCAGAGACAATATTCTCATTTTTTGGAAATCAAATTATTACACAATTCTTTTCTATTGTTCCATAGTTTTCTATGCCAAGTCAGAGAGATCATTTATAGCTTGTTGTTAAGAATAATTATTACTGCATACTTGGCTCAGGATGTAGTAAGTTTTTAACCAGTTATTGATAATTTGAAATACAGAGGCTGCTGAAAAGAACAGAGGGAGCTGATGATCGACTGTGTTAGTCGTTACTGCTGATCTCATTTTAATATCTACAGGAAAGTGATATACTGAAGTTTCACTAGAAATTCATTTCAGAATCTAGATCTTAGAATCTGCAGCAAAATCATACGCACTATGTCTATATTGACAAAGTTACGTTGTATCACATTGGATGTTACTGGCACATTGATAGCTTACAAAGGAGAGCTTGGTGACTACTATTGCATGGCAGCCAAATCTGTTGGACTGCCATGTCCTGAATACAAGCTTATGCACGACGGCTTTAAAATTGCATACACAACCATGGCGAAAGAACATCCATGTTTCGGGTATGCAGAGAAAATTCCCAACATTATATGGTGGAAAACTTGTGTTAGAGATTCTTTTATAAAGGTAACTCGTTTATCATGGCTTATTTTGTCACAGGTTCTTGCAATCTCCAGCTTGCAACTATTATTGCATATGGTACATTTATATGTCCGTTGAAAGAAAGAAAAAAATAAAGTTTTTAATTTCAAACTGAGCTTAGATAATTCTCCCTCCGTTCCAGACTATATGTTCATTATTGACTTTAGAAAGTCAATTTGATACATTTATAAACTCAAAATTGAGATGATTTATTAAAGATTATGAAAAAATTAAATCTTACAATGAGTAGTACTTTTGAGATACTTTACAATATTCGTCATTGTATCCACTAAAATTAAAGGAATCTATGTCAATTTTGATTTTGAAAATGTATTTAGTTGACTTTAAAAAGTCAATAATGATATTATATTTTGGAACGGAGGGAGTATATATCTATCTAGTGACTAACTGTGAATACAGATAGTTCAAATAGTTGGTTAAATTATAAGTCAAGAAACTGTCTATTACATTTGTTAAACTCTTGCAAAACAAGAAAAAGGCCATGACTGCCTTCTACAGTTCACCCAACTGCTACATAATTAATTCTCTCTAGAGCACAAATCATACTAGTTTAACTCCCTAGTTTTGCAGATTCAGTGGGCAGCTAATTCCATTCCGATGCACTTTGCAGCAATTATAACAGGCCTGCAACACAAATATCGGGCTGGAACTAGTTTGCAGATTCTATTCTATTTTATTTTTCAAATTTTATACTAGTGTTAAACATGTATTATTTCCAGGCCGGATATGATTATGATGAAGAGACATTTGAGAAAGTGTTCAGACGCATATACTCCACCTTTGGTTCTGGTGCACCGTATACTGTTTTTTCAGACTCCCAACCTTTCCTAAGATGGGCTCGGAAAAAAGGTGTACTTGTTGGACTTGTTAGCAATGCAGAGTACCGGTATCACGATGTAATTCTTCCGGCCCTGGGTTTAAATCAGGTAAATATGTAAGACCATAACTGAATTCACATGTAGTAGGTTCTTTATTGAATTGCTATGCAGCAAGTTAGGTCACATCCAATTTTGTTATGAGCATGAATTTATGCTTGTAATACTTTGAATATGCATAATCTTGATAGTTTCTTCCGTGACATATTGGGATTCAGGGATCTGAATGGGACTTTGGGGTATTTTCCGGTCTTGAAGGAGTGGAAAAGCCTGACCCTAAAATATACACGATTGCTTTGGAGAGGGCGGGAAATATTGCCCCAGAAGAAGCTCTGCACATTGGGGACAACATGCGTAAAGACTATGTGCCTGCGAAGAGTATAGGCATGCATGCGTTATTGTTGGATAGGTTTAAGACACCGGATGCTGAAGATTGGAGGAAGTCTGGTGCAACTGTGCTCCCTGACTTGATGGTGGCACAAGAATGGCTTACTTCTGAGCAGTCGACTTCCTAAGTAACTTGCACTATGTTATGCTCAATCTTTTACTTATTTTGTTAGTTTCCCTCTGATCAATGAGGTTGTACCGAGATTACAGAAAGAGGAGACTGGTTATAGCGCCTTAGCTGTAATGTTAACGAAATTTGATATAGAAGACCAAACAAGCTTTAAATGTTTTCTATGTATAAAGCTCAACGCACCATGGTATCCCTATCAAGGAGGGTGCATTGTCAACTCCTTGTCTTGTCCCAGGTGGGCTAGCCACATTAGTCTCGCTGGCAGGTTCGGGAGTCGTCAGTCAATTCCTTATCTCGAGCAGGGTGAATGATCTCTTTTGACAAGGTATCTGAAATACCTTGATCACTATTAGTCAATGACAAACAAGAGTTGACGGAGCATAGAAACCAAGGCAAACTAGGTAACAAATCTTTGCAAGCCATTTATTTGGCTCGAGCCTTATGTTGGTTCAAACCCAAAAAATGAGGAGAAGAAAAAGAAGAGAAAAACAGAAGCTCTATGTTAGTTAATGGAATGTTGATCCTTTCCATGAGCTAATTTCATGTTTTGTAAAGTTTATTTTTTCTTATGCATAAGATGCAGTGAAGAAACAAAGTTTCTTACCAAAAAAATGGGCGCGACATGTCAGATGAACAATCCCAATGGTAAGGGTGTCACCTGCTTGACCATTTAGTCACGGCTTGAACCTCTACTTCTTATCACAATTTCCATAGTATGACATTCATAAAAGTACAGGTTGAAATTAAGATGACCAAAATATATACTCGCATAAAATCTTATAAACAAAGGATTAAGCTATTTACCATTTACTCCTATTACTGTATACAATTTTTTGTTTTACAGGTTAGACTTGCCAGATGGTGAGCATTAGTAGTCAAGTAGTACCTCACGACCTTTGTCAACTTGATATTTGAAAAAGTTAATGATTTTGCTAGCAATTGAAGTGTAAAGATCAACTCCCTAACCAACCCGATGAGTTGCATCCATCGAGTCAATGAGCCTATAATCCAGAAGTGTGGCAGAAATAAGCAAGGCAAAGAAAGGGTCCTCCCGTTTAAATATTTCCTTCAACATTCCCAACAATAAGAGCACATGCTTTTGATTCAAGTTAACAAAGCAAATAAAACTTGGAGACAATGCATGCATAAATAAGTTTCTTGCTTTCAACATGAAAACCAATTGTATCTGAGCAAGAATAGATAATATGTTCTTGTTATGATCGTATTAAAGAAGCATACAAAACATAGCACAAATTAGTTCCGGAATATCAAAAGTTCTAAAACATAGTGACTTAATTTAAGAGGCCTCCGCAGGAGGTTGGTCACACCATACTTGACCAAGAGCTTACTCAGGGCCTCGGGCGAGGACACCTGGTACTTCACTTTCCCAGTAGAGAGGAATGCCCCGGCCAGTTCAAGCTTATCAGAAGTAAGACTCGTGCTGTCCATTGTCTTACTGAGAACCTTCAGTGCAAGCTGTACCGCCTCTTCCGTAGTCCTGCTTAAGCATTGATTGTGCAGCCTGGTTGTTAGCTCCAATAGCAGCAGCTTTCCAGCCACCATAATTTCCGCTTGGGTCACTCATGTAGAGCTGAAACCCGTAGTTTTTATCCCACCCCACAAGAGATTGAACTAGCTGCTGCTCAACAGGCATTGGCTCTTGGTATGAAAAAGTGTATCGCTGAGCTTGGACCCGAGCAGTGTTAATAAGTATATTGGCATCGGACATTATTCCGGCCACAGAACAAGCTACATGGTCATCAATCTTGCACATCTTTTCAGTGGATGTTGAGGTCTGGAGGAGCTTGGAAGTGACCTTTTTCTCACCAACCAAGACAATCCCATCCTTAGACAAGATGCCAACTGCAGAACCTGCATTTCCTATGGCCTCCATCGCATACTCAACCTGGTAGAGACGAACTTCTGGAGAGGATCATTGTACAACTGTCATACCTTCGAGACATCTAATATTCACAATTAGGCACGACAAAGATTAGACCTACCAATGGTAAAAATTGTCAATGACATTATCTTACGGATAAAATCTTAGAAGTATGTAGTTCAGAAGCTAAATTAAAAAATATCTATATAAGAATGGATGCTGGGATCTTTTTTGCTCAAATGTTTCAAGAGCGATAAAAAGTTCAACAGCAATGCTGTCAAATCCTAACTAAACTAAACTAAATATTGATTAAATATAATAATTTGCTGCTGTAGTGACTCGCTTGCTTTACTTATTAGAGTGATCGTCGTACAGAAGTGGAGATGATTATTTGGGAAGCATAGTACTTAATATCAAAGCTTATGTAAGCAGGGAAAGGTTAGCTATTTCTGGCCGCTTAAATAAAATTACATCTAACTTCTTTACTCAAAGGTTAATTAAAGACCTTTCATATATTGCGTGTAATTCTAGCAACCCTTACATCCCCTATGCACTAAATCGACAGGCACATTTATAAAGCATTCTTCTGATATGCTTTAGGCATTTTGAGATGCATGTCCAAGATTGGATACCAGTCTATTGCATAACAAAATAGGTAATGTCTTCCCTGAATCAATATGGCATACATGGAGCATCCATAAAGAATACAAAAAATAAAATAAAATGTCACTGTTAAACTTTATTTTGGTAAGCGAAAGTAATACCGCCTTAACAACTAATACTAATTTCTGTTAAAAGATCGAGTGCCACATTTACAAGGATGAGGGATATCAAAGCTCAATTCACTTATGGTCTAAATCCTATAAAACAGTATCTTTTAAACGTACATGAAAGTCATAGGGAGGTTAAAAGCTAGCAGCAAAAAATAGGACTATAGCCAACTAGAGTTGAGAGATAAATTTTTTGAGCTTGATCTATTAATTTTTTTTATTTTTTTTGAGCTTGATCCATTATATACTACTAATCTTTGGAGAAAATAATCTTTTCTTAACAGCTGACATTGAAATTGCTAAATGTCAATTTTTTGTTTATAAATTGACTACAAATTTGAATATCTTAGAAAATGATAAATTATTTATTACTCCGTTAAATATGATGGTTTTGCATGTTTAGTTCTTATAACAAAATTTATTTCGTGTTTAGTCATCTACCGTTATTTTTAAAATTTCACTAGTTCAATTCATCATAAATAGAAAAAAATTTAAAAAAGGACAAGATACTCTTCTACTCTACATTCCTATTTCTCCAAACCCAATTCACAAAAAGAAGAGGATATCAAATTAGTGGTAACCCTACCGGTATGGGATACCGCTAAGTTATCCGTACCACTTTGTATCGGAAAAACCATTACCTTTTTCATTTTTATTACCGTTGAACACCACTAGTCGATACTCTGTTGCAAGGTGAATCTTCACTCAATCTTTACAAATACATTGGTCCCATCTGTGCCTATTTAGCAAAAATACACACCTCTTTGCTTCATTCAAAAGATAAAAGATCCCTAATTCCCTATGCTCTTCAGCTTTATAATACTTCTAGTAATTGTTTGTGCCTAAAGGCACGGCATAATAAAAAATTAAATTAAAATTTGAAAAATAAAAATATTATTTTTATCTGTATTATTATTAAGTAAATTACAGAATATAAAAATTATAAATATTAATATTATCGGTATTATTATTATTACTATAATAATAATAATTATAATAATAATAATTATTATTATTATTACTATTACTATTATTATTAACATTTTTACTATTATAATTATAATAATTATTATAATAGTAATTATTATTATTATTATTACTATTATTATATTAATTATTATTATTATTATTATTATTATTATTATTATTATTACTACTATTATTGTTATTACTATTACTATTATTGTTATTATTGTTATTATTATTATTATTATTATTATTATTATTATAGTGTAGGGGTGAATTTGATTTGGACGATAATTTTTTTATGAGATGAAATGTGAGTCATTAGATTAAGTTGGAAGAATCTGAACGATCTTTATGCTTTTAGATTCAAAATGGGTTCTGTTTTATTATATAAATACTAGCAGTGTCCATTGAGACATACACGTATATACCCCAAAAAAAAAAAAATTTGTATCAGAAGTAATACATGTCGATTGTTATGAAATGGGTATTAGCAAATGTTATGAGATGATTCTACTGTTAGCAACAACCAATTAAACCAATCAGCAGCAAAAGAATTCATACAAGGCTATTAGTAGGGGAAATGTTCTTGCTAGCTGGAAATGCAGTAGCTTAGGCAACTTGCTTAGTTAGCTATTGGAGCATCAGTATTAGTTAGTTAGTTAGGTGACGTCAGGGGTGGTTAAGAATTCAAATCAATAGATGAGCGGGAAAGTTAATTGGAGTGAATCCATTCATTTGAATTCTTAACCACCCCTGACGTCACCTAACTAACTAACTCCGGGTGAATATTGTAATTAGTTCCCTCTATAATTCTGGTGTTGAGAGGAGAGGGGCATCAGATGAATATTGTAATCTTCCTCTTTAAACCTGTAATTGCAGAGTTTGCTCTCATTCTAATTCCATATTCTTCCATTTTCTGTCTGTGTTCCATTTTTATTTTCTTTTAATCTGTTCTGTTTCCTTTTCTTGCTCATCCTAATTCTATTCATTAAGCTGAATCATAACATTTGGTATCAGAGCTACTCTTTTCTTGGCCCTAATTCCAGAATTCATCTTCATTTTCTTTTCTTCTACATCAATTAAAACTGCAACATAACCAACCTATATCAGAACTGTTGTATTTCTTTAGTTCTTATTCTCTAAAAAATTCTTTCGTCAATCCAAATCTTTCCATCAATTTTCTTTTATTTGATTCTAATTATCATTTTTATCTTTTAAATTCTTCATTTGTGATTGTTAGTCACAACAATTGGGTATTCTGACCCTCGTCATCTAAAATCAAACATGGCTGAGGAAGCTATCGAAGAAGGGATTCGCAATACAAATTATAGGGTGCACGAATTAATGAATAGCCATATTTATCTACAAAAGACAGTGAAAGAACTAGGAGATAAATTCGGTCATCTCCAAAATATTATGGAGATGTTGAAAGCAGAGTTTGAAAAATTTGTTAAGGGCAAAGGAGTGAATTCTTCCTCTGACATCCCGACTGACACCCTCCATGGTTTTCCTATACTTGAAAGGGTTTTTATGGACAGAAATCATATTAATAATGAAGCTCATAATTCTAATAGTGGAAAGGGGAATTCTTCGGAGTTAGCGTCAAGATCTGAAAATTCAGGAAATGGAAAGAAAGGAGCCTCTTCTTCTGTTTCAAGACTAGAATTTCAGAAGCCCAGAGAAGGAAGTGTGTTTGGTTACGTTTATCCTACCGTGGATCGTCAGGAAAGTTCACTTATGAATTGAGGCAAAGATGGAGATAACAACTTGGATGAGGCCCATCCCATTGTGTTGGTTGATTCAAGAAATACCCAAATTATTGCTTATTTTGACCAAACACCACCCATGGAATTCCGAAGCGCGAAATACACTTATGAATACAATGAAGATTTGGGATTGGATGATACCTCTCATATAGGGTTGGAATTTTTTGATGAAGCTGAAGCAACTCTAAGCGTCACTAACTCGTATCTGAAAATGGAAGCGAAACTAGGTTCTTGTTTGGATTCACCATCCTCTAAGGAAAAATCTGAGGAGGAAATGGAAACTGATGTTACCAATGACCAGGAGTTTGGTGTGTGTGATTAATTGCTTAAGACACCATCTTTGGAGAAAAATTTAGGTTATTTGTCTATCGGAGGCATGAAATTATACTCCCAAGATATCTCAGATTGGGAAGGTGACAAGGATGATGAGGAAGATGATGTATCAAATGGTGAGAGTTTGGAGTCTTCTGGATCAGAAGAGTCCTCTGGCTCATCTGAGAGTGATTCAAGTATTGATGATGAGGTGGAAGTGAAAAAGTTGTGAATGCTAACCAGTTTGTTGGAAAACTTCACCATGTTGTGGATGATGATGGTATTTCTGGTGGTACTTTTAATGAGACTCTGCAGAAATTGGTTGGGATTAAACTTCAAGAGGCGTCAAGGGAGTATAGTATGAGAACACCTCAATGGCTTGATAAACAACCTCCCTCATCAGTAGTTTTCTTATGCTTCGGAAGTATGGGAAGTTTAAGTCCGACCCAGGTGAAAAACATAGCACTTGGCCTAGAGTGAACTGGGTACCGGTTCTTATGGTCATTGCGTGAACCGGCCAAGGCTAAATCAGGCCTTCCAAGCATTTACACGAATCTGGAGGGAGTACTGCCTGATGGGTTTCTCGATCGGGCGGTGGAGATCGGTTTGAATTGTGGGTGGGTCCCACAAGTGACAATATTAGCCCACAAGGCAATTGGGGGATTTGTGTCGCATTGTGGGTGGAACTCAATATTGGAAAGCTTATGGTATGGAGTGCCAATAGCAACATGGCCTATATATGCAGAGCAACAAAGGAATGCATTTGAAATGGTGAGGGAATTGGAATTAAGTGTGGAAATTAGGCTGGATTATCGAGATGGAGGGAGTGATCTGGTGTCTGCAGAAGAGGTGGAGAAAGGAGTGAGGATTTTGATGGAAAGTGAAGTTGAGGTGAGAGAAAAGGTCAAGAAAATGAGTGAAATGAGCAAGAAAGCCCTGATTGAAAATGGGTCATCATTTGTGTCCATGGGACTCTTGATTGAACAACTTTTGGCAGATATTTGAAGCCGAGAAAGGTTTTTTATGCTCAAGTTATGTTTTTATTATGGTTGGTTTTCATTCTTGGCTTCTTTTGTTTCTTTGTTTGTTTGTTTATGTATGTTTCAATCATGAATAATTTTATGTGCATTATAGTTGTGCACAGAACTACATACTAACGAACAAAAATAATATACGAGTCTTACTTTTTTAATTGAATTTATATATTATTCTTTCAATAATGTATTATGCATAAGTAATGCATATAAAATAATTTGGCTTAAACGCACCTTAAAGATACACTTTTTATATCGTAGTATGGCCTTTCACCCCTTCCGGAATTTATACAGTTAGATCGGGTACACGATTCCTCACAGCAGACCAAGAAACAAACTCACAGGATGTGCAAGCCCAACCAGGTAACGAAGTGTGGAAGTTAATCTGGAGTCTTAATGTGCAAAGCAAAGTTCGAAACTTCTTATGGAGGGCCTGTCACAATTTTTTGCCGGTGAAACAAAATCTGAGCCGAAGGCATATTATAAATGATGAAGTATGCGATCTATGTAAATGTGAGACCGAATCGGTTTTCCATGCTCTGTGGGGTTGCACACAGTTGACACAGGTATGAGGATCTTTGTCTATCTTCTCTTTCAGGCAAACAAGGGTGTTTTCAACAATTCAGGAAGTGCTCAGTTACACGGCCAAGGAACAGCAAAATCCAGAACTATTGGCCTCAGTGATGTGGACACTTTGGCATCGCCGCAATCAGGTTCGCACTTCTACTAAGGATTTCCCACTAACAGAGGTTGTACCCATAACGACTCAAGTTTTGGCATTCTTTCAACACACAAATTCGACTACTGCTTTACACGTCAATGATCCTCCTCAATCCCATCGGGCTTAATGGTCACCACCGGCGGAGGGGGAAATTAAAGTTAATTTCGATGGAGCTCAGTTTCAAGATATGGGCAAAGCAGGCTTGGGAGTTGTTATACGAAATAGTAGAGGACAAGCTATGGCTTCTTTATCAGAGCAAGTAAGTCTCCCATTCTCTCCAGACATTACTGAAGCTTTGGCTGCGGCTAGAGCTATTTCTTTTGCCAAGGGGTTTGGTTTAACTTCATTCATTTTGGAGGGGGATTCTGCAAATATCATTAAAACTTTGGATTCCGACGAGGAGTCTCTATCATCTTTTGGTCATATTCTCAGCTCAGCGAAATCTACTATGATAGGCGGTGACATCTGTTTTTCTCATGTTGGTCGATTGGGTAATAAGGTAGCACATAATCTAGCTAAACATGCTAGACATGTTAGGGGTTTTTCGGTATGGACGGATAATGTTCCTCCACAACTTTCTCATGTACTTTGTTCCGATTACGGTTGAGTTCTTTTATAAAATTCAAGGTTCTTATTTCTCAAAAAAAAAAAAAAAAAGATACACTTTTTAAACAAAAAATACTTATATATCATTTTCTATTTTTATTTAAGAAAAATGTAGACATAATTTTTTTTAATTAATTATTTTTATATAAATTTAATACTAATTTCTTATATATATGTACGCGTGTGTGTGTGTATAATATGTGTGTGTTAAAAAATGTACTAATTCTCAAGAAAGATGGGTGACTTAGGGAGGTGTATTCAATTATGATTTGTAAAGATTTATAAAGACTTTAAAAGTTTAGTTGTATTCAATCAAGACATTTAAAGAGTTTATAAAAGTTTAGTGGTATTCAATTACAACTTTTCTAATGTATTTAAAAGCTATGTGGTATTGAATTAAGACTTTTACAAAGTCTATAAAAGTATTTCAGTATTCAAAAAATCATAGATTTTAAAGATTTCTATCAAATGGTGGAGTTTGATAGACTTTAAAACAAGATTTATCCATATTCAAAGTCTTCCAAAGTCTGAACTCATGCCCAAAGACTTCCAAATATTTGTCAAAAACTTTCAAATATTTGAAAAAGGAAGAAGATGAAAATAATATAAAATAAATACAAATAAAATTAATAAAAACACATAATAATAAATAATTTTCCTAAAATAATAAATATACTTAAAAACTAACAAATAAAAATAGTATAAAATAACATAAAATAATATAAATTAATTGAAAACTCACAAAATATATCAAAACCAAATTAAAATAAATATTAATACATTTAAGTACAAAATAATTACAAAAACTTAGCATTTAGAGAATAAAAATATAGCATAGTTCATCCTCATCAGCTGTGTAAGCTTACATGTTAGTGTTGATTTAATATATTTTGGGTGTCATTTATACTGATGATTTGAAAATGTCTCCTATAAAAATTTTGATAAATAATGATATACTAAGTAAACTGTCTAATAGAATTGTACGCATTTTAGCAACTGTTTCTATGGAGAATTTTCATGAATAACCCCTCCTTTCATTTGGTTGCGAATGTCATTTTATGTTGTTGAGTTAAAATTGTAATTACAATATTTAGGTACCAGCAGTAAAAAAACAATAGAAAATTTTAAAGTTCTACGTGGTTTATAAATTTTTTTTCATTATAGGGCAGTGTGTAATTTTTTCTAAATTAGTTATCCCCTTAATTTTTTTATCCATTTGTGATTATTGGGTTATGTGATACTCTATTATGTCAAAGGTGTAAAGATGAGGATGCTTCCAGACCAAACCAATCTATCCAGTTCATCATTTCTATAGTTTTCTTCAAAACATATTGTTCGACCTCTTCAACAAAATACTTAATGATGTAAGCTACAAGATATATTAAAAGTATATAAAAGTCTATCAAAGTCTTTAGTAAAAAGTCTTTAAAAGTATGACACTTATTTCATGGAGTCTTTAAAAGTCATTTTAAAAGTCTTTAAAGTCATTAAAAGTCAACGAACTCTACAAAAATCTGTCACTTAAAAAGAGTCTTTAAAATTTTTTAAAAGTCTTAATTGAATACACCCCCCTTAGAGTTGAGACTGGTTTAAATCACAATAGCCCACTGGATTAGACTCCAACTCGAGTATTATAAAACCACAAACCAAGCAAATAATGTCACTGGTATTCACTTGGACACACGAGTGAACTCTGCCCTCTGTTGTGTCTTCTTCACTAGTAGAAAGGTTTTATACTCATTTATTTCTCTCTGATGCAATCCCCTATTTAAAAGGGACGTCAAAAAGGTCTGTCTTTAATAAACTACACTGAAAAATGAGGACAAAGTCATATAAGAACCACGGGAAAGACAGAAATGTAGTATGTTCTCAACTAAAAATCTGTTCATTTTTTATTGCATGAATGTTCCTGTCCATTCAAGTGTAGTATGTTCTCGACTAAAAAAATTTTCATTTTTTAGTACATGAATGTTCTTTTGCCCATTCAAGTTTCTTGGCGGACCGGGATCACCAGGCTTTATATCTGTAGAAATCTTCAGCTCCATTAATCTGAGCACACTACTGGTGATTTGTCAATGGCTTCAACATGCAGCCAGTTTTTGTTCGAGTAATACCACACAAATGGGAATTCCAAGTAGAAGTAGGAAATGTGTCTACTGCAAAGAGATTAACTATTTTACCTTGTATAATCCAACTGCTTAAAAACAGCTGAACCTCCTCATTGGTAAATCGAAAGAGGATCTAAACAACACAAATGATCACTGAAAAAACTGGGAGATTTTTTATCATCAGAATTGGGCTTAACCTACATAAACCAGTAGAGAAAATTCCTTTTAAACTCGCTGATCAAAAACCTAGCTAGTAGTATATATTTGAACTCTCGGAAGTTGTTCTGAATTCTTACTAAAGTTTCATACAATGTAGTGCAACAAACATGAATATATATATATATATATATATATATATATATATATATATATATATATATATATATATATCATAGTTAATCCACAGCAACCGGTTGCTATAATTATTGTTCTAGCAATACAAAATTAGCTTAAAAAAACGCCTGCCGCTAGAGACTCTAGCGTAGCGGCATGGCAAAAAAAAAATTCAAAATTGCCACTAGCGACAAGGACTCTCACAATAAAAATGCTCCCTGTTTTCAGTAACCAGTTGTTATGGATGCGGACCCTATATATATATATATATATATATATATATATATATATATATGAGTCCTATCCTTGGCAACTGATTGCCTAGTAATTATTCATTGCTATGGATGCGGACCCTATATATATATATATGGGTCCTATCCTTGGCAAACGGTTGCCTAGTAATTATTCAGTGGTTTTGGGACACCACGTGATAGGTGTCCCACACTAGAGGTAAGCAAGGAACTAAGTTGCCCCTTAAACCGCAACAAAAATCGCACAAACCGCATCAATTAAAACCGTATCAACGGTTCCAGTGTATGTAGCAGCGTATGTGGGTTGAAAAATCACAAATGCGGTTTGAGTTTGGTTTTTAGGCAAAATCACATGTAATAAACTGCACCGCATCATACACTGTCAAAATAGAGCATATCAAGAAGCATCATTATAATGTACAAACATTTGGAATTATCTTAAATTATAATTATCATTGTTTAGAACTTTCATATATAAGGAGATAACACCATTCATGTTTTCAGGTTCTATGTTGCTTTTATTACATGCGGCAACAAGAATCACCGGCATGATCGGATCAGATTGAAATTCCAATAAAGTTTTGGACTTGTAGGACAAACTTGAGTTGATGCTAGGAAGCCAATCTTTTCAATCCTTTTTGTTTTAACTTTTATTAGACATACAAAGACACCAAAGTCAATAGTTGGAAAATTATAATATGTCAATCAGTAGTCCTTCTGCCACAGCTTTATTAAGCTCATATATTCTAATTCTGGCTTAGGGAAATATATAAATATTTGTATGCAAAGAAAACGAAAGTAAATACTCCTTTAGTTTAAAATTATAAAATTACTAATAATATTTTAAAAATTAATTTTAAATATATTAATAAATTTAATATATGGTATTATTTTTTTAAAATTTAAAAATAATAAATATTATAACTAATAGTACTTTTTATATAATTTATATTAATCATAATTATATTCACATAAATTAAATGAATTCATCTCAATTTTAAATTTAAAAATGTTAAAATTAATTTTTTTAAAGTTGAATTTAAAAATGTTTAAAATTATTTTTTTTAAAGTTTTAATTTTAAATTTTAAAAATTAATTTTTTTAAAATTTGAATTCAAAAATGTTTAAAATTAATTTTAAACATTTTTAAATTCAAACTTTTAAAAAAATAATTTTAAACATACACCGTCTAATGTTGAGAATAACGGTCACGATCATGGTTCCTGGAATAGTGTGAGTGTCTGTGACAACCGGTTACCACATATGGGGATCCGTATATGTGGGGGGGGGGGTGGGGGGTGGGGGGTGGGGGGGGGGGGGGGAGGGAATGATTGTAATATCTCAGATATTTTTAAGATTTTAAATAATATCTTAATTGATTTTATTAAAGGTTAATGTTTAAAACCTAGAATTGAGAAATAAGATGTGTAGAAAATGGGCAAACATTTTTTTTTTAACATAATTTATTTGTTAGAAATTAAATGTGGGAATATTTTAATGATGCATATAGAGAATTTATTAAGGAAATAAATTCAATTGAGAAGTGAAGGTAATTATATTAATACGTATATACCTACAGTGTGATGGTTAGCCAAATAAGAGGATGAGTAAGTTAATACTCAATTAAACTAATAAATTAATTAGTTTAAATATGAAGTAAGAAAGAAAGTCATGTAATATAATTAATTGAGTTAATTATAGGAATCATGAATTAAAGTTATAATTAATAAGTAGAGAAGTTAGAATATTGCTTAGAATGACAATATTAAGAAGTTAATTAATTAAGTAATTAACTTAATTAATAAGTTGTTATATGTGTTAGCCCAATATGAGAATATTGCATGAAGGTGGGTAATTAAATAAATAAACCCAAATGTTATGTTAATTAATAGTCCAAGAGGTAATTAATATAAGACCAATTAAATAATATTGGCAAGTATTATGGTAGTCCAATTAAATTAATTACCAAGCCCAAGTTATAAATGATATGTGAGTTGTGTTGGATAGCCCATGTAATTAAATAAGAGAGTCCAATGCAAGGTAAACTATGTAGCCCAAAACACTTAAAAGTTCAATGTTGGTCAAAGTGTTGGGAGATATTGTTGAGTGTAAAGAATTAACTAGTGTAGGGTTAATTGAATAACCCTAGTTGGTAGACAAGAGAGAGAGCATTAACCAATCATTGGTTAATTGCTAGGTAAATAAAGGTGGTGTTGAGAATTAACTATAGATGAGTTAATTATGTAACCCAATGTGGTAGAATAATTTAATGCAAGTCTTATTGGATTATATTACAAGTCCAAATGAGGTGTTAAGCTAAGTTAAATAAATTAACCTAGAAGTTCATATAATTAAATAAACCTTGATCCATGTAATAATTAAACAAGTACAATGCTTGTTTTAATTAAATGTAACATAGGGTATTTAATGTTAGCCCAATGTAATAATTAATTTGAGCCCAAACAAGTAAATTGAATGAGCCAAACTTATTATACTCTAGAGTCCAAGATGGAGCCCAAAAGGAAGTCAAAATTGGTCAACATTGATATATATATACATGTATATATATAGGAGTATATATATATATAATTAAAGCATGAAAAATAAATCAAAAATGGGTGATTAAATCCCATTTTGCTGAGATTTAGTGGTCCCTACAAGGGGGTGGCTTGATTTTCTTGGTTGCTTCACTTGTACACAATATCAAAGTGGTTCACCAACTCTAGTCATTCAAGTGGTCAATCAATCCAATAGTAAGCATAATTAACTTCTAATTTGACTATGTTAGTTGATTAGTAGGAGTTGATGGTGATTAAGGGAGTGCTATATATAGAGAAGAGGGAAAGAGCTAGCAAAGGTTAGTCATTTGCTAGATAGTTCAAGTGTTGTAGAGAGAGAAGCTCTAGAGAAAAATAAGAGCTACTTTGTGAGATTGATGATCCACCATGGAAAAATGTTGGAGGATGATCAAGGTGGAGTCACAAGCCAAGATCATGTCAAGAGGAAGGATAACATCCATGTATAAAAGGTTAAAAAGTGCTCTCTAAACTTTATTTAGTTCATTTTTATAGTCTATATATGATTTGAACGGTTAAAATGTATTTTTAACCGATCAAAAGTTATTTTGATGGGCGAGAAGTCTAGATCTATAATATATAGGTAGATTCATGATTTAGTATGTTTAAATCAAGTGTCGGTATGTGTGATACGCAAATAAATGGAAGAAAATTCCATATTGTGTTACCGGTAAAACCCTAAGTGGTCCGATCTTAAAATTTCTTGTCAAACGTTTTCAAAAATGCGATCGAACCATGAAATGTTGTAAGACAAGAGGTTAGGAAGATAACAACACTAAGTTGGTGTCATTTTGATGAATAGATTTCATTTTATTCAAGTTTGAACCTTTAAAACCAAGGATTTGTGATTTTAGTTTTCACTTTGTCCTTGTGAGCCATTTTTAGTCTAGTTCCGTTCGGAATTTGGATTTGTGATCTAAAGAGAAATTGTAGATCATGAAATTCTAATGAATTTAGACTCAAGAATCACCTCAAAATATTTCCGTATGACAAAGTTATGGCCAAACTACTGAGAGAGGTTTCGACAGCCAAATTCCGGCGTCTTGACGCCCAAGTGTACGCCTGGTCTTCTGCCTATGGGCGTAGATACGCCCCAGAAAGGCCTTGGGGCAGCGTCTAGACGCCCATGCTTGAAAAAAAATAAAAAAAAATTATTTTATTATTATTTTAACCAATAAATGTATTTTTAATGATAAATAATTGATTTAATAATTAAAAGAGGATAAATATTATCAAATATTTAATATTATAATTAAATATTATTATTATAATAATAATATTAGAAAATCATGAAAATATTATTAAATGAGTAATAATATTAGCAAGTAAATAAAATATTATTAAATGATTAATAATATTAATAAGATAGTAAAATATTATTAAATGGTTAATAATATTAATAAGTGATTAAAATATTATTAAATGGATAATAATATTAATAAGTGATTAAAATATTATTAAATGGTTAATAATATTTGAATGTAGTTGTATACTTGTATATTATCAAAGGTAGATGATATATTGAGGTATTTGGTACATTATTAAATGTCCGAATCATTAAGTTATGTAAAAGAAGAATGTTTAATTAAATTAAACCGATGTAAATAGTCAATTTGTGACTAAATTTTAGACAACTTATTAAAAGTAAGTCGTACGAAGAAGTGTAGTGAAGGTATAAGCTAGATGAGCATACCCGACATGTCCAACTGGGGTTGGGCTAGGGTTTTTTCCGGAACTTAAGAGTTCGTTTGTCGAACATCTTAAGAGTTAATAATTTAAAGTTAGAGTCTTATATAAAGGCTAAGTAATAGTCATTGCATCTAATGATTATGTCAATTTCCTATATAAATTGTAGGTTGAACGAAAGACGCAAATAAGCATAACTGGTAGAAGCGAACCAGACAAGTTTTTCAGATATTATTGCTATGTGTATAACTGTTATGTGAGCACTTGAAGCATGTGAGAATTTGAATTAAATATGTTTTTGTGAAACCATATGAGATGTGTTGATTCTATATGATAGAAAGCCTGAATTAATTGAATAAGTTGAATTGTATGTCATGTATTCATTCCAATGCATGATCAGTATGTTGCATGAATAAATGCAAAACATGAGAAGCATGATGCATTCATATAATGTAATGTATGAAGCATGAGAAGCATGTATAAACATGAACTATGTGTTATGTGCTATCTGTTAGACTTGCTGAGCCGTCGTGCTCACTCTTGCCTAAACCAACATTTTCAGATAGTGCAAATTATTTGAAGTTCTCGACAGAGATCAAGGAACAGGAAAGCATATTACTTTCACTGAAGATCTAAATATTTGTTGTAGATATCAGTCCGAATTGGACAGGTAAATGATTGTGTAGTATAATACTTAGTTGGTATAATATATGAGTGTTAAATACTCAATTTGATTGTAATATAATGTCGTATCATGTATGATATTGAGACATACTAGGAATGTATAAAGATTTCGATTCTGGAATAGAAAGAGATGTTGTAAAATTGTAAATAAATGATTATTTAGCAATTATAATATTGTTGTAATTCATGAACAATAAGAAAAAGATAGTACTAGTGTTGAACCAGATCCAAGGTTCAAGGAACCCGGATTTGGGGTCGTCACAATGATCCATAGCCAATATTTTCTATGTGAATTGTTCCAGTAAATGCATCTGAGACCATTGATCTAATTATCAAAAGGTCTTAATTAATAACAAAATACTCTCAACCGTTACCTAAGATAACGACTGGAAAAAAAATACCCACAACCGTTACCTAAGATAGTGGCTTGGGTTTTTGTCTTATTTTGGCTTGGCCGTTATCTTAGGTAGCGGCTAAGGCCAAACTAAAGAATTAATTTATTTAGTTCACATATATCAAATATTATAAATTATCAAAAAAATAAATTATAATTTAATCCATATCAAGATTAAGGATAATCTTTTATTACAGGCAAATCAAATTAAATCCAACAAAATTCATGTGTTTATTTGAAAATCAAATTCTCAAAAACTGTAAACATATTTTTGGAGAAAACTGTTAGCATATTTTCAGCTAAGAGCAATATCATTGGAGAATGCTGTTAGCATATTTTTAGAAATTATAATTTCTGATATATGTTAACATAATAATTAACTGATTATAATTCCTTTGAAAATCAAATCCTAAAAAATATATAAAGGAATTAATCAAAAATATATAATCTGTGTTATTTTCAAAAATAATAAAATCTTTATAGATAAAGATTAAGATAATATATAAAATATGTGTAACTAAGAGGATAAGAGCTTGAATTTATTTATAAGATATTTGTATCAAAAGTAATTTGGAAAAGACTGTTAACATGATTTTAGGAATTATAATCAGTTAATTATTATGTTAACATATATCAGAAATTATAATTTCTAAAAATATGAGCATTCTCCAATGATATTGCTCTTGGCTGAAAATATGCTAACAGTCTTCTCCAAAAATATGTTTACAGTTTTTGAGAATTTGATTTTCAAATAAACACATGAATTTTGTTGGATTTAATTTGATTTGCCTGTAATAAAAGATTATCCTTAATCTTGATATGGATTAAATTATAATTTAATTTTTGATAATTTATAATATTTGATATATGTGAAGAAATAATTAACTCTTTGATTTGGCCTTAGCCGATATCTAGGATAATGGTCGGGCCAAAATGACACAAAAAATTCCAAAACGGTTAGGAGTATTTTTTTTTTTTCATCCGCTATCCTAGGTAACGACCGAGAATATTTTGCTATTAATTAGGACCTTTGGATAATCAGATTAACGGTCTCAAATGCGTTTACTAAAATAGTTTATATAACAAGTGTTAACTATGAATCATTCCTCTCTCTCACTCTCTCTCTCTCTCTCTCTCTATATATATATATATATATGTATATATATAGGAGAGAGAGTTAGCAGTTATTTTTGGTATAAACACTGAAGCCCTTTTGGTTTCCATTTTTACCTTTTTCATCTTTATTAATTCTCTTCCAAAATTATTTTTTCATTCCTATTTTCTCTCTCCCACTCTTTTATCCCTATTACAATAAAGCACACACGTAATGTAATGTGTTAAGGTAACTAGTATGTATAAAGTGCAAATAGCTACATGGTAAATGAAATTTCACAGATTTATTCCATCATTTTAAGCACGCATTCACACACAGCAAATCCAACACAGCAAATCCAATACCATATAATACCGACGTCAATACTAAATGATAAATGGTAACTAGAATTTTAATAATACTGGGTTCTAAACAAACTCAATATGTCTAGAAAAGAAAATATCAGTAACTTTGTATAAAATCCTGGCTAATTATTGAAAGAATCAATTTCACACATTCTATCTTTCAAATAATACAGCAAGACAGAAAGAGCTGGGGTCAAGTCCCATCAGAGCACGAAACAATAAATCAGGAATTGCTTGACTGGGCACCTCAAATCCTAAAAAGCCATGCGACCAGCAAGCCTGCTTTCTGATATTCTTCTGTCGATGGCAGCATCAATTGAACTCATCTGAAACATGGAATCACAATTAAAAAGAAATAAAATTAATACGTGACCATCAATCACAGTGTTGACCAGTTCAAATATTACAGCTAGTTTCTATGCAAGAGATATTGAATTTTGCGAAAGAAGCTGACCTGGGTCAAGTTTGAATTCACTGTTCGGCCATAAAAGTAAGTAATGATGATAACAATTGGGAAAAAATCTCTTGGGTGATGTTTTTGTTCCACATAAATCATCCCAACACTTCATAACTAAAGCATAGGGAGAATATATAACGAAAAAGAAGTAAAATTTTCTAATAGCAAATACATACACTCTGTTTCTTAATGGAGCATGGAGAATCCTCAAGTTGATCACAGCAAGCCTGTCGGGATTGTAATTACTAACTACCAACAAAATTAAGTAAAATACCAACATGAAACTCTGATGACCAGAAACTTTGGTGCGATTACTCGACAACCAGAGAATGGCCAATGATATAAAACAGACCACCAGCCAATGGGGTTGAAAGTAGAAACACAATAAATGAAGGCTCAGATATTCTTCCGATTGTTTCTTATTTTCTAAGTAATAAAAGGAAGTGAAATTGCATACAGAAGTACCTTTATAACATGTAACAATGTGTAAACAACTGAATCTGAAAGGCAAAGAAGGTACACCTACTCATCTGGTTAGATGTGAAAAGCAATTTCATAACCATGTGAAAAATTATAGTTCAAGGTAATCACAACTTACCTGGCTAGTTTCATCATGCACCTGATACTTCGGTACGGTCATTCTTCTTTCCTCCTGCAAATATTTTGTACGATTACCAAGTGTAACAAGTTTACAACAACAGCTTGAAGGAATGTACATATACAAATTTGGACATTATATATACTTACCATGGACATTGCCTCATCATCCCAAACTAGATAGACCTCATTTGTGGCTGGCTGGGGAGCTTTGTTAGAAATTACGGGAGGGGGTCCAATTGAAGGGCCACCAGTATTTGGTCCAGAGGCATAAGAATGTGAATTTACTAACACCCCACCTGTACAAAATTAAAAATAAATAAATAAATAAAGCTTCAATAGTTAGAGCAACTAGATAAGAATTCTATCCATAATTCTAACAAGTAAACTGATTTACATGATACCATAATGATGTGCATCAGTATAACTTCAATTTACACGAGCACATGCAAATGAGCCAACTCAGAGAAAAAAGATTTCCTTTTTTCAGTTTCCAAACTGTTTTAATAAGTAAACCGAATCTGGAGCAAAACTTATTTTCTCATGAATACTCTTAATTGAGAAAGAGACGGAGTGATATCCAATCACATGCAGATTGCAGAACCTATTTTAGAGCCAAACTTCTATATAATCCAACAAAAAATACATGCATATAATACTCCCCCTGGAAAAAAGAGTTCTACTTTCATAGTAATTCCCGTTGAAAATGTTATTCTTATTTCTGGCAGAGGGACTATAATAGAAAAGTATAGGGTGAGATTACGCTCGGCACCCTCACCGTTTTCACCTGTTACACCCTCCACTACCATAGGGCAGACTGCAATATACATGAACATTGAGGTTCTTAGTGTACTTCATCGAGAAATAAAGGTGAAACTATGGTAAATCCATTTACTGGTTTTTAAAGTTGGTCAGCTTTTTTCACTTCTCTGGTTTGGGAAGGGAAGGGGGGATTGGCAAAATGCAGAGAAAGCAGGACGCGGACACTTTTAATCACTTTTTCTTTTCCTTTCTTTTTCTAAAGAACACTTTGCCAGTTAGGAGAGTGGATCACTACCAAATGATCGTGTTTAGAGTGATGTTTCAACCCAAAAACTGTCAATGTGGTTGATGTCTAAAGATCCTAACTGTTACTTCTGTTAAAGAATCAAAGGATCCTAACTAACTTACAACACAGCTGACACAAAGAAGACAACGACACCTTGGCCAAACAGCAGGGTGCTGAAAACAGCTGCTTATTATTACAAACGAATAGAAGTACAGCTCAAGGAATAGTTCAAACTTCGCTTTAATGAAAATTTTGGAACATAGGATAAGGACAAAAGTATTTGCTTTTTCAAATTCAAAGAAATTCTCAAGTAACAAATTTATTAGTTAACATTTTATTATCACACAATAATAGCACTAAAAAACTCAAAATAAATAAGCTATTAATAGTGTAAAGAAAATTCAAACCCGGAAAGCTTGGTGTATGGTAGCTGCTTGCCAATGAAGTGTTATTGCTCGCGTGCAAGTTGATAGAACTTTTGAGGTCTGCAGAAGAGCTTATTGGAACACTTGATGGAAGTGGAGGAGCAGAAAATGGTGAACCTTGACTAGGTATATTGTTGGTAGCAACAACAGGAAACAATGGTTGTGATACAGGAATAGGTGTAGATACAGGCAGTCCAGGAGGAGCAACCGGCAATGATGGTTGAAGCCCTGGTGACACAGTTGATGGTATAGGAGGCCTCAAATTCTGTATAGGAAATAAAGGTTGTTGGCCCAATCCCAAAGGTCCAGGTGGGGGAACTGATACGGCTGGATGCTGAGTGAACCACGGTTGAGGGCGTGGTGGAACCGGCCAACCAGCAGGTGGCAATGGTACTGCAGGATTGTAGCTGCACTCAAACAACCAGAGATATCCAAGTAAGAAACAGTTTCACCTGTATTTTCAATATTTCTATATACAAATAATACACTTAACAGTTATACATACAAATAATACCATTTACCATAAATGAGAATGGAGCAATTTGTTTCCTTTAGATATAGTTTCACAAACATAACTTGGTTAATAGAATGCAATTTTCTTCAGATACAGTATCACAACCATAGCTTGGTTAAGTAGTTAATAGTTGATAAGTTTAACTATTTTAGTTGTAAAGCCTGTTAAGAAGTAGTAGGCTCAACTCTAAATAGGTGTAAAACAGGAGAATGGTTATGAAATGTATGAACTAATATTTTTCCTGTCAACCTACTACTCTCTAACTGCCAATTCTCTCTCACTAACTAATTTTTTCTCACCAATCTCTCTAATCTCCCAATATTTCTTTCCTAATCCTCTACTTATTCCTCTACAGTTCTATTTCCTTCCAATTCAGTTGATATAATTGCAGACTGAACAAGCCAGTCAACAAGAATATTCAAAATTTAGCTAAGGAGGATATTCTATATTTTCTACAATAACTATTCGAAGAAAATTAGATTATAAGGGAAACAAAGTAAGTCTTACAAAAGTTTTCAGCAGCACCACCATGAAATTCATTAAAAATAATATAAAAAATGCAACTAAATCATGAAACATCTTATTTCAGTTGTATAACCACAAGACATAATGAAAATACATGAGGGAAACTCAATCAATTGTATTTAGTGAGCGCTTATCACAAGGAATAAAGTTATTAAGTATTTGTAACAAAATATATTAATGAGATTGGATCACCATTGTGCCTGACAAGTTTCATCCCTAAACGTAGGCATCATAAGAGTGCCCTTTTTTAATTTCATAAATTAATTAAATCAACTACACATCAGGGTATGGATGCAAAAAGCATGCAACCACTTTTGTCCAAACAGAAGAGGCAACATAGCTTGTAGCAAGAAGAATTTAGGAAATATATGCACAAGAACGTACAATGGTCGCATAGTACCAAAAGTTGTTGGAGGAGGATATCTAATGCCTAGTGATCCTGGTACTACACCACCAACAACTTGGGAGGATGGGATATCCACTTTGGCTATTTTTGACGGGGCATCTTCATCTGCAAGACAAACAAAAGCCATCATATCGTAAACAATTATGTCATAAAACCATAACTGGGCTTAAATTCTCAGAGCAAAGTATTTTCATGTGGGACTAAAGTGATCATGTTAGAAAAGAAAACAGATCTATAAGAAGAATGGTATGTGCCACCTTCGCGGTAGATCCATTAGTAAGCAGACTAAGTTTGCTTCTTCCTTACAAGGAATAAGCAGTCCTATTCAAATTGGACCGCATACTATAGGAATAGGGTAACTTCGAAACTAATTTCAACTAGACAATTAAATTATAAACTAAACTTTTAAATCCCCGATATAGATATATTAAAACAGAAACAACCCAATTAACTGTATATTTAACTATGAAGACTCCTAACATCATCGGATAAAATCCAAAGTTCATAAAATTCATGCCAATGAATCCCACACGATCACTGTTCCTATGGAGGAGACTAGTTAAATATATACAAATTCTTCTGTTACTATTAGATCAAACTTACTCAGCTTACAAATGGATTTCCAATAGAGGAAAATATATTTTTAAAAGCTTCAACACCCCTGAGAGGAAAAGAATAATACCGTCCACAGACTGAAGAAAATGAGAACTTTAAATTCATCTCTCCCAACTGTACAACTATTAAAATGACCTTCCAACTCACTATTCCTAAACAACCAACTTAAGATGTCCACTACATGAATAAAAAAACAGTAATACCATTTCCCTTTGCCTAGCCACCTGAACTCCCTAGCCAAGCCTTAGGCACCCCATTGATGATCAAAGGCGAGAAAATAAAAGCACATCTTAATCCACTCCATCTAGGCCAAAACCCTTCTTAGTCAATATGTTATCTAAAAAGTCCCAACTAACCATGTCATAGGCTTTCTCAAAATCCAATTTCAAAATCAAGGACCCTACACCCTCTTCGTCTCACATCCTTCACCACCTCATTCATACACAAAAGCACTCAACAAGGCAAAAATGTTCTCATCTAACAAAACACAAGTCGCCTGGAACGAACCTTCAGCTAGCAAAGAACCTTCTCCTAGCTCTAAATTATGTATAGACACAGGAATGCAATTCGAATGTAAGATCTAAGAATGAGAAGGTAAAGTATATCACACCTTCCTCTCCATAATGAGCTGCCAAGACATCAGGTGGAATACCCTGCATCCCGTATATTTCGATGTCGGTTGACTCTCTGTCAGCTTTTGCATTTGGCACCCTGTCAAATTAAATAAGTTCAGTAAATGTGCCAAGCACAATACTATAAATTATGAAGAAACAGTGATGAAAGAACCATTATGAAACTTGCTTCAGTATGAGGAAAAAATGAAGAGAAAGAAACTTAAAGAAAACAGCAACAGTAGCAACAACAACAAGAAATGAAGCAAAATAATGTGGGATTTGAAGGTTAAGCATCTGCTACCCAAACTCACAGTTCCTCATTGCCCTAAACATTGAAAAATAGATCTTGAGTTTTGAAGTGTGGAAAAACGAGGAACCATAAGCTTTGAACTACAGTGAATGAAATTTCTTTAAAATATATCCTTTTTAGAGGAAATAGTACTTACAACATAAAAAGATAGCAAAATGGCTGACCCAGGTTACAATTACGAAATTGAAGCTCATTCCAGCCCTAAAACAGTTAAAGTAAATCATCATATAGATACATTTTATCTGTATAGATAGAGAAAAAGAGAAAGGAAATAGTACTTCGAGACGGTTTCCTTGTGGACCTGAAGAACATGAATGGTCATGCCACCAGCAGTGGAGAGCTTCTTGTGGCAGACATGGCATTTGAAGTGCTTGGCTTTCTGGTGCTGAACCAATATCTTTTCGTCATCAAATTCTCTGTCGCAGTAATAGCACCACACCTTTGATGAAACCCTCTTCTTCTTCTTCCCCATCGCAAATCAAATCTTCCCTGGTCTATGTCGTTTTCTCTCTGTCTCCCACAAACAAATTACTCTCCGATTGATCGTCGTCTTCTTCGTTTTTCTAATCCGATAATGTATTGATGATCAATTTAGGGTTTAACATATTTTCTAATTTCCCTTTCGGTCAAGGAAAAGAGTGGGGGTTATTGTAAAGCAGACGAAATATGATTACAGGATGAGACGATTTGTCAGAGATTTTATTATATATTATATATGGGTATTACGTACAATGCTGCAAATTTCATAAAAGACTTGCACTATGCTTATTCAGTTTTTAATGGAAAATACAATAATAAAAAACTTAAATTAGATTAATTAGGAAAAAAAAAACTTTTGATAAAGAAAATATATGCTTTACTAGCGGGCACCCGTGCCTATGGCACTGTTACCACTGTGGATTGAAAGATGAGGATGAGGAATGAAGAGATAACAAGAAACCCTAGACTAAGCTGTGAAGAAAAGAGTGAAGAATGAAGAAGAGAATGAAGACGCTGGGATATAAAGACAATGAACGGTGAGATTTATCCCATTTTTTGGACAGTCCGGATCAAATTTTAGGAGTTGAGCGGGAATTTATTTTTTTTCAAAATGCCTTGCATTTTGTTATATAAGATATTTAATCATAGTTACCCCCGATTAATACAATTTAATGCTGAAATGAAATTCCTGTAATTGAACTTGTAATTTTGATGTGTATTGTAAAAAAATTTACCTATTTCATATGTTATTTTAGCACTTTATTTTTCTTATTAGTAGAGTATTTAATATTTCATATATTTGCAAGAATCAAGTGTTTGATGCTTAATGTAATTTTATAAATACATGAAGTATTACAAGGGGGGAATAAATCAAGTGCTTCATGCTGGATTCTGTTTCCATCTCTCAGTACATTGTTGCATAACTAGTCAGGATCCACCGTAAAAGCTCCTGGAGCTGTAGAAAATCCTTGGGATGAAGCTAAGCTCTGTTTTGATATAACAGAGTGAAAATACCCTCTAGGCTGGTGCCCACCCCTGTTGTAAGTTGGAATTGATTATTGATGAGAAATCTGTTTATGGGACAGTTTCATGTTTTCTTTAAATGGTGTTTTTATTTTCTTTTTAGTTTTTATTTTGGGTAGGCAAGGCCTTTCCAGCAAACATTGCATGGAGCTTGAACTTGATTAAAATTCAACTGTAGTGGGTAGTTTTTGTTCATAAAGAACCTCCAAAGTTAACACTCTATAGTAGCAGCTGTAATAGATTTAAAGGAGTACTAGTTATCACACAAAAAATTAAGGCTGCGAAAAAGGAGAAAAATGAATTTGTAAACTCCTCGAATGTTGGCACTTTTACATTTATTTATTTATAAAGAAAATGGCGGTCATAGGCTAATACCCTGTAGAAACACTTTGTGCCAGGAGTTTACCCCGTGTAGAACTGAAGGGCGAACTAGTTATAGTGTCGGGTAGTGTTAAGGGTCTTTATAATTTGGCTCATGTGTCTAATGATGCGGCATTATTTAAGATAAATGGTAATTTATAATATAACCAATCCTAACACAATATTTGGACACTATTTGATACCCATAACACTCATATATTGTCTCTTACTAGCATTTGATGTCTTATCAGTTATCTAACTGTTAAAACTGTGTTTAAAGCATTCAGATAGATCATTACATTGATATCCAAGAACCCGTTTTTAATTCAAAAACCAAGTGATGCCAAATTTATATCAAGAAAACACGGTCAAACTCGCACCGAATCACAAATGAGAGCAACAAACACTAGAAATCCAAAGCCCGGCTTTGTGTACTCAATGGTTTCAGGTAGCCTTTGCCAATAGTATAATTTACAATCAGTCGGATGAAAATATTCATTGTTCCAATGGATGAGAGGCCTAATCTAAACACTCTTACTCTTCTTTCTTAAGGGTTGATGAAGATTCCTCAGTTTCATTAAGTTTAAACTGCTTGACACTAGCCTTGGCCTCTGAAACAAATTTTGGATCTGGTTCGTGTTTTTCTAAAGGTTCTCTCATTGCCAAACATATGTAGACAGCGATAACCACATTGACTGATATGACAGCAAGGAACCCACTCAATAGCGTCAATGAAGAAGAGGATAAATCAGTAATACCTGTAATAAAATAAATGATGTTTAGTTGCAGCACCAGCAACTAACAATAACAAGATCAAGTAAATTACTATTTCATCACTTAAAACAGCACAAATGAACAAAGATATGATCATAACAAACAAAATACTAAATATGATATGAAGATATGCTTAGGACTTCAAAAGGGCATAGCGATTCAACTAATAATAAACTTGCTAATCATATTACTACATTACATAAAGTGTTAAAGAGTATATGGAGGCTCGTCTAGTTGCTACATGATGCCAAACATTGAACAGTAATCCCCTATTGTAGCTTGACACAATAATTTCAGCTAAATTTAAGAATCATTTGCACCAACAATTCTACCACATGAAATCATGGATTTATTTAGGTATAAACCTTGCTATCACCATGGTGGACATGATAGTAGATTTATTTAGGTATAAACCTTGCTATCACCATGGTGGACGTGATAATTGCAGTAACAATACTAGGACTACGATTAAATCTTGTAACTTCCAAAATTCATTTAATTATTTAAAACCTTGAGATATATCTTCACTTGAGTGCTCAATTCACTGTATGAGAAGTTTAAAATACTTGACCAAGAGATCTATGACCATGATGAGTTAAATTCATGGTTATCACAAGACAGTAGCATGGTAACAAATTTTGTTTTGGCATAAACGTTCCAAAACATATTACACTTTCATTCCGGAACATCAAATGTACGATTCAAAACTTTTTTTCCCTACTTACGTAAACTTCTATTGCACAAGCATGATTACAACTTCGTTTTATGATTTGTTAATGAGGAGCATTCTCTTATATTATAACCCTTTGAACCATATAGCCAATGGCTAAGATTAAATTTAATGGAAGGCTAAGATTGACTTTATAAAATCATCTAAAATATCAACAATATTTACAAAATATAATAATCACAAAGTGAAATATTCACATGAGTTAAGCTAGAATCCTCCTAATATATCAAAGAAGATTCCAGAGAACGCCAACTAATATAGCCAAATAAGGGCCTTGTGGATATCAAGTAAGTGTACTCTTGTGACATTATGCTTAAACACAACTCAACTAGTTTTAACTATATTCTTTTAGAAAATTATTCCCAACGTATCACGTTCGGAATAATAGTATTTTGTATCAACTAAGAGATACGAAGAAACCTACCCCTACCATACTTCATACCATGAAAAGTAACGTTTTTAGTTCACGATTTCTACCCATTGATTGCATTGAATGAAGATTTAACGATTTAGGTAACATTGGTTAAATCCTTCATCCATCAAATCTAGATCACCTAAATTGTGTGTATGTGTATGTGTGTCTATATATACATATATATATGAAAAATTATCCATAACAACCGGTTACTAGGCCTAATCAATATAGGCCTGTCCCAAGAAAGATGAGTGGTAAGGCCAATTACACTTATTTTTTGCATGCTGCAAGAAAGATAAGCGGCAGGGCCAATCCACAGCAAAAATGCCCCTGCATTGATTGCCGAAACAGTAGTCCATCAACCGGTTACTATAGATGGGAGACCCTATATATATATATAAGACTTATTACACTCATAATTGGAGAGCTAAGCCATGTGATGCTTAGTTAATATAGGTATTCAACTATTAAATTGATTGTTTGTAATTATCCTTATTATGTATTATGAAATCACTTAGATTGATTACAACAATATGTTTGGTATAGCCAAGACTACTGCCAAGTGAAATAAGTGATCCATCAACTTTAGCGATTTAAAACAATTCTCTAGAAAAAAGGCCTATAATACTGAAAATATAATGAGAACATCTAAAACTTATTCCCAAATTAAGTATCACTGAAAGACATAGTTATAGTGAAAAATATTAAAGTCTTTTTAACTTACCCGGGAACAAGTTATGGTTGAAACCATATAAAATTGCAATTGGAACTACCCACATAAACATTGATGCAACAAAGAACTTCTTTACTACTCCTGCCATTGTCACAAACCTACAAATAAAGAAACTCTGAGATTAAGCCTTAAGGGATCAATTTATTCATAAACAAAGAAGTAACAAGAGCAGAACAAATTACACCAACGCCTGACTAAAATTATTAATCCAAGTCAAACAGATTCAGTATCCCCTGAACCAGCAGTTAATTGCATATCAGAATAATGTTTAGTCCCTAAAAGTTCTGTCAAACTTCAAGCAACACAAGCTGGTTTTACCTAGTTCGAGCAGGCAATTTATCAAACATTATGTATGCACTAGCAAAAAGCATACACAAACTCTGGTGTACTTTATGCTAAATTTACACATAACATAAACACAAAGCCATCATCAATCAAACACAACAAAAACACGAAGCCAATTATCAATCAAACATAATTGAACGAGTGTGTTAACGCATAGAAACATTATACAAAATTGAAGAGGTAAAAAAGTACAAACATTAATGCAAACCTTTGTATGAGTATAATATATTTGAGTCAGATCTTAACGATCAACTTTTATGGCGCCACTCTTCAGGTTCAGTACGGACTATCGAGCTTTAAGGCTTTGTTTTGTTTCTACATTTCTACCCATCTGGCCAGTGGAAAAGGTTTGATCTTGAATGAACTAATTTATTCACATGACAAAGTTTGACCCATGAGTTCCCGTATGACATGTTTATAGCACACCATCCATATGCCATTATTTATAACTAATTAAAATCCTATTTATAATTATTTTAAATACTTCTAACTTATCAAAATTATATTTATAATTTTGTATTGTATATTCATAAATTATAGTTATTTGATAAATAAAAAATAAAAAGAAAGCTAACAAAAGTTATTCCCCATTTTTAACATAGGAAGAGCTATAAACTAGACGTGTTATTTGCGAGCTTAACCCGCTTAGACTTGACTAATTTTGACTCGAACTCTACTCAAGCTCATTAAATGAATTGTATTTTAATAAAAAAAATTACCTATTTAGTTAAACAAGTCGAATTCAGACAACCAGAATGTTATATATATATAGTCATTTATAAAATTATAAACCCAAAAATATAGTCAATTGAATCCATAACATTATTTTAATTTTTAGAAAATTAATTGAATAATCTTATCATACCTGTGATATAACCCTATTACGATAAGTTATTCAGTAGTTATGGGATACCCGTCATGCGGTTCCCCAAACAGTTAATATGATGTCATGTCAACATGTACAATAGGGCATTTTGTTGTACATACTGAAATGACAGCACGTGAATAGTTATGGAGTATTACATAACCATGCTTCAGGATTATAGAATAATTTTTTCCCTATTACCCACGAGGTCAGTTGAATTTGGGCCCACCAAATCAGAAGATCCATGAGCATGACCATGGGTCGAATGCATATGAGCATGGACATGCCTTTGATTATTCTCAATATCTTTCTTAGGTTGGGCCTTCTCAAGATCTTCCTCGGACTGGGCCTTTTTCAAAGGGGCCCTTGTGTGATAACATTGTAGCAAAAGTATCTAAATAAGTCTACATACATAACATTCAAATACAAAATTAAATATTATATCGATCTTAACCATTAAAAAATGAGATATGACACGAATTTCAATGTCATGCCCTACTTTTTAATGATTAAGATGAATGTTGTATACTTATATTTATTCAAAGTATCCACCATCAAATAATCTGAATCAACCACATTTTTTTGGCTAATGGATATTGAAAATAATTTTTAATTATCAATGAGAAAACATAAGTAAAAATATCATTCAGTACTATTTTTTATTGATTCAACCACAATTTTTTAGCTAAATCGTTCAAATTCATTTACAGTTTAAAAACTGTATAATAAGCAATCTAAATGACTTATTTGATCATATTCACTCATTCAAACGTAAACACACAATCCCTTAGATTTATAATGTGCTAAAGACTAGGGCCAGCTTAGAAAAATCCCTTGAGTTATATCAAAGCCCTTTTTACTTTGGGTGAATGGTCACTTGGGCTCTTAGGCTAAATGGTCTTCTGCCCGGTACAAGAGCGCATTTGGTACGAAAGCCCAATTTTAAGAGGCCATTAATAAAAACTCAAATCTGTCCCAAAATGGGGGTCTTATTTTTAAAAAATTCATAAATGTTCAGAAAAATTACTCTTTTAAATTTCATATTGCATTTTAAGAAAAATTAAAAAATAATAATAATAATTAACTTCCTATCTGAATTTAAATAAATAATATTGATATTTAATGAAAACCAAGTCCAATCACTTTTAATAACCGTTATTTATCCAATCACTGCTAAGTAGTCTTTTTGAATTTCGAAATTAGGGCATAGAACCAAAAAATAAATAAGAGAAGCATAAAGTATTTCATTGTATCACATCTTCAAAACAGAATTCTGGTAAACACATGACTTGCTGCTTCGAATAACTAGGTTCACAAGATTAGTCTCATTTTTGGTTGCATAACAAACTAAGAGTCTTGCTACATTACCCACTTTTTTAGTCAATTTTTTGCAGAGTAAACGCAATGACGGAACTCATAAATAATTAGTAATTAGTAATTCAAATATATATATATATATATATATATATATATATATATATATATATATATATAATGTTAGACAGTTGGTTATAGTTGGAGGTTAATGAGTGACTCAACGAAATTGCTTGGAAAAGCAACCAAGAAAAGAAGTTCTTTATTTATTGGTTTCTTTCCTTCAAGATGAAGCAGTAGGTGAAGCAAACCAACAACGTTAATAATACATGTTCCCACAAGCATAAATTCTTTTCCCTTTACATGTATCTTACGTTCAACAATCAATTACCCCTACCCCGTGATCACTTCAACATGAATCAATACATATATTTTAGCTAATGAAACTTGTCAAGCATAACTTCTACTACACTTGAGGCAAGGCATGTCTATTTGGAGAAACAAAGCTAAAATTACATTTATGTCCTCTCACGGGCAAAATATTGTTAATAATCCATTTCATACATAGAAGGGGAGGGAAGTTTTTCCAAGAGGTAGCTATATATATCTTAATATATCCTTAGTGGAAGGCAAGTTCTTTTACCATATATTTCTTTTGGCACAAATACCCTCTATCGCGTATAAGTAGGTCATCTCGCACTTGTAAAAGTAGCATATTTTCTATATCTTTCAATATTCAAGCTACTAATAGAGGACAATAAGTCTGACGGATTGAATTACAAAAATGAAATATGACAAAAGCTTTTAAGGGGTAAAAAAGGCTTATATATAGCTCCATTTAAACTTTGAACTTCTTTTGATTAGAGATGGAGATTAAGGGGATGCTCACATCTTGCCTTGTAGGACTATAATATATGATTTTGACCTTTCACCAACAATAAAATGATGAAATTTCTCCATTAATTAGTCATAACAGTTTTCCACACAGAAGGAATAAATTAAATTAGAAGAAATGGAAAATAAAGATAAATAGTTGAGGAACAAGTGGAAGAGTAAAAAGGGTGATGTAATTGGATGGTTAGGACATCAGTAATTACCTAATACACATGTAACATTTGGATTTTAATGATGAAGAAAAATAAAAAGGGTGATGTAATTGGGTGGGTAGGACATCAGTAATAACCTAATACACATGTAACATTTGGATTTTAGTGATGTCAATGATTCTATTGCGTAAAAAAGTTCCAACGGCTGGACCAGTTTTTGGAAGATATATATAATATATGATATAAATTCATCCTCAAGTAAACAACTGGTGTGGCTAAACTAATATTTTCTTTTTTAAAGATACAGCTCAAGTACACTAAATTTTCACACTCCCAGTTCCAGAATAAAAGTTTATATTATTATTTTAAATAATTTATTTTTACAATAATTTGCCTATAATATCCTTAGTATTATTTATCATATTTATATTCTCTATGTATATTTATGGAGTATCACTAATTATGTACAGAAAACTTTACAATTAAATGAGAATTTAAATATGGACAATTTTGTCATTTTATCCTCTTTCTTAATATACGTAAAAAGTCAACTAAAACTTTTATCCCGAAACAGAGGGAGTAATAAATATACAATTATAATTATAATATTAATATAATCGTATCAATGGTGAGAAATCACAGGCTCACGCTCATATAGAGGTGATATCTCAAACTTTAAATTAAGGGGGGCACACACGGGGTCAAAGTTCAATAGAACATGGCAATTGCTCAAAGTAAGCAAAAGATAAAGACTTCTTAGAAGCAATGACAAAAGTAAAATTTAATTCATTTTATTAGTTTAGAATGCAAGTGAAAGTTGAAAAACAAGACGAAAATTAGAAAGATAAAATAAAATAAATAAGAAAAGAAATTTCTCTACAAAATAAAATTGTTACACTAAGCTTTTGAAAATAGAGGAGGGGGATTTAGACAAATGATTATGACAACATTAACTCCATTTTCCTTTTTTGGTATTCATTGTACCTAAATTTTGCAACAACCTGTCAAACAATCGCTTATAGTTCAATATCACACCACCAATTACTTATAGCTCAATATCACACCACACATGTAATAGATAATGGTAAAGGTTTCTTTTTTTACTGTATAATGTCGGTATATTACGAAAATAAAATTTTCTTATGTTTCTCTCTATGTCGCACATAATCTCTTATGCGTATTATTCTTAGACTCTGAGATAAAATGTATCCTTAAAATCAAAATATAATAGAACATGTTTAAAAAGAAAATCCTTCAAATTTCATGTTTGTGAGTTTTTTTAAGAAAAAAAAAGGATGAATATGGAAGTAAAATTGATTTAATTTTTAGCTCAAAATTCTTCCCTCAAAAGTGGGAGGACTTGTATGGATAGGAAAAGATGGATATTTTACATTCCTAGAAATAACCTTATAAAATAAATAATATGACAATTTTGTCCTCACTATGATAACTCTCAATTACATGTAAAAATATTAGTATATAAGATTCTCTTGTTCAGCAAGCCCGTTTCCATCAGTTGGCAAAACTGTCAAACAAACAAACAAACTGATTTTGTTAATTGCGGCACAATGTGAAATAATTTAGACTACACTTCGTTTGATGAAACAAACAAGAACCGACAAGAAAACTTTAAAAATGAAATAAACCTAAGAAAATTACCTGCTACTCTATCTACCCTTTATTTATTTTTACGTATGTATTGATGGGTGACATCAATCATAAAAAATTTCATTTCAAAATACAAAAGTCATCTTGTTTTCTCAAGTCAATTAATAAAATATTAAAATTGATATTAATTATTAATTATTTTCAAATAATAATTGTATTGACTTAAATTATATAATTTTATACCATTTTGAGTTAAAATTATTTTAAAAAGTTAGTAACTTTTATAGCTTGAAAGGTTGGGAGAAAAACATGAAATAATAAAGAAAAACAAATAAAAGGTCATCACATAAGAATAAACAAAAATAAGTACTAATTTTTATCTATCAACTTTTTATGTGTGTACTAAATTTATTACGACTCAATTAATTGTTTTATGTTGTATTTGAGTTCAAATAAAAGAAGAGAGAAAAAAAGGATTTGGTTCAACTACCAAACAGAGAAAGACAACTAGATAATGGGAGGTTGCATTACACCGCATAAAATAAATATAGTACAAGTAAGTCAATATATATGTGTGTGTGTGTTTGTGTGTGTAACAAAGCAAAGGAAAAAAGACTAAGCAAAATAATTTTAATAGATAGACATTTTTAAGTCATACTATCATTTCTTATATTTATATATATAAGTGTAATATAGCAATAGTGTAGTTTAAAAATAAGAATAATTTTCATTCACTTCCTTACTTCTAAACTCACAAACAATGAAAAATTTAATTAAAATCACATCTCATTCATTCTTTTCTAAAACTCACAAACATGATAAAGAAAAAGTCTCTTCCCATCACTTTCCCTTCTATACTTTTCTTTCCCATTCTATCTCTCCAAACTCACAAACACAGCATCGAGGACTTTTACCATTGATTTTTCTCACCATAACCGATCAAAACTACTCCTTTAGTGCGCCCCCCCCCCCCCCCCCCCCCCCCCCAACAGTACCCTTAATCTAAATTACAACATTTGAACTACTACCAAAAGATAACAAATCAACTTACATAATTAATAAAAGTGATATCACTAACCTACCAATTAACCAAATCCAAATTTCATTTTCATTTTCATTTGGTTGTTGACAACCAGTACAATCATACATTGCTCAGAATACAGATAAATTTCAGATATATATTTTTCTTTGATTATAATTTAATTTTCAGAATATATTTTGCATAAGTTGTATATAATCTTTTATTTGTGAGTTAAGAATTCCTTATATACGATGTTAAACCTGTTAGGATCCTTAAAGTAAGAAGTTGGTCACTGCTTACTTTTCCGTGTACGAGAAAGAACATTTCAAAAGCTAAGTTCCTTATAAAACAATACAAACATCAAAACAGAACTTAGACAAATAAAATAAAAATAAAAAATAAAAAAAGCAGTGTCCCTCAAGAAACTTAATCTTTCAATGTTCTTTGTATGACCCAATTTAATTTGTCAAAAATCAGTATATTTTCGCCTCATAGTTCGGCCTCTCGCCTGCCATGTCCTATATATATATATAACTACAGTGTCACCAATTTCTATTAAATTCTAAGTTGAGCCTTTCTCTTTTCATGTCCTAATCTCTCTCTCTCTAATATTTCAAATAACTAGAGAGAGATTAAGAGAGAGAAAATGGGAGCGATAATGATGGGAAGAAGGAGGAATCTTGTAGTGTTATTATTGCCCACGATATTAATAGGGGTGG
Organism: Hedera helix; assembly: GCA_947179155.2. Taxonomy (NCBI): domain Eukaryota; kingdom Viridiplantae; phylum Streptophyta; class Magnoliopsida; order Apiales; family Araliaceae; genus Hedera; species Hedera helix. The sequence goes on from OX359273.1 coordinate 36,177,659, forward strand.
TTTTTGTTAGCATGATTCATGCATACAGTGATAATTCATCACCGGAAGATCAATTTTCCGGCAGCCATTATCGGGAAAAAATGCGAAAAATGCGAGCTTTTAAGGCTTCTTTTGCTCAACGTGATTCCATATCTGTTCCACCTAGCCCCAATATATCTCCAGCGCCAAGCCTTTCTGCTACAGCTCCATCACCAAGTTTTCTTGCTCCGGCTCCATCACCGTCAGTAAGTTCTAAAAACCTCTTTCTTTTTTTCATTTTTTGAAACTCGAAGGAAAAGATAGCAACGTAGAATTTTTTTCTAATAAATTAAAATAATTCTAAGTATCTATACTTCTAAAAGAATCTGTTTTTGAATGATCAATAAGGTTATGATCAATTGTGTATGATGTAGGTTAGTGGTACACCAAGCCCACGTGTGTATCACGTGACATCGTATGGTGCAGACCCAACTGGGGAAATTGATAGTACAGATTCAATTCTTAGAGCAATATCGGATGCAGTACAAGGACCAGGTAATGGGTTCTTGATGAAGGGAATTGTGAATCTTGGTGGTGTAAGGATCAACCTTGATGGTGGAAATTACAAAATTAGCCGCCCCTTACGGCTGCCGGTCGGCGGCTTAGGTAACCTCATGGTATGCTTCCCATTATTTTGGAACTTTTAAAATCTAGCTATGAAAAGTCCAGGGGGATCGGTTTTTGGGACCGAAAGTTGTGACTGATACTTTTTTTTTTTTTTTTTTTTTGACTCTTAAAATATTTATAATATTTATTCTGATAATTTTTTTTTACAGAATTTAATTATTTAGGTGTAATTTGGATGTATATAAATAACAGTGTTATACAGTCTGTATAATATTGTTATTTACATGTATCTAAATTACACATAAATCACTAAATTTTATATAAAAATAATTATCAAAATAAATATTATAAATATTTTAAAATATATATATATAAATAAGACCGGTCGCTAAAGTCGATCACTAAAAACGGTGCTCTAGAATCAATCAACTAACTATATTCTCATTTCAAGATTTTTGTAATCAATGACTTTTCTACGTTATAGGTGTATTTTTTTCTTTATATTTGTCTTCATTTTCTAATAAATGAAATGTAAACAACTATAAATCACAATAAATGAAATGTAAACAGAATTATCCCATTGCCAACATGTTGACTCGGGTGGTATTCCATGAAAATGAGTAATTAAGATTTGAATTATTAATATATTTTGAAAATTGATATTTTCATAAATTAATTTAATATTTTTATAAGATTAAATGAGACTCACTTGTAAAATATTAAAATTAACTTTGAAAATATCAATTCTATGGAATTGATATTTTCACGAGTTAATTTTATATTTCCATAAAATCAAATGAGATCTACTTGTGAAAATATAAAGTTAACTTGAAAAAATATCAATTCTCTATATTTAAATAAATTAGACAGTTTGTCTAGATGAGAATTTGAACGGGAAAATATTTTTTGATAATTAATGTGTAAAACATTTGAATGATAGTATTTTACAATTTTAATCCTACGAAAAGATAGAGAAGAAGTGAAAAAAGAGCTAAAATAACACCAAGGACAAAAGAGAAATAATATAATGTTATTAAGGTTATTTTTGTTCAAAAAAAAATAAAAATTTCACTCTTAACGATATGAAGATTCTCCCTTAGCATTTAGAAGCAATAAGATGAAATTTTTTTTTAACTAAACAAGTTTAATCTCTTGGTGAATCAAACATGCTAGTATTAAGAGGTATCAAGAGCTAATCAAACATTACCTTAGTTTCATAGAAAATTACCAATTTTAAATGCATGGTATAATTGTTCACTCTATTTTGCTTGTTTGTAATTGTTCTAAGAAATAATTTTTAATGGAAACAGATATACGGAGGAACATTAAAAGCTTCAGAAGATTTTCCAGTAGACGGATATCTAATTGATTTGTCAGATTCATCTAATAAAGGCCTCGAGTACAATTATGAATTTGTAACACTTACAGACCTTATGTTAGACTCAAATTACAGGGGTGGAGGAGTTAAAGTTGAAGACTCACTTAGAATTAGCATTGATAATTGCTACATTGCACATTTCACTAGTTTTGGTATCTCGGTCGATGGTGGACACGAGACCTACATTCGGAATTGCTTCCTAGGCCAACATATCACAGCTGGTGGCGATTCCGGAGAGAGAAATTTCTCAGGAACTGCAATAAATTTAAACGGAAATGATAACGCTGTTACAGACGTGGTAATTTTTTCAGCTGCCACTGGAATTATCATATCGGGCCAAGCTAATACACTCTCAGGGGTACATTGTTATAATAAGGCCACAGGTTTTGGTGGCACAGGGATTTATCTAAAATTGTCTGGTTTGACACAGACCCGAATTATAAATTCTTATTTAGATTATACTGGTATTGTCGCAGAGGATCCAGTTCAACTTCACATTTCTAGTAGTTTTTTCCTTGGAGATGCATTTATCCTCTTAAAATCGATAAACGGAGTTGCAAATGGAGTTAATATTGTCGATAATATGTTCTCGGGGTCAAATAGTGGGATTGACATTGTACAGTTGGATCAAAGAAATGGTGAGTTTAAGGAGGTTGAACAAGTTGTTGTTGATAGGAATAATGTGAGGGGAATGAATGTTAAGGCAACTATTGCTAGAGGAACTGTAGAGGGGAATGATAGCTCGTGGACCATTGACCTTAATCGAAAGCTTCTATTTCCTAATCTTATAAAATCTGTACAATATTCGTTAACTACAAGTGAGAACGCATTTCCAAATCATGCTTTGCGAAATGTGTCAGATAATAGGGTAGTTATCGTGTCAGATGTGATTGTTCCTGCAAGTGTTACTGTCATGGTGAATCAATGAGTGCCAAAGGTGGCCCTACGTAATACTCAAAATTCTCTCAAATGCAAGGATTTGGGAAAAGAGTTGTAAATATATTCATGGATCAAATCCATTGCATTTCTTATTTTCTTACAGAAATTCAAGATATTAAATTTCTTGAATGTATACCCCAATTGGTGGAAAAATAAGTACTTTTAGTGGAATTACAAGAAGGTTTGATTCGAGTTGGGTTTCTGGAAGTAGACTAATGTTGAATTAAGAATGGGCCATTGAAATTTTGAACCATAATTTGACAAAGGAGTTTGTCTCTAGAAAGAGCAAAGAAGTTGCTTCTAACAGAGGCGAAGTTGGGTACGTAATCACTCGTTTGTGGAAATTTTACACATTTTTCTATTCCTTAATTTGACTACAATATATGTATAAAGAAGTGATATTTTCACAGATTTTTTTTATATTTTTACATATAAATTGTTGTTATAGACCTATAGCGACACTTTTCATATAAAAAAATCAAAAAAATCATGTAAAAATATCAATTTCCTATATATATATATATATATAATATGTTTTTATTATATATTTTTTACATTTATACGATTAGATTATTAAGTTAACAATTAAATAATATTATATCATAAGTGGTATGAGATAACTTATTTTTAGGTTAATCTAAAATACCTTCTGCTCTTTAAATAATCAATCATAATTAGTATTTTAAGACAATTATAATTAAATGATCCCTCTTGCAAATTAGGGAATAAAATAATATAAGAGTTGGCTTAGTTTCACATAGAGTGCTTGAGTGTGAAGTAAAAGGCTTAATATGCAAGGTTAACCTAAGACTTATAAACTTTAACTTTTTGGGTCAAAGTTACGTGCAACAATTATTTTAAAACTAGCTATGTGTCTCATGCCAAATACAGGATTTACAATTGCATATTATTTATTAATTGTACTTTATATTATTCAATGTATTCTAAATATTAGCTAAGTAGTGATAGTGTAATGTTATAAATGACAGTAAAAAAATAATAAAATTTTAAACCATCATGTTACTTTACTATTCTAAAATAAAAATATATTTCTAATTTTGGACCAAACTAAAAAGAAAATCATATACATAATATTAATACAAAACGAATATTAGTTAATTTTTTTATATATAAAATGACATTGAAATATTATTTTAATCATTATTTATAAAAGACTATTGTACTTTTTTATATTCCAAAGTTTACATGTCAAACACCTGTCTCGCATCAGACTTTAAAAGGTCTACACTTACACTCCTAAATTTCTATTTTTAATTTTAAGTTGCATTCTCCGAACTTTAAACCTATCACTTTTGACTGAAAATGGCGCACGTGTTACTTTTTTTCATGGGCAATAAGGTCAATTAAGTTCTTTTGTACATTCTATTTTTTTTGCTTATTATTTCTCTCTTCCCTTTTAAATAAGATTAAAAAAATAGAATATAAATATTTTTTAAAAATGAGCAAAATTTCATAAATTATATATTCAAAAAAATTAAATAAAGCAAAAATATAAAACAAAATTAGTATATATGAATAACTACAAAATATAATTTTAAAAAAGATTGAACATTTTTCCTAAATTAAAGTGCAAAATCATAAATAAAAATAAAAAAACAACATCCGTCCCATGAGGCATATTGTTCATCTTCTTCCAGTCTTCAACAAATACAAGCAGATTCACAATACAAACATACCCAAAAATATCAAACTAAGTTTTGAATATCCTGCTTTCAAAAATATCAAACAAGCTGATATATATATATATATATATATATAATCATGATGAAGAGGTAGAAACCCAAAGTCTAAACCCAAATTACTAATTAAGATGGTTTAGAGAGAGATTGATGATGAAATAGAAGTTGGCGTTTTCCAAAACCTTAAGATTGAGCAGTATAGATAATGAGGAAGAAGTCTGTTGCTAAGATTTAGATTGTAGGCTTCTAGGCTTGAATTTGTTTTAATGTAATATTTTGTTTAATTATTGCAATCCAATTTCATAGTTTGTTACTTCCTTAACATCACATCCCCAATTAACAATTTAGGAAAAAATATAATAATAATGTTGTGGTTTCAGAAAAGGGCCTATTGATCAGTGATGGCCGGTTCAGTTTTATGAAAACTTTTTTCTCATTACCAGATCTCCGAATCTCCTAAACAGCGCCGATCTCCTTCTTCTATGGAAATTCCTTTCACTATCTGAAGAATCTTCTAAGTTGGAACCATCTATTTGTTCAAAATTTTCTGAGCTCATACCATCTGCATAATCTGCCAACGCGGAAGATTTTCTCTGGTGATGAGATGGTGATTTTGGTGTATGAGGCTCTGACTTTGGCGATTTTGTGGAAGTGTCAAATATTGAGCCCTTAAGTACCTACTTTTACAGGATCCTCGTCTACCACTTTTTCATCTTCATGTTTACTCTTTATCTCATTAAGATCGAAACTAAAACCTTTCTTCTCAAGTGCATTTTTTTTCATTAATCTCCTCAAATGCCGACTCAGGTGACAAGAATGTCTCGCTTTCCTCCTTATCCTCTGTCTTCAACTCTGAGTAAGCTGGATTTCATGATGAATGAAGGAGAAGAGAATTGAAAAAGAAAGAGAAAATGAAAGTAAAGACATGACAAGTATTTAGCCCATTTTACCCCTTACGCAGGTAGTGTTTTAATTGAAAACTGGAAATCTAGGTCAAAAGTGACTGGTTAAAATTTCGGATAATATAGTTTAAAACTAAAATTACAAGTTTTGGGTGTAAGTGTGGATCTTTTAAAATTTGAGGTGTGACAGTTATTTGACGTAAACTTTGGAGGTACAAAAAACACATTATTCCGACTAAAATATTATTTGCATCCCAGACTTTATATGTCAGCCACCTGACACATCCCAAACTTTAAAAGGTTCATACTTACACCCCCAACTTCTATTTTTAGTTTTAAGTTGAATCCTCCGGACAATTAGCCGGTCACTTTTAACCAAAAGTCTCACACATGACTTTTTAAGAGCAATTGAGTCAATTCATTTCTCTCCTTCACTCGTTACTTATCTTTTCAATTTTTTTCATCTGATTCATTTCCTTCAATACTGCTATGATTAATTTGAAGAAAATAAACATTAAAAACTTATATGTTTATATAATTAGATATAATCAATTGAGCAGTATTCATCTTCTTCCCCAACAATCTTATGCCAAGAACCATGTATGAACATTACTATTTCTCTCTCCCCTTTCAGATCTATATATAGAGAGAGAGATAAATTTTTGGGTTTCAATTTGCAAGTGAAGATTTGATTTTTTTTCCCCTTCCTTAATAGACCAACTCAGCTCCGTATCTATATCTATATTATGGATCTAGATCTTAAAATATAATAAAAGAGTCATCAAAGTTTTAAAAAATATATATATTAACAACAATAATAGCTTGGAGAATATTGAGGAAGAAGACAATACAGCCTCCCTCCCGGCTCATATAACTTTTTCTCCAATTTGGGTATTACCTCTTCAATGGGTTTCGTCAAATTTCCAATAAAAATCCCCCCATCTCCAAATCTCCTCACATCGGTGGCGAAAATGTATTAAATCCAAAACAGCCTTTAACTGCCATTTCAAAACTAACAAACTTAACATATATTTTCCCTTTTCATTTCTAGTCATAAACAAAGATATTACAATCCATAACCAAAATTAAAAGAATTTCTAAAATCTAATTAGAGAAGCAAATTAAGCAATCACCTTATTCAGGTCAGGACCCTTAAAAGCCTCCTCAGCTTTCTGGGGCTGTGGGTGGAAGTATAGGCAAGAGGATGATTGAAACCCCAAATAACACAGTTTCTGGGGCTGGGCTTCAATTGCGATTGATTTGACGGGTGTTTTGGTCTAACATTCAGTTACGATAGGGGTAAAAATAGGAAATTTATGTTGAATTTTTTAGCAACTGTTATGATAAAGATACTATGACTATCAATTTATAAACCCTAACCTTAAAAGCCCATTTTTCTGATGGAATTAAGATAGAAGAAGCTGGGTTCATGATAAATGAAAGAGAAGAGAATTGAAGAAAGAGAGAGAAAATGAAAGTGGAGAATGTACTGTTTGAAGTAACTGGAACCCGATTAAAAATGATCGGTAAAATACACGAAAGGAACAACTTAACATCAAAAAAATAAATTTGAGGTGGAAGTACATATTTTTTAAAATTTAAGATATAATATATAAAATTTGAAGTATAAATAATATTTTAATCAATTAAAAATTAAATAAAAGGAAGAATAATAATTTGAAGAGCATTCTTCTTCTTCTTCGTATTTTTTTCTTTTTTTTTGTCAACTAAAATGAAGATTCTAAATAAACGCATAAATGTTTTCAAGGATTAGATATAATTAAATGCCTAGGAATAGAGGAACTACTAATTTACATTGAATTGCCAACAAAATTTATTATATGTCTCATGAATAAGTTGCCGGAAAGGAAAGTACTAATTCTCACATATATATTATGAGATAATACAAATATAATAAAAGTTAATTATATTCAAGTATTATTTTATGGGTCAACTCAATTCAGGACCAACAAAAAACATCTCAGATAACTCATACAAAAGTGTTATTTGTGTTATTATAGTAAGTAATAGATCTTCGTTATAAATTCTCCAAACAGGACATTTAAATTGAATTTTGAGACGGAAAGATGGTATTACATCTGTTCCAAATTATAATATTATCGTTGACTTTTAAACGTTAATTTAAAATATTTTCAAACTTAAAAGTGAAGTAATTCACTAATAATACTAAAATTAAAGTAATTTCATAATTATATTAATTAAAATTAAAATAATTCATTAATGATCGTAATACTTGTATTTTTGAGTGGAGGGAGTACTTAAGTACGCTAAGAATAAAGCATGTACATATGTATAAGATAGATGGAAGTGTTTTGGGCATTTGCATAAATTGGGGGTAAATTCAAATTGAAAGATTAATAGACAAATTTTTGTTATGCAGATTAATCTGGTTGCACATTTTAGTCATTTTTCACGCAGTTAGAGTTGTTCCAGCTGAACAGCCAAACCAATTCTAACGCTTAACAGCATATTAAAAAGACAGTAAACAATGATGGCTCACAAGTGTTATGCTAAGAAATAAAGTAATAATATTTTTAAACATTCAAAATCAAGAACCTAAAATTAATTTATTTATTTTACCATTAAAATTACAACTAATTGTACATTTTTCAATACTCCATTCATCCCAAAATAAAAAGCTCTCTTAAAAAAGTCCAGCATTTATTGAAAAAATTATCGATTTTCACTACTACAAAACAGTAAAAAGATAACACTTAAACAACAAAGTTTTTATAAAAAACGTTGTGATATTTTTTTTCACAACGTTTTTTTAAAAAACGTTATAGATACATATGCAAAAACGTTATGTATTTATAAGAGACAATATTTGGTTTTAAAGTTATAACGTTTTCTTAAGGAAAACGTTATCTATTTAAAAAACACGGAGCTTGAAAAAATCGCGCGAAAGTAAAAACTTAAAATTAAAACACGGAGCATATATATATAATTTTTAATTATTAAATGAACAAATTTCATAGGTAAAAAAAATATTTTCTCTCACTAAACTTTTTCCTCCCTCTTCTCTCTTACCCTTACCCTAGCCACCGCACTCCTTCCTCCCTCCATTTCTTTTGCTCTTCTTTTCCTATCTTCGTGACCCAGACTCTCATTCCCTCTTCTTTCTCTGTTCCCAGATGGATGGTTAATCGCATCTCTCAGCGGGTAACTCCAGTAGCAGTCCCTCGAGGGACCTATTCTCGAAATTTGGGGTTTCTAAACTTACCTCTCTTGAAATGGTTGAATCGGAACCGATACCTCTTGATATTTCTACTGATTCAGATGATTCTTTGTCTTCATTAGTATTTACTTGGTAATTCATCAAGAAGTTTTATTCACATTTTTACATTATTTATGGATATTGCTTTATAAACGATTCTGTTGTGCTGCTAAGTAGCCTAAACGGCCTACTGATATTGCTTTATTAATGATTATTTGAGCTTAGTTTTGGGTGGCTTTTATTGATGGTGCATGTTGATGTTAATAGAGCCTCATCAATTTCTCAGACAGGTGACTAAAGATATATTGCTATTAGCTGACACGTTTTTGTGACTAAAGATGCAAAGTAAATTTTTGTGCAGGGCCTTTAGTAGCCGTTCCTTGTAGAGGAGAGAGAGTCCCTCTGGGTCACATAGAACAAGTATGCTTCCCTTTCTCACTTTAGAATCAACATTAGCTTAAATTATCTTGTTTAGAACTTTTGTTTGATTTTTAATATACATTTCTGTACCATGATTCTACAGTTAGAGGCATCAACAAATCAGGAACTTGGACCAACAAATTCTCCTGTTTAATCTTTCTTCCAAGATCCTTTGTCGCGTTGTTCATATTTAGTTACTGGTAATTTCCATATTTATTTTTCTGGGGACTTGTCTTTGCTTTCTTTAATGTTTATTCAATTCCATGAATGAACTCCAAGGGATGCACCATAAGCCTGGAGCATGAAGTTGATTACCAAGTATTGCATAGGAAGCAGAGTTGAAAGAGCCTCACACAGAGAATGAACACAATATGTTTGATAAAAGTCCTCAGACAAATGTTGAGAAATCTGAATTAGTGAATCGGGGGGCTAGCTCTCGCATTACCCCAAAGCACTTTGAAGTGGGTTCAACCTCTAAGAATACCCTGGAAGAAGGGGAAATTTTAGTTTCCTCTAAGCTAGATGTAGTTGCCTTTAAACTTATAAGAATTCTATGATATTAATTATGTTTCTGAAATGAATTTCTTTGTTGATTTTTATTTCTCATAAGGGATTGGTAGTTTGCAAATGTTGAGTTCTATATTATTCTGTTTTAGTTCTGCATTTAGATGGTTCTCTTTGACATCTCAGAAATTTAGATTATTATGATATGTATTTTAATACTGTTCGTACTCAAGGCTGGAGGGAAAGAGGGAGGGGGAGGGAATCAAGGCCACCCTCTTAGATTTTTGTAATGAAGAACTTATATGTATTGATTTTCAACATATTGCAGTAGAGGCCACTCAATAATCATCATTTTTATTTGTAAATTGTAATGCAAGAGTTTACAAACACTATCAATCTATCTTCAAATATTATCTGCTAACTTTTAGGATTTAGCATATAGGATTTAACATCTTATAAATGATATTAAATCATGACAAATTCATTCTCACTCCATAATTTGGTTATGGATTTAAATTTTGAGATTCGAGGTGAAATTAATACATATCATACTGATCTACTCAAACATCAGTAAATTTCTTAAGCTTTTGTTGTTATATATTAATGTCTTTAAAAATTATAACTTCATATTTCTTGTTATCTAAGCTTTTGACAATATTTATTAACCAAAGAGAATATAAAATTTTGTAACTATTTCAGTTTGTCATAATATATGGCCCCTCCTAGGCCAAATATCTCAATCCGTCCTTGTTTATAATGCTTCAGAATCTCAAAGTAAGAACAATAATAATAAACCTAAATTTATTGAAGTGCTCCAAAAGGTATTTTAAAAAGAAAAAGTAACTTAGTAGATTACCAGCTAGTTAATATGTTACATCAAAGGTAAGTTTAGTTTCCTTTAAGCTAGATGTAGTTGCCTTTAAATTTTGTCGTGATTAATTAATGATCTAATACCATAGCTTTTCACAATATATTTTACAGTAGTTTAAATTGCCTATCCATTTTAAAGTCTTGGAATCTGAGCAATGTGTGTATGTTGATCGGGTACATAATCAGATGTTCTGATAAATTCTGTGCAGATCACTCTCGTTATCAACACAACGCGACAAGAACCTGTCCAAGCTAACGAAACTTGTTGTAAATAATAAAAGATTTGATGGCAGAACCCAAGACTCACCAGAAACACTTTTTAAGCAGGTGATTTAATCTCCGTCCGAAAACGTGTGTGTGTGTATATATATATATATATATATATATAATTTTTCACAGCGGTGGAGGTTCTAACTTTTAACATGAAGTATTTACTCTCGAATTGTGATTTTCTGGCAACTTTTTGTTCACCAATCACCATATCGTTATTTTATCTGGATCATATATCGGTGTATTTTGCGTATAGTTGATTTGTTCCCTTTGACCGTTATAGTCTATTTTTACTGATTCAAATCCCCTTCATCCTGTCCCTCATCCTCAGCATGCAGACAAAACACACATGCACCAAAAATAAACAGAAAAGAAAATAGAAAGAAATAAAGATCAGTAAGGGGGGTAAGTTGATGAACGACCTTTCTCTCCACCTTATCTCAGTGGTTCAATTATTTTTGTTGCTAGTTTGCCCAAAGAAGGGAAACATTGAAAATATGGTTTGGGATCTTATGTTATTTTTGGGTATGGTTTCAATAGATGCAGAGAAAGAAAGAAAAGAGGACAGCCAAGTTTTACTAATATTTACTTAACCTAGTTACTAATTATTGTTATCATAAAAAATATCCTAAAAATTGGAAGCCTAACATCAGTAAAATAACTTTTTTAGTCTTTGTACTATTTTTTTAGTTTCATTTTAGTTCTTATATAATTTTTATTTTGTAATTGTCTCTGTATAATTTTGTATTGAGTAATATCATCAATAGATGTAAGAGGTAATAACATGGCTTTAAAAAAAATGACATGGCTTCATCAATTTTAAAATGGTTGTATTTCTGCTCTATCTTCATTTGTGGTCTAATAATGCTAGAATCCAGAAATCTTTTTCTTGTTCCTATATTTGCTTAACAAGCACCTGCTAGCATCATCTCATGGATCAAGTATGCCTTTCAGTTTCTTTTTCTAATCTTATGTTTTTATATTCTTATTTGGCAATGAGAATGTCTCTGTAGTCTTCTTAGTCATCCTCATCATTGAATCAATTAATTCACTTTTTTTCTTATATATTTTATTAACTTTTTAATTTGATATCTTGCTGTTGTGTACCAAATTATGATTTGTAAGGGAGAGTATGGAATTTGGACAGCTTTCTTGGCACTTCTTTTACGTCTCTTCTTCCATATCCTTGGTACATTCTTTATTGCCATATCAAATATTTTTTTTGTATTTGAATTAAAAATGATGCAATCACTACTTGGAATTAGCTATAACTTGTGAACTTATTTTCTGTTCCTACTTGGTTTAGTTTTAAGTACCTTATTTTAATACCTTCCGAGTGACTGCCTTATATGCTTTACTTATTGGATTTATCCTTTGTATATTTTTTGTTGTCTTTATGAAGCTTACAATTTTTTAAATTAAGACTACTAGAGAAATGAAAGGACCATTTTATCCCTCCTTGTTACAGAATGCGTACAGGTTTTATCATTTTATCTGTTTTGTCTTATTTAGTTGTTCAGACCATGATGATGGCTGAGTTTGGTTTGGAGATGCAGTTTAGTTGTTCTGTTTTGCAGTTTTGGGTTGATTGTGGGTTTGTTTGTGGGTGTGCTGTGGTTTGCTAACATTCTAATTTGTACTAAACTTGGCTAATTAGTCTACAGTGGGAGACTAACTTTTTGTTATTTTATTTCAGTGGGAAAAGGCAAATGGATTAACGTACACACAAGAACAAATTGACGAAGTACGGGGTGAGTGGGCAGCTTATGTGAGCAGCTACATGTAAGCCTCGAGTTAACAGTGGATGTACATGTTTAGATGAATGTATTTTGGGAGTTAACGGTGGGTGTACAGGTTAATTTAGATGAATGTATTTTGGGAGAAGACTTTTTTGCACATGATTAGGTAGTAGTGCACCACAGTTAGTTTGGTATATTTTGTGGATAGTTGGTATATTTTGTGGATGTAGTAATTTGAAACTGTAAACGTACGGTATTATTTGATGTATTTTGAAACTGAGAATGGTTGATACATTTTGGTTTTAAATGAGAATTTAGAGTTTTTTTTAGTTATATATCATTGCTTAAACGTTGTGTAATGTATAAACAAAGATATATTACAACATTTTTATGTTACACTACAAAATTTTAAAAACGTTGTCTAAACGTACTACAGTACATGACATCTTATAAACGTTGTATAAATTAGTCTAAAGGTTGTGTGATGTATTAAAATACAACGTTTTATACCAGAAAATGTTGTGGAATGATACCATCTACAACGTTTTCAAGCATCTTAGTATTTATTTAAAGACAATGTACAACGTTTTTTAGTAAAAAACGTTGTATTATGAGCCAACTACAACGTTTTAAAAACGTTGTATAAAATGTGTCAAATAGATGACACCCTTAACCTCGACGTTTCTGGGAGAAAATTACAACGTTTTTTAGGTGTTATCTTTTTACTGTTTTGTAGTAGTGTTTACATTTAGCCTCTAAATTAAACTTAAATTAAAATATCGATATTCGATGAAAAATATTTCTAACCAGTTGACTTTTTTTAGTCTATTTTGAGAAAAGAAAGTCCCAACCTAAAATGCCTTTTTTTAAAATTTTTATTTTGACATGAGTAACACAATTAATTAAGAAGTGGCGGTTTGGGGCTTTGGTGGTTTGGTTATTTCTCAGGAGTAATAGTTGTGCTTCGGCCTTTTTATAGTCTTTGAAATGTTAAGAGCCCGTTTGAAATTCTTTGCTTCATTATATTCTTATTATAATATCTTTCTCAATGCAATTAAATTTATTACTTTTGTAAATAAAAAAAAAAACAACTTTTGAGCAACAATCATACACATTTAATAATATTGAAATAATAAAAATAACAGTGCTAAAATAAATATATATTTAACACACTTTTATAGTTATATATTCTAGTGATGGTCGATAATTTATCTGACAACACATTTATTATTCTAACAATATTTTTTCACGATCGTCTAATCCTAATGCATACTAACCCAGGGTACTAAAAACCTATACAATATAAAAAAATAATAATTAAGGAATAAAAACTGTATAATATTTAGTGGCGTAATGAACATGCGATGGATGGATTTATTTTGTGGCTAGTGGTCAACTCAAGTAACCCCCTTTACAACAGTTGAATTTTTATATAAAAATTTGAGATTTAGGGAAAGTAACATTACTTATCTCCTATTGTTTCAAAGTTGACGATAAAGTATATATATATAAATTTTTTATGGTAGATAATAAATTAAACACGCTCTATTTTTCACCCTTATTTTATCAAAATAATAAGTACCCCATTAATATACAATAAAAGAGGAAAATATTTGATTCTCGCAAAATTATTTCACAAATAAAGTTATCTTAAACTTTAAGGGGAATGTAGGTCCTCAAAATTTATTAAAATTCAAATTATGATACAAATTTAATTTAATTTATAAAATAACCATTTTGTAATCAATCAAAATTAAATAAACTTACATTAATTTTAAGTTTTAAAATTTTACAAAGTAACTACAAGAAAATTAAATATGACACTTTCGTACAAGGATGGAGTTTTTTTTTCTTCATAAAGATAGGGCACCATATAATTGTCTTGAAAAAAAATATTAACATCTCGTATATAACAATGTTAAATCTAGGTGATAAGAATTATTTTTCGGACAATATCCCACATACAACTTTTTCTCGTATAGAAAATAGTTGTAATTGCATTCGGTGTCCATTATTTTTACTAGTCTTATCGGCACACACACTGTGTACGCAACTTAAAAATTGCAACATAATTATTTTTTATATAATTTTTTGCGTCAGTTAATTGTAGGAGAATAATTTAAGAATGAACGAAAATTAAGAGATAAAATTGAAATTAAATAATGTCATAATATATCTTTTGCATAATTAAGATGTTGCGCGGACTCGTTAAAAAATTGTTATTTTTCTTCCCGTCTCTTAATAATCGATTCGATTAGTATGAAGTTAACTTTATGATAAGTTGGATAATGGACCAATACAATATTGACATTCAAGTCGTGGACGTTTTCTCTCTCTACGTGTTAGTATTGTATTAGTTTATTGTTCAACTTACCATAAAATTAATTTCATGCTAACTGAATCCCTTAATAATATAGTTAACCGAGCAATAAATTCCGACGGGCTCATAAAGTTTTAACGACAGGCAGCCAACCGTAACGTTTGACAATGTTAATTTTATGAATATTTAACTCTCTCCCACCCTTCTTAGATAGTACACACTAACTAGTATCTCTTATTTATATGCCCATCCACTCCAACGCTCCAAGCATTCAATTAGGATTGAGCAAACTTCGGTTATAATCGAAAAATCAAATCGAAATAACCGAATCAAACTTTTAAAATCGAAATATTTCAGTTATTTGGGTAATTTCGGTTATAACCGAAATTTATTTCAGTGTTTAGTTTCGGTTTTGGATAGAAAAATTGTACTATATATTCGGTTAACCGAATAGTAAAAAAAAATGGATTTGGAGCAACCGACATTCCAATGGATCCAAATGCAAAGATAACATCGACAAGAAGGGTGTCTCTTTTACGTCTATAGATATCATTTATCCACCCACAGACCCACTAATTGCAGCTCCAATAATTGCACCAACTAATCAGCTCCAATGATTTTATTTTTTTGAAAAAATTAAATTAAATTCGGGTAATAACCGAATAACCGAATACGAAATTCGATTATTAGATTTTCGATAATTCGGTTATTTGTCAATTCGGTTATTAATTCGGATAGTAATTTTTTGATAAATTCGATTTTCGATTATAACCGAACCGCCTATTCGATTCGATTATAACCGAATGATCACCCCTACATTCAACCAACAACATAGATATAACCCACATAAATATTCTCTCACCATATATAGATATATAGCTCTTTGATCCTTGATTCACTACGTTGTTAGATTATTAACACTACAAAACAATGACGAGGCTATTTTCATCATAAATAATATTCTTCTTCTTCATATTTTTATTTGTACAAGAAACATGTTCCCTTAGAGACAATATGTAATACCCGGTTCTTTTTCCTAAAGTCTCACATCACTCTATTTTAAAACTTTTTCCATTCCCTTTGCCTATATATATGGGATTGCCCTTTTAGTTTTTAAACATTCAACATTAAGGTTTTACCCAATTTAAGAAAATCTTTTTGTGTGAGGACTTTTTTTATAAGGACCTCCCTAGTTAAAATTTTTGGTGTCGATAACGTGGGCAGACTGCAAACCTCATAATTTCGGATATGTCTCTTTTTCTTTCTTTGTGTAATTATTTAATTTTTTGTATTAGTTTTAATTTTTGTATGCTATTTAGTTTGTTAGTTAATATATTTTGGTATATCTTTGTTAGTAATTAGCATTTTAGAATATTAAATTAGTATTTTTGTAACTTTAAAGTTTTGACAAGAAATAATAATAATAATAATAATAATAATAATAATAATAATAATAATAATAATAATAATAATAATAATAATAATATTAATATAATAAAATATTTGTTTGAAATAGAAATAAAAAATAGAAAGAATATTTTTGTGAATATACTTATATGTATTTCGGAATGAACAAGAATACTATTATTTATTAATATATACGTTACCATGATTAGAATATTTATCTATGTATAACTTTAGGTAGAATTTTGTATAGAACGAAAGGATTTCAAATTCGCCTTAGAGAAAGAAAATATGTAAAACTTAATCAATTGATTAACTATTTATTTATCAATTATTTTATTATGTTTAATTAGCTCACACGAAGGGAATTTAACGACTCAGTTTTGCAATATAATTTCGAGTATTACATTGCTTATTCTAGGTACGGATTCCGTATTCCTTCAGCGATACTCATGTGACTTTAATTTGTTTCTTTTGTTCCTCATTAGAATTTGGATATTTTCTCGATATATTGTTCATAGTCAAATGCATATGATAGTTTTGTTTTATTTTAGATATTCGCAACTTATCTTATACTCTTTAGACTTATTAAGCATGTCTAGTATTTAGAGACTTTATGTTGATTTGTTTCAGTTTAACATATGCGTATTAGAACCTCTTTTGTGATATTATGTCGCATTCGATGTGATATAATATTTTTGTTAAAAAGTATTGTAGGGTATACCTGAGCTATAACCATATGTGGGGGTACCACAAGCATGCCTCTGGTAACTAAGACATGACACTTTCCGTGGCGGTGTGATTAGTCCACGACGTCTCCATTTTGTGTTTCGGTGAACATTTTGTGTTTTGTTGTGGGAGGCGTATGGGTCGGCTCTAACATTTTGTTCTGTTCTGCTCTGCGATCTGGTGTTGTTCGTAGTGCCGAATACACCTTTTCGATTCTGTATGCATTTGGATCTGCAGTCCAATGTGTGCCTGCCTGTGTGACAGTATTTTGATTTATCTTTGTGACAAGGTATATTTTTGTTTTGTTCTAAGCTCGGTATGAAATAAACACAACCATTCAATTCAGTGTTTTATGTTGTTCAGTAAATTAGTTCAATGAATCAGTTTCAGTTCAGTAGATCGGTTCAGTTCAGTAGATTAGTTTAGTTTAGTAGATTATATTATTCAGTTCAGTAAGATTATGTAATTCAGTTTAGTTGATTTTGTTAATCTCAATTTAGTTCAGTCGATTTTGTTATTTAATTTCAGTTCTTATTTCTGCACTCTTTATTCGTATTGGGCATTTGGCTCATGCTGTGTTTTTTCTTCCGGTAGGGTTTGCAAGGAAATTCAAAGGTAACTGTGAAGAGAGTTCTTTTTTGTTTTGACATTCTGCTTAGAGTTTCTTTATACGTAGTCTCCTTTTCTATACTAGTCGGGAAGGGGGTGTTACACCATAAATTATACGATTTCCAAACTAAGCTTGAGAAAAAAATTGCCTTTCGTAATGTAGTTGCCTCCTTAGCAACCGCAACAGCTCCATTGCCATCCAAGGAAACACCACTTCCGGTGCCTTCGAGCACCCCGAAGGTAAGTAAATTTATTATGTATATATAAAGAAATGATTCATAAACAGTCAACGTTCGCCAAACTGTTTGACTGACATGTCAATAACACTTGTCTGTCTTGTTTGTTTAATTGTTTGACATGCATGCTTATAGCACTAGTTCATCTCGTTCGTCAAACTGTTTGATGAGTGTGTTTATAAAACTCATACACTCTCATTGGTCTATCAAACAGCTTATCGAATATTGGCTAGCTGCAGCTATGGATGTTTACTCATATATATAATTTAATTTAGCGTGTCAAACTGTTTAACATACATGTCAACACTCTCCGTCAAACTGTTTAACGGACAATGCAGTGTAAAATCCCGGCTGTCAAACAGTTTACTTTGTTTGTGTTTGATATTTTATATTTAATGGATTGTGCATGGTGAAAACAGAGCATTGGAAGAGTATTTTACCCGATTGGGTATGGAGCAGACCCGACAGGGGCGCAAGATAGCACTGATGCAATACTGAAGGCAGTGACTGATGCTCTGCAAGTGGAAAATGGGGGCCTTGAACTCATTCCTGGGGTCACTGATTTGGGTGGTGTAGTTATTGATTTGCAAGGTGTGAGTTTCAAGATCAACAAACCCATTAGGCTCCCTTCTTCCGGAAATATAGTGATACTTTTCTCTCCTTTTCGCTCTCCTACAATTACATATATGGCGCACGTTAGCCCTATGTTCTTCGTGCTTCAGTTGGAAACAATTTTGTTGCACCTACTGTGTCAAAGTAATGTCTGTCATGTGAACTTTCGAACTTTTTTGTTGCTTTATGTGGCACATGGCGCACATTAGCAACATAGTTAAATTCGAGTTGATGATTCTAAAAAAAATAAAATTTTCGAGTTGATGTGAAACAAAATAAAATAAAATATAAAAGAATAATAGGTAACTAGCTAACCTCTATACGTTTTTGTTAACTTTTCTCCACATAATAAAGATTTTGTCCCCGACAAAATTTGCAAAAAAAATAATTATAGAATAAAACTCTTTTCTATACAATTTGTATAGCATATAGTTATATTCGCTGCATTGAATAAAAATCAGTTCTTTTCTATCTAATGAAATATTTGATATACCAATTATATAGCAAAAAGTTATATCCTCGAAATATTATTATTATTTGAAGAGATAAATCTGTACATACATCTGTTTTACACATTCCTTCCCGAAACGCAGCGTTTTGAAAAAATTAAAAATTGTCTTCTTTTTTCTTTCTTTTAAACCTTTTCTATTCCATTTAAGTTTATCTCTTGTCAAGCTCTTCAGCCTTATTCCTCAAAGATACTTCCTGTTTGCCCTATATACTTCTTGTTCGCCATTCTATAAGTGTGAAAACACGGGAAGTATTTTTGAGGAGTAAGACAGAAGAGTTTGACAGAGAGATGAACTTAGATGGAATTAATAGGAAAGGTCCAAAAAATGAAATATGACTTTTAACTTTTTCAAAACGCTGTGTTTCGATAAAAAGAATGTAAAAGAGATGTATGTATAAATTTATCTTACTTGAAGTAGCCTTGGCTTATATTTTTGGTAGATGGCTTAAATATGCATGTGGGTTTTCGCCGCGTGTCCTTCGACTTTGATGCATGGGAATGGCGATATGCATTTACCATATTATTCCCAACTCATGTTTAATATTTTCATAACTTACATTCATTAGTAGTACTAAATAGTACCATATACTTAATCCCTCTAATTAACTCTAATAACCCTTTTATTTATAAACCTTTATTACCCTACTACTAATATTCCTACGAAAATAGTGCAACATATTTTATTATTCTTAATTTTTTCAGTTTCTTTTCTGTATTAAATAAATACATACTAGTCCAAAGTCCAATGAGTAGGAAGGGATTAATTAATTCTCTAACCTTTTTGGCCTGCTTTTGCTGTGTCGGTTAATTAAAAAAACATGTCGTCTTTGTAATTCTTACTGTTCATTCATTTTTAATTGAGGAAACACATAGATTAATTAATGTTTTATTTTATTAATTAAATTGAGTATAAAATATTCTAAAATTTATTAGAAAATTAAGGATATATTTATTTGTAAAAAACACACATGGGATTAGATTATTTATCTTAATTTAATAGTATTACTTTGTATTATTTAATTATTTGATGAGTTATTATTAGTGTTTAAATGTTGAATTATTAATCTCATAAAATTATTTAATAGCTTAAAATGATAGGACTATTAATCCCAATTTTTTCATAGAATTACACATAAATAGCCTTAGAAATGATTAAAAAAATAGTCCATAAGACAAGGTTTATTAATCCCCGTATGAAATAAAATAGTTCAAAATAGTGTTAAATTAATAAAAATAGTCCAATTTTAAATATATTTTTTCGCAAACAAACATAGCCTAAAGATAAATAAATTAGTGGTATTTATCGTTTAAAAATATTATGAAAAACTAACTCATTTATTCCTCCTTAAATCTACAATAGATAAAAATAAATAATCTTTTTTCTCCGGTAAAAGCACAAGTGCTACACACTGGTTAGTGATACACAAATGGCCTGCGGTCCGGCCTTGATCCGGCCTGGGCCTGGCCTGGTCAAAGCCCGGCTTGGTCAAGGTCTGGCCTGGCTCGGCCTGGCCTGAAGGCCACGAACATGCCACAGTTTTTTGGCTCAGATCCGGCCTGGCCTGGCCTGCCAAAAAGCCCGGCCTGGGCCGGCCTGGCCTTGGGTCTGGCCTGGCCTGGTTCACCAAAAGCTTGGTCCAGTCTGCAGATT
This sequence comes from Hedera helix, assembly GCA_947179155.2. NCBI lineage: Eukaryota > Viridiplantae > Streptophyta > Magnoliopsida > Apiales > Araliaceae > Hedera > Hedera helix. The sequence continues at coordinate 36,198,276 of OX359273.1, forward strand.
TTCTTTATTCGCTACTTCAATTCTCCCACTGCAGACGAAAACTTCATCTTTGTAACAACTCATTCAATAAATAAAATAAAATTGACGTATTTTAATACGTTCATTCATGCATGTTTGTTTATATACAAATAAAGAAATTCATGAAAACACATTGACTAGTGTAATATATAATGATTTTCCTTACCTAGCTAGCAACATACACTTCTTACAGATCTTTCATTGCATCTTTATTTTAATAAATACTTAGTAACAACTATAAAGTTATTTGCAAAATAATAATAAAAAAGATAATTTTCATTATTGTAATTTGAAAGCTGTAACTTGTAATACATTACTTTTAATTAATACATCAATTAAGTTTAAAATTTTAATTGTTGTTTGAATAATATTTAAAATTACTAAAAAAATTGTTTGAATGGATCGAATCGGACTGGACTGCCCTGACTTGGCCCAAAGTCTGGCCTGGCCTGGCCTGCAGGCCTCAACAGACCCCCTTTTTGAGCGTCAAACCCGGTCCGGCCTGGTCAACGGTCAAGGCCTGACAGGTCCAGGCCGGGCCGGCCTGTTATGCATGCCTAACACTGGTATTTGACAACCCTCATACGCATCATTAAGAGCCACCGCTGACCTCTTGTTTTGTTGTGATATAGTGAGATGATGCATTTTATCGGTAAAATTATAAAATTCAAAAAGTATTTTGTAAATAGGTCTCATAACATTCATATAGAAGAATGTCTTGTCCAAAAATATTATGGACATCTAGTTTGAATAAAAAGATTAACTTTAATTATATGAAAACAAAAGTGACAGATAATTGCGTTCTTAATTTAGGGAGAAATGAAAAGGAAAGAAATGAAAAGACCACAAAGTAGGGTGTCTATTATAGTGGCAGTTGCTAAATATAGCTTCTTTATGGAGTGGGGTTGGCATATTCCCAAGGTACAAACTTTTTTCAAGATAAATTACAATTTGCTGGTATTTCTTTTGGAAATATTCTTCTAATAATATATATCCACCCCACTTGTATACTTCCTCATTCTAAATTAAGTCCTTTCTATCTAGCTTGTTTATTTTCGCATACCAAGATTTACATACGATACATTTTGATATATTTTTCATTAATATTCTATTACTCTAAACGTTGGATGATCGAGTATTCTAGGCTCATACCTTAATATACGTAAAGAAAAACTCAATAATCCGCATCCTAGGCAGACTCATTTGATTTTTCGGCTTCATTTTTTCTTGTTGAGCGACCATACATTTTGTTTTTACTCTATTCTTGTTGAAATCTAACTAATAATAATTGAAATATTAGATCCAGGGAGGAACTTTCCGCGCATCAGATACATTTCCAGCTGATCGCCATCTAGTTGAACTACGGTCTCCAAATTCCCAGAAACTTAATAAACTAGACTCTACCCAGGACGTATTCAATGACAATAAAGCTCAAAGTAATGGAATCTACTATGAGGCCATTACCTTCAGGGACATCCTCTTCGATTCAAGCTATCGAGGAGGAGGAATTTTCGTCGCCGATTCAGCCAGAATCCGCATAGTCGACTGCTTCTTTCTCCACTTCGTAACAGAAGGAATTCTGGTCCAGAAAGGCCACGAGACGTTCATATCAACCTGCTTCCTCGGAGAACACCCAACAGTTGGTGGCGATAAAGGGGAAGAGGATTTTTTAGGGACAGCCATCGATCTTGCTAGCAACGATAATGCAGCTACTGATGTTGCGATTTTTTCAGCAGCTATTGGAATTACTTTGAGGGGTCAGGCTAATATCATAACAGGGGTACATTGTTACAATAAAGCAACATATTTTGGTGGTGTTGGGATTTTGGTAAAAGCAGGAAAAACTAGAATAGATAATTCTTACTTGGATTATAATTCGATAATTATTGAAGATCCTTCTCAAGTTCATGCTACTAATGGGTTTTTCCTAGGAGGAGGGAATATTGTGCTGAGATCGATTAAGGGTCGAATTTCTGGATTGACTGTTGTTAACAATATGTTTTCCGGTGACGCGAAGAATTGGATGCCAACAATAAGTTTAGATGGGAAATTCACGAATATTGATCAAGTGGTTATTGATCACAACAATGTTAATGGGATGAGATTGAAATCTACGGTGGGGAAGTTGGTGGTACCTGGAAAGGGGACGCGTTGGGAGGCGGATTTTTCATCGGTTCTGGTGTTTCCTGATCAAATAAATCATGTTCAGTACTCATTTTATGTTCAGGGAGCATCAGGGGTTTCTCCAGGACATGCACTGACAAAGGTATCGAATAATGTAGTGGTTGTTGAGAGCGAAGGAGCAGTTAAAGGGGTGGTTTCAGTTGTAGTTGATCAGTATAATATGGTTGGGGAGAGAAATTTATTCATGTAAGTTTCAAGAATGAATGTTTTAGGAAAGATTGATGTCTTGTATTATTTGATGATTTATTTTTAAATGATAATTTTAATTTGGTGTTTGACCTTTTGCGCTGAAGGTATTTGTTTGAAATTCCGGAAGTTCATTCAAAGATTTGAGTGATTATAAACCAACAGTTATTGTAGTTGGGAGAGAAACACTAGAAGATTTAAGACATGAATAATTTAGATTGAGAAATGAAACAGAATGAATGAAGTTTTTGAAGTAACGAACAGAAATTTTGAGGTTTGCCTGTTTTGCACTTCTTTGAACTTCTAAGAGTAATATACTGATATTTACATAGTATGATTCCTTCTATTACATTTTTTACTCCATTTCCCTTTATACACATTTTATACACATTTAATGACACAAATATTGCATTAAAGGACGCAATAAAAATTGCCACAAACAATTGTGTCGCAAGAACCGTTGCTAAAAATAATATTTATTTCACTAAATGTATATCAAGAGAATTGGATGAAAGGTGCAGTGGAGAGAATCTTAATCCGTTATTTACCCAAGTGTAACTATTTCACTAGTTTCACTAGCAAATTAAGTCGCTTCAATCAAACACAGCAAACACTAGTGAGCAATTTTGTTTTTGAGTGTGTGTGTCAGAGAGAGAGAGATGCTTTTCTCTTTCTTTTGGGCGCATAAACAAAAGGGAGGACAATGGATTATCAGGTAAGCATATCCAATGCCACATTTTCCCGTCATTTTCACCATTACCCTCCATTGAGATTGCTTATTTTCTTCTCCTGTCCCTTTCAGTTTGTAGCGTGTGTTCTTCTTTCCTCCTACTCAAATTTCCATCTTTATCTTCCCACTTACAGTTCCTCTCCCCATCACTCTCCTTTCCTCTCCCCATGGCAGAACCTCTATCACCCACTTTGAGTCCCAGCTCTAACACACCTTGCCTTGACCCTGCACTCGACTTCAATGTTGCAGTCATCATTGCAGCCCTATTATGTGCCTTACTTTGTGCTCTAGGTCTAAATTCCATGCTTCATTGTGTACTCCAATGCACGCATCGGTCACTCACCGAACCTGTTCAATGGGTTACTTCACGACGAATAAACTCAGGCCTTAAGCAGAAAGATATAGTCACATTACCAACTTCAACATATGCAAATTCTGGCTCACTGCCATCAGTTTCAGGCTGTGCCATTTGCTTGTTGGATTTCTCCGAGGGGGAGAAGATTCGGATTCTACCCAAATGCAACCATGGATTCCATGCTGCCTGTATCGACAAGTGGCTGCTTTCTCACTCGTCCTGCCCTAATTGCCGGATTCGCCTCAAGACCAACAATTCTATATCCTGCAGTTTAGAGATTTTGGTGACAGCTCCTTGAGCTAATATATTTGCAACCGCTGCGCTCTTTCTTTATAGCTTATTTAGCTTAGTTATCAATCTTGCTACTGAGTTTCATTTTGTAAGTCATAGTTTTTTATTGTTATATTATGGAGTCAAACGGAGATTCTTCATAGCCTTACCTGGGCCGTAAAGCAATCTCATGTGGCTTTGTTGTAACCTTTAAAGGGTTAGTTTTTAATGAAGTAAATGCCCTGACCATGAACAATTTGAGCGAAGTTGAATCAAGCATTCACAAGTTTCTTCCCTTTCATCTTTTTTGTTCAGTGAAGAAAGAATTTTATAGAGGATGATCCAAGAGTCTCACTCATCACAAAAAACTTATTTCCTCCTAAAAATAAAACCTTTGGCCTAAGAAGAAAAGCCTAAAGTTTAGATTTCCCTAAGATCTTCATGCACAAAGTAGAAGCAACAAAGTTCTAGTATAACTCGATACAATTTATCCCATATCATAAAAAGTAGAAGCAACAAAGTGCTAGTATAACTTGATACCTTACACTTCAATCTAGAACTTCTGCATATATTAACACACAATTTCGTGGAATTCACCGGTAAAACTTCTGTTAAAGACTGCAAACAGGGAAGCAAAATATACATTTTTATTCTATGCACAAATTCCAAAGACCACAGGCTATGTTGTTTGCACAGTAAGCTAATGCTCCAAAAACTCAATGATCAAGAAAAACAACAGACTCATGCACATATATAGGAGAATTCAGAACAGAAATTGCTACCAAAACATGAGCACAACTTATATCGTGCCATTGTCATCCTCATCATCATACTCTTCAATCAGTACTGACATCATAATAATACTCTTCGTCATCATCATAATCTTCATTGTCAGCAAGTCTTTTTTCATTTGCCTTTGCCATCAGTTGTTCTTGAATTCGGTCTCTGATGGCAGTTCCCTAATGAAAAAAACATATTTAGTAACAGAACTATAAATGGAATCACCTGATCAATTATAAGTGTAAGCATTCTTATGCATGAACTGTCTCCATTCAACTGAAAACATTATTTTTTGTCTTCGAAAGAGAGACAGACGAAGACTCGCCATTTTATGGCAGCCTTTTTCAAACATCTCAAGAAAACCGGCAACCATAAAATCAGCATTCTCCACCCACATATTACGGCTTTTTGCGGTTGTTTGCATCTGCAACACAGTCAAGATGCATATTTAGAAAGGGGAAAAAAACATTCCAGATGCATAATATTGAGTTATTATTATCCAGTTACCATCTAACAACATATCTTCGTAGAGAACATAGAATTGCACAACAGAGATTAACACTATAAGTTTGCATCAAGACCAGCACCGGTCCCAAAGGAAGGGTAGGGTCGGTCAGGTAATATTCCAAGACAATTTTGTAATCATTTTTAGAGCAATTGCCCTTACATATAAATAATCAGAACCAACAGGCAATGATATTAACACGATATTCAACCATGTCACCAATCTTTTCTTTTTCCTTTATTTAAACTATAACAACAGCACCTTCTCTTCCACTTTTTCTTGCTGTTTCTTCACCTTTTCACGCAACTTCTTTAAACCCATGTTCACTCTTAACCTCTTTTCCTGATAGAAAGTAGCAAGAGCGAAATGAATTTTCTTGCCGAAGAAGACTATAAGATATCACCTGAAAGACAATATATAAAGCCAAAGATTGTGGTACCTCAAAGGAAAGGACATGCCTTCACGTAGCTAAGGCCTGGTTCCTTCCTTGAGTATCCTCGATCTAAATTGCGCATCACATACTCATTGTAGTCTTTGACAATCCTCATTATTACATTTGAAGTAGAGATTCCTTTGGTCCGTCTGGTCTCCTTAAATTTTTCAATGGACTTGACCTACATGAAAAAATTATGTGATGTCTACATTCAAATAATTAGTTTATGAATCAAACTGGAGATTAATGAAGAAAAATATCCAAGTCCAAAAACAATGCCGTAAAGTAAAAAAGTAAGAAATCCAAGGCCAAAAGCAAGTGAACCCGAAGAAACTAGAAAAACTTCCGACTGGCAGGCAACAGAAAATGAATCAAAGAAAGTTCCAGCTGGATCAAGAAGAAAGCACATATATAGTGGCTGAACAATAGTAAAGTACAAAGGAAGAAGACACCAAATATTGAGCAAGCAGGAAATCACATACGATATAAATACACTCCGACTTGAACTTACGAATTCATACACATCATTGCCAGCCCCGCTCGCATCAGCATACCTAGACGTTAAGGCAACGGAGAAACAATTAGAAAATATTAAGATATAATCAGCTTAAAACTGCAATTATAATATTAAATTGTTAATTTGTTATTGTTGTCCAAATATACAGTCAGGTAATTGGGAACCATATAGAGAAACATATTCAATTTCCACGTTTCAAAGTTAGAAAAGCCGCCTCCTTTAAGCACATGACCTGCCCTGATTGAAACCAAACTGGGCCCTTTGTTCCAATGAATCATAGATAAGATGATTTATTGCTTGGTACTCATATTTCCACATTAAGTTTGACTCTGTAGCAAGTATCTACTACCTTTTGTAACTCCTTGTTTTGTTATATTATATAGAGATTACTTGCTTTAGAAAAGGGCTAGGAAAGATTGATTCAGTTGTGTAGGTGTTTTAGTTATACCTATGTGTTTCTTTTGTATACCTTGTGCATACACGACATGATCCCTAATTGATATTTCTAATGGAAGACAATGCTTACTTATCTGACAAAGAAAGAAAGCCCAACATTCTTAGATAAACTTCTTTTAACTGGCATAGTTTACTTTAGAATTGATTGTTTTTATATCATCGTCTCTTCTTTATTCACTTTACTTCTTCAATTGCAAGAAAATTTATCTAGCTAATGTCGAGCTTTTTGGCGACTCACACTACTGCTACAAGAGAAGGATGCATTGACATCCTTCCTACCAGACTTTTTCCTAAAGTGTTAAAAAGAGCAAGGGGAGGTTAAAAAGAGCAAGGGGAGGTTAGGTAACAATCCAAAGTAGTCTTGGGCCAGTTAACCTTCCGGAAGAGAGTCGTGTGCCACATAATCAATCTGATGTTTGTCAAGGAACTCTAGTGTAACCACCCATGGGGCTTCAGGGATAACTTCATCTACCCACCTGCAATAAAAGGTGAACAAAGAAAAACTTAATAAAGTCTGATCGCAGAATCAAATTAGCTTAGCTTTACTTAATAAGTGAGAAACAAATTAGCTTACTAAACTTTTAAGCAGTCGCGTTGAAATGTAACCGTGAGATCAACAACTAATATGTACTCAATGCACATATCAGTGCAATGTACATTTACTAGAAAAAGAAAATACTGCAACAAGCTAAAATCTCGTTTAGAAAGTCTCAGCATGATGTCAGGACCTATTCTAAGTACTCCCTTTACTTGAAAATTTTCACATGAACTTACTATACAATAAAATTCAAGAATAGAATTATTCTTAAAAGCATAACCTAAGAATAAATTGTCTCAGCTCAAACAGGTTAACTACATATACAGTATACGGGCATCCTCTAAGACACTGATAAAAAAATTAGACTTTAAGATTAAAACTAACTTGCAGTGGCGAAGAGACTCATAGCGCTCCAGGTCATTCATGACAGTTTTGCCCTTTAATTTGTGGGTAACTTCATCACTGCAGCAACCAACAAGCAGACAAGTACTCGGAAATCTATATTTTAGACATTGAAAATATAGTTGTGTCAAAATATGCATAAATTTAGCAGAATCTAAAAGAAAAGAGTTTTAGCAAAACAACACCACAACTAAACAAATAATTAATTACCACTAAAGCATTGCAATCTTGATTTACAATTTTACATTAGTGACTCTAAGGTCAAAACTTTCAAATCTTATTAAACTCTTATGCTACGTGCCTACATTTGGATTGAAGGAATGGAATTGGTGAAAGAATGGAATAGAGAAGGGAATGAAATAATGAGTGGAACAATTCATACCATTCCTGACTAGAATGAGTGATTTCATACCCTCTCCCAAGAATTTCCCAAGAAATAAAATTCATAAATTTGACAGGAACATGAATGGTTCATTCTATTCCAGTGGAACAACCAAACACAATTTTTTTTCATTTCATAAGAATGAGTCATTTGATTCCCACCTTGATTCTTGCAATCCAAACGTAGCATTAGTTATTTTCGGCTATCTATAAACGAAAAATATTTGTCAAAACAAATTTCCACCAAAAAATCATAAGCAAACCAAAAGCCTGGTCATCCTTCAGAAGTATTTATCTTAAATTGTGAAGAGAAAGCTAACATACCATGTGAAATATTAAACGAAAAATCGTGCAATTGGAAGCAAAATAATTTACTTCCTATTGCTAACCAAGTAATAACCTGCACTACAGCTGAATTAAGTTATGTAGTAACTATTGCCTATTAATTTAATGTTGCAAAAGCAAATATCAGTTCAAAAAGAAAAAGTTTTACAAAAGTATACAGACTATACTAGGAAAGCAAGTGAGAAACCTAAAAATGACAAATCACTAACGTCAATATATAAGTCCTTATAAACCCATAAGACGTTTTTAGCAAATAAAGCATAAAAACACAGAATCACCCAAAAAAAACGAAACTGCGTATCAAATGGATCGAGTAAAGAAAATATTCTTGAATATTATTAATCGGAAAATTACCCAATTCGATTAATTTATAGATTACTGGAGTGGGTGTGAGAAAAGGGAAATTTACGATTTCTTAGCTTGCTCGAGGGAACGAGCATGGCCGAAGTGGAAGAGATCGTATATACCATCTGCATATATCCGAACCGGTCGGTCTTTTGGCGGTTCATTCGCTGAATTGCCGCTCTTACTCCCCTCCTCTTCTTCGCCCTCCATTTTCTCTCTCTTAATTTTTGTCTACAGTACAGTACTATTTCTTAATATTTCAAATTGACTGTTCCCATTATTGCAGTCTCAAAGCTCTGCAGATTGATTAAAAAACAGTTTTTGATGCACCAAACGAAATAGACCAATAATTTTATTTTTATTATTTATCTAATATTTTTCTTTTTTTAGTGTATACATGATGATATAAATGTCACATCGGAAAAGATTTATAGGGAGGTAAAAAATTATTTTATTTTTGTTGCGAGTAAATATGTAAAATAATTACGTATAAATTTATATTAATTTAAAATTTATATTATTATATTTACTTGTAACAAGAGTTATATATTTTTGTTATAATATATAAAAAGACTTGTATTAAATTAGTTATTAGATTAGTCAAAAATTAGATCTTTTTTTCAGATATTCTAAATTAATTTTCATTAAATTTTTAATTTATAATAATTGTCTTGTTTATGTATTTTTGAGTCATTGGCATCACAATATATTACCATCTCGATCATTGAGTGAGGATTCATGCACAACAGGTTGACTTGGTCTAGTTCGGCTTAAGTTTGTCAAGTTTTGGCCGTTGACTAGGTCGGATTGGGGCTTTGACTTTTGGCTTGTAGGTCAGGCCAGACTTGATACTTGAAAAGGGGGCCTGTAGGCTAGGCCAAACATTGGGTCAGGTCATGTCAGACTAGGCCTGTTCAATTCGATCCATTCAATTTTTTTAGTAATTTTAAATATTATAAAAATATCAATTAAAATTTTAAACTTAATTGATGTATTAATTAAAAGTAATGTATTATAAGTTATAGCTTACAAATTACAATAATGAATAAAAATAATGTACAATTTTAAAGATATTGTATTATTTTATACTATCATTAATTAAAATAAATTATGAAAAGTATCTTTTTTATTATTATTATTATTATTTTACAAATGACTTTCTGATTTTTACGCTAAGTATTTATTAAAATGAAGATGTAATGAAAGGTCTGCAAAAAGTTAGGTTGCTAACTAGGCTATGAAAATCTTTATATATTACACTACCCAATGTGTTTTCATGAATTTCTTTATTCGTATATAAATAAGCATACATGAATGAACATATTGAAATACGCTAATTTTATTTGGTTTATTGAATGAGTTATCACGGAGAGAAAGTTTTTGTCTGCAGTGGAAGAATTGAAGTAACAAAGAAAGAAAATTGAAAGACCGGACAGGACTTTGGGTAAATCAGACCGGGTCTCAGGTCAGGACGAGCTTATTGACTGGTCGAATCTAAGCAAAAAAAATGTGGCATGTTCATAGTCTCCAAGCCAGACCTTGACCAAATCAGACTTTAACCAAATCAGACTGCAGATCATTTATACACCACTAGAGTTGGGGATTTGAATCCTTTCAAACTTTTATTACGTAAACCTACTTTGCTCAATAGTAAGACTGTTGATATAGTTTTTAAATATCATAATTTATTATAATAATTTATTTTGATCTATTAATTATTTCCATCTTACATAATAAATTTGGTGAATATAAGAAAAGATAAGTTAGTTAATAAAAAGAGACTATAATAAAAAAAAAAAATAATTGTTACATAACTCATAAGACGTGCAAAGGTGCACAAAAAATTTACATAATTTTGACGGACTATGTAACTATTGTTTATTATACTTAAGCAGTTAATTAATTACACCGAAAATGTTAATAAAATTTAAATTATTTAATTTTTAATAAATTACATAGAATATTTTTATTGGGTCGATGGGTAAAAGAATAATTTTATCGACAGTTTTTATATAATTTATTCTCCTAATATATAACATTTGTCTTGATGAAACCTTGATCAATCTCATAGTAATGGAGCCCTTAATTAATTAATAGCACTTAAGGTAGACTCATACTAGTAATCAATTAGTTAGTAATTTATTTTTTGAGTGGTCATTTTATTTATCTAAAAGCAATATTGTTATTATAATTAACAACCAATCATATCCTCCTGTCCAGAATATGTCAAGAAAGTTCCTACTTCGTTCCCAGCTCTACTAAGAACCCATACAAACTTCTTGGACTCCCTTGAATCACATTTAATTAATTATTATGTATTTCATATTCCTTCTCAAGAAAATCAGAAATGGAAATCAATAAACTATACAATGCCATTAGAAATGGCTCAAAATGACTTGCAAAGGTTGCATAAATGCATGCATGTATAGATCAAAGAACTCAAAACACATTAATTTCTCACAAGGGGAAATGATTAAAATGCATAAAATTTATTGTCTAAGCACCTACAGAATAATATATAGCTTAATTATATTAACCTAAATTGATGAAATGAAAGAAATATTTACATTTATTACTAATTGCTAAACTCCATAAAATTCACCAATCTAACAAATTTTTCCATATATATCCCCTCAAAAGTAGTTACCATCTTTCCTGCTCCCATTAAACGAAGATTCATCCATAAGTTCATTTATGTCTATAACAAAATCATCCAAAGTACTACTCTTCATGTTCTCATGTTGTTTAGGGTTCAACATTTCTTGATGTTGTTGATGCTGCAGCTGAGCCTGATTTGTAGGCTGTTGATTATAGTAGCCAAACCCGAATTTTGCGACCGGAGAACTTGTACCGAGCTCTATATTTTGGCTCCTTGAAGTACCAAAACTCAAGTTGACTGTACCTTTTTGAAAATTTAAAGACGTTTTGGTATTATGGCAACCGGTAAATTGTTGCACTAGGGATCGGAAATTGGCAGTGCTTGCGTTGAGTAGGGTTGTTGGTGTCCTCCTTGAATTCCTAGACCGCTTTCTGATTGGCTTAGCCAGTGTAGCTTGAGGGTTCAGCTGGGTGTGAATCCCACTTACTATTGAAGATGTTGAGTTGTTTGGAGTTGAAATATTATTGTTAGTGGTGAAACTTGTGGTAACTATGGTACCTGTGGTATTGGAGTGGCCGCCGGCTGCTATCGCCGGAGTAGCTGCGGCGGTGGTTTGTTGGTAGTATTGAAACCAATCGGTGGGAAGAGGAGTAGTGTCATTCATAGTTGTTGGGGTGGGTAAGTGTGCACTATCCATTTCCCTTTCTTTAAGCCGTCGCTTGTCTTGAAACGAGGGTAGCAACCTTAGTTTGAATGGTTTATATATATAATAAATTCCAGTCGAAGGTTAAAAGCTATATATATATATATATATATATATATATATATAGATATACACACATATATGTATGTATGTAAAAGAGTAATTTATAAGTAACAAGTAATTGTTATGACACTATTGTTCATAAAACAACCGACGGTGTTAATATTAACGGATATCGCTATATATTTTATTTTTTTATTTTTTTAAATATGTGTGTTCGTGACGTGTGGACTAAGCTTTAGGCCCAAGAAGGGGAGTGATGCTTCGAGGAAGCTACAAGCTTAATATATAATGTAGTATATCTGAATGAGGTAAGCACGTGTATCTTAGCTTACACCATTTTTAAGAGGTTGTTTGTTTAGAGTTAAATAGTTAAATAGTTGACTCGATCAGTTATTTAATGCATTTATTTAAGTTCAAATGACTGAATCGATTAGATTTTTAGGCTGAATGACTAAGTCTAATTTTTTTGACTGAATGATTAAGTCCCGACTAAATGAATTAAAAAAAAATTTAAAAATAATATTATATAAAGTAATATTAAATAAATTTACAACAACTTTGAATTTTTTCAGATGGGTAAAATAAAAAAATATATGTTATTCAAATATTTTAGACATATCACTTATCAAATAACTTTTTTCATTCAGTATTTAAAAATATATTTCATTTAGCTTATTTAAATTATTTAAGTATTCAGAATTATTTCATTCAATTTTTATCAAACACCCCCTAAGACTCAATCCGATATGTTATTTTGGAGGTTTTCAACATGCTTTTTTCTTTCTATATATGGTCAATAATAAAAATTGAAAAGCAAAATTGCCAAAACATTGGTTTAATTAATGCTAATTAAGTATGAAGCAGTTTTACTACTTCTTCAAACTTTTACTTGTCAATCAAGTAAATGCACTGTGTATCGAGTAACGTTACGCCAAAGTAGATCTTTTGGGAGTTATATTCTCTTCAAGTGATGATAATTTTAGCTTTATCATTTCCATTAAAAAGGATTAAATTGAGTATTTGAGCACCTTTAAACTTGACCACCTTTTTTTTCTCCTTAGAAAAATATGCAAAAGAAAAAGGTAATTTCTTAATTTGTTATATTATGAGAGTTTTATTTAATATTTTTAACCCACCTATAATCATGGATTACAATCTTCAAACTCCATTATTAAGGGTGCAAACGAGACGAATTTATCTAAAAAGAGAATTATTTGAATTCGACTCGTAAGCTTAAATTAATTCTAACTCGAATACGATTTGGATTCGAATTATATTTGAAATTTTTTATTCAGAGTCGACTCAACTCGAATTTTCATTACTCGAATTCGATCTGACTCGAATCAAATTATATTCAAATTACTAGCGAGCTTCAAATTTAAGCTTGAATTCAAATCTCCACAACTAGTAACTACTTTTATAATACATATAATTACTAATTGAACTTATTATTATACTTAGAAATTAGAAAATATAATTACAATTACACTTTATAAATATAAAATTATAATTAAATTTACAAACAAAATAAAAAATAATAATAACTAATTATTCTAATTTTGTTTAACTGTGTATATATTATAAGAGAATGTATCAAATATTTATTCAAATATGTATCAATCGAGTATGTATCGAATCATGATTAAGAATTTGAGTAGTTTGAATCATAAACGAATCAAGTATAATCTTACTCATATTATACTCGTATTTTTATTCGAACTATTTTTTGTGTTCAAATTTAAATCATATTATTAACAAATTCGAGTTTCGTTTATATTTTTTCGAGTCAAGCCCTAATCGAGCTTGAATTGTTGGTTCGATTTGCAAACTTATCCATTATACTTATTTTTTGATTTATCCTAATACATATTCAGTAACGTCACAGGTATTATATTTATCAACACAATAAAAAATTACCGCAAAATAAATGTGTCAATGTTACTGTCGTTAAAAATAATATATGTATCGTTAAATATGTAGGGAATTAATATTTTCGCAACTCAATTTGATATTTTTACAAGTGAATCTTATTTTTGTTTAATAAAAAACTTGCGAGGAATTGATATTCCTGCAAGTTCTTCTTGTAAAATTATTAAATGAATTTATAAAAATATTAATTTTTAATATATATTGAGATAAATTGAAGAATAAAGATAACGGAGGAAATCATGCATCGTCCGGTGCTTGACAGAGACTTGGAGTCTCTTTGGTTCCCATACGGCCAAGAGGATACTCGGTCCAATCAACCACAAAACGTTGCAGCTTCAAGGAAATCCATTGGCTAGCTCAAACATGATCTCAAAAAAAAAAACAATAAAATGTTTTTATCGCTATTTTACGTAATTGATGGCGTGACATATTTTCATATAAAATGTTTTTATCATTATTTTACGTAATTCATGGTGTGACATAATTTCATATTAATTAAAGACTAGAAGGGAATGGAAAGATCGAAAAGCAATGTAAATATTTTAATCTCTTAAGAATTATATTTTATACAAATTTTAATATTCGTAAAAAAAAATTAAATATCTAAATAAAACTCTTACATCAAGAGTAATACTAGCACACAACTATAAACATTTTTGTGAAGTGTGAACACAAATTTGAATTTGAGAATAATATATGTAATCATTCCTAATCCCTTACTCAAAAACATTTGTGATTGACTAAAATTAATTATCTTGTACTCTTCCATCCCAAAATAAAAATTAAATATCTAAGAGTGTTTATTCGATTAAAATTGTACCGAATCGAATTGGTATTAAATTTATTTAAAACTTGATATTGATATCTGTACTGGTTCAACTGATATACCAGTTCGGTACCGATTTTATGCCTATAATAATAATAATAATAATAATAATAATAATAATAATAATTATTATTATTATTATTATTATTATTATTACTGATACAGTCTGAAATATACTGGACCACTAAAATTTCGAACCGATATCGGAGCAGTCATTATTTGTACTGAACCATCCGGTCTGGTATACACAAAAAACTGGTTGGATCAGTTTTTTTGAACACCCCTATAAATATCTACTTAACTTAAATAATATATTTTTTACGATAATTTACTTATAATATCCTTAATATTAATTATCGTATTTTTATTCTCTATGTATATTTATGGAGTATCACTAGTTATGTACAGAAAATTATATAATTAAATGAGAATTTAATTATAGATAATTTTGTCATTTTTTTTAATATATATAAAAAAATTGATCAAAATTTTTATTCTGTGACGGAGGAAATAATATTAATTGACTTAATATATTAATTAGCTAGCTAAGAATGTCCCCACTCCCCACTATCCACCATAGCGGTTGATGATTATCACCACACAATATTTTGAGAAATTTGTTTTGAATATCATTATCAATTATCAACTTTGACTCACAATAGTACAAAAATAAGCACTAATTGAAACCAAACCATTTACGCTCTTAATCCACAAAAAAAGTTTGTCACAACTGATAACTTTAAAAGCAAATTAAAAGATAACAATTTTTTTAAATTAAAAAATATTAAACTTTACTTAATTTAAATTTATAAAATTTAAATATAATCTATGCTTCACGTGCTTCAAAATTTGATAATTTAAGAACCTATCTGGTTGCCTAAAAATTTAAAAGAGAATAAGTAAAGCGTACATGATGCTTCATCACATTTTCCTTTATAAAATCAATATAAAGAAATAACTGATAAAAAAATGTGAAAAAAGAAAAAGAAAAAGAAAAAAAAAGAGAGTAAGAACTCTTCTCTCTTTGTTAGTACACATGTTAGCCAGTGAACATAAAATTATTCGGATAATATAATATATTATAAAGTCTTTACAGTGATTTTATGTCACGTTTATTTTTATTTTTTTTCTTTTATCCATATAATTTTAATTATATTATTATTTTATTTTTTATAATTTAATTTTTTTATATTTTTTGTTTAATTCTCTAAATTTTATTTTTAAAAAATTATTTTATTTTATATAATTTATACACGTATCTCGTGTGCTACTGTATATTAATATATATAATTTAATAAAAAAGATATGATGTCAACTGTCAATTAATCACGCAACACCAAAAGGATAAAAACTGTCAAACACATCACATGAAAATAAAAGGTCTGTCACGACGTTTGTTTTTTGAATCTCTCAATTTATTATAATAATTTATTTTAATTTAAAAAAACGGTTTAATCGAAAGAAAAATTAATTTATTATTTTTAATTTTTATCATATTTTTTTTTTCCACATAATTTGTTATTAATAAAAATCAAGTTTTTAATTTTTATATTAATAAAAATAAATCATATCAGCGGTCGTCTAAGAAGGACGACCTAAGCACATTCATTGGATACGTGAAGGAGACTTTAGTTTGTGGACAAGTGTAGGTCAGTTGTGTTGACTTTTGACCATTCTCGTCCCTTAAATTCTCTGTTCATACCATCAATTTTCTCTTGAAAGAACCAACTCATTGTGGAAAAGAAAGTCTTTTTGATAATGGATCACACTGCGTTTCGTGCTTATGTCAAAATAAAGTGGCTATTGTTGATCTTTTCCGAATGAATAAATGATTTAATATTCTTTAAATAAGATAATAAACGTTATTGAACTAATTTTAATTTGATAATTAAGATTGAAGATTTACGATCTTTAAATTTTCAAGTTCGATTTTTACCTTTGTTTGAATTTAATTTATTTTTTATATTAAATTTGTAACACATTTTATGTGAACGCACTGTTATTTATAAATTTTCACATATAGACGCACGCGAATTTTTTTCTTTTCCTTCTTCAATAACTTAAGCTCGAAGAAAATATTGATTTTTAATAACATTTATGATAAGTTTGGACTGAAAAAATAAATGTGAAAATAGAATAATTTATTTTTATAAAATAAAAAAAATATGTTTGGTTATTTTATTGGAATGAAATAAAATTTTCTTATCCCTCTCAAATTTATAAATTTTATTATTTGAAAAATAATATAAAATAACTTATTCTACCTGAAATAAAATAAATTATTTTATTTTTTTATTTAATTTCCTTCTATATTTTATTCTTTCACTCTAAACGTAAGATTAGGGTTAACTGATTATGTTCTTGAAAGATATCTTGTTCTTTTTTATTTTTCATTTCCCAATGTCTTTTCTCGAGTTCTAGACATTGGATTTTTAGCATTAACATGTACCAATAAACAGATTTCTTTTTTGTATGAGATGTTAGTAAGGATGAACATGACAAGTCCTGAGGCGTTGAAAATCCAGATCAGTTCAGAGAATCACTGGCACTATTTAGCCCTTCGTTTCGCCAACAAAGAAGTCATCCTTGACGATTTCCCATTCCTTCCCTGCCAAGCCGCCTCTCTTCGCCATTCGGAATGGTCAACCTACATCCGCGACAACTTTCAGAGTATTTTGGACTCGTACAAAAAGGACGGGGTTACTAGATCAAAAGTCCTTAAGTTCAATACCCACGGAGAAAGCCATAAGTCTTGGAAAACCATTTTCCCCAGCTGGATAACCACCCTTATTCTACAACTTGTGGTTCTTTTTACCTAAACGTGTGCGCCTAAGACTGAGACAAAGAGACTTATCCTAACTTATTGAATGCATCCTTTCACAACTCTTACTATTCAAAAAACCCTTTTTCCAATCAGCTACCACGAGAGGAGATTCACATTCACTTCACCCCCGTCTCGTGCAAATGAGTGGTCAAACTAATGAAATATAATGCAGGCTCGTTAACTTGGTCGACTTCGAAATATCAAGGTAAGAGAAGCAGATCTTGCTGGTTTTCAATCTCTCATTATATCACCAGTTCAAGCGTTAGACCGGTTGGTCAAAATAAAAAAAAGACATATGTAAATAATTTTAATATATAATTTTGAAAATAAATTTTTGGCACCACCCCTGTATAGAAGATGGGCTTTTTCAATTTTTAGCGTGAAAAGCAAGCTTTCTTCATCTCGTTTACTTTGACCAAGAATTATTCTCTTAAAAAAAACTTCTTACTTGAAAATGAACTTATTATATCTTATGAAATAAATAAATGACTGTATCTTAATTGATAATCAAGCTACTGTGAGACTAAGACACGTGACATTGAAAGAACATTTGACTAACATGACCTAGACATGTCAGAATAATAATGCCAGATGGAATTACTGAGTATTAGTACTTTTTACTTTTTGAAGCAAATTCACAAAAAAAAAAAAAAATTATAATTTATAATTTAATATAAATTATTCAAATTTAAAAATAATAAATTATAATTTTCGTTTTATATTTAAATATTTTTTAATTGATAAATTTACCAGCCAAATTCAAATAAGTTATTTCATACCAATTTCAAATTCCAGTATTTATTTAAGATTAACTTTAAAATGTCTCAATGAAACGGAGAACTAAATTTAAATTATAAACATGAAACATAATTTATTAGGGACTAATCTACTTACATTTTGTCGGGGAGAAAATGACATCAGGGGAAACCACATGTAATCTTTGGGGTCAATTGACCCACTGAAAAAAATAATTATTTTATAATATATAATAAATTTTAAAATTTTTAAATAATATATATAAATTTATCTCATTCAGATTTTATAAAAAATTTATTATACGGGATCAAATTAAAAAATTATAATTTTGTTAATCAAATTTTAATTATATATGACTTATATTCTCTCAATATATATATATACTAATTTATATTATTTTAAAAAATAATTAATAAATTAATTACTTATAAACAGTTGTGATTAAAAAATTCTATTATGAGTCAATATAGTATATATACCATATATTAATAGTTATTATATTGTCATTATAATATATATATATATATATATATATATATATATATATATATATATATATATATATATATATATATATGTGTGTGTGTGTGTGTGACCCAAAAAACAAAAATATTAAAAAAAAATAGCTCGAAAATATTGCTCTCAAATTTTTACTAAATTATTTATAACTTAATAATAATTTTGACCCAATAACAAATATTTCTGACTTCGCAACCGGCCTTCATACATGTTTGAACGGATAATGAAATGCAAAACTTATGTTTATTGATAAGAAGAATATTTATTTAAAAATATATAAAAAATATGATGGCAATCTTGTTAAATAAATATAGCAGGGAAAGAGTCTAAGCAATTTTATATGGTTTTGTGATAATATGTGATGATGATTAATGATTTGGGTCAAGAAAGAAACGATTCAAAAGCTATAATTAAAATAATAAAAATAATTGATTAATTAAATAACTTCAAGAAAAGTAGTCCTGTCCTGTCTTTCATGTTATGGTTAAGAGAGAGGTAATATCAACTCCTCCCCCTTTTGTGTCTTTGACCCACTCACCTCCAAATTGTTTGCCAACCCTCTCTTAAGTGATCGCAGGATATTGTTTAGGGTGCTTTATAGAAATATATAATAATTATAAAATAATTATATTATTAGTATATTTATAAAATAATTATAAAAAAAATACAACAAATGCAAACTATTTAATTTCACATTAATATGAAAACCTAAAATCAAGGACAAATAACAGTCATAATTAATAATTCAAATTCAAATTTTTGAGGTCTAACAACAGAAACAAATCTATAATTCAAAATTCAAATCAAAAGGAACGAAAAATAAAAAAATAAAAATCCTTTGTTCACGTTCATGGTGGCGTCAGCTATCATAACCATCGTCGAAGCTCGCCTCTCCGGTATTCTAAAATATAGGTTCAAATTCAAGAGAGAGCATAGGGATGAAACATAGAAGGATGAAAACGGTAGTAACAAGAAGCAAAAAAAAGTCGAAAAGTCTGTGAAGAGCAAAAACCGAAGTTACTACACAATCATAAAATGGTTACCTTTGTATGAAGATTTAGTTACTAACTAGAATATAAAAAAAATGGTTACTGTATTAAAAAAAATTTATGCCTATTTGGTTACACACAAAAATTAAAATGGTTACCTTTGTATGAAGGTTTGGTTACCAACTGGAATATAAAAAAAAAATTACTGTATTGAATTTTTTTTTATCACTATTTGGTTACACACAAGAACTAAAATGGTTACCTTCGTGTGAAGGTTTGGTTACCAACTGGAATATAAAAAAAATGGTTACTGTATTAAAAAAAAAATTATGACTATTTAGTTACACACAAAAACTGAATTTGTTACCCTTGTATAAAGGTTTGGTTACAACCTGAAATATAAAAAAAATGGTTGCTGTATTGAAATTTTTTTATGACTATTTGGTTACACACAAAAAACTAAAATGGTTATCGGGGAGAAACTAATCTACTTACATTTTGTCGGGGAGAAAATGACATCAGGGGAAACCACATGTAATCTTTGGGGTCAATTGACCCACTGAAAAAAATAATTATTTTATAATATATAATAAATTTTAAAATTTTTAAATAATATATATAAATTTATCTCATTCAGATTTTATAAAAAATTTATTATACGGGATCAAATTAAAAAATTATAATTTTGTTAATCAAATTTTAATTATATATGACTTATATTCTCTCAATATATATATATACTAATTTATATTATTTTAAAAAATAATTAATAAATTAATTACTTATAAACAGTTGTGATTAAAAAATTCTATTATGAGTCAATATAGTATATATACCATATATTAATAGTTATTATATTGTCATTATAATATATATATATATATATATATATATATATATATATATATATATATATATATGTGTGTGTGTGTGTGACCCAAAAAACAAAAATATTAAAAAAAAATAGCTCGAAAATATTGCTCTCAAATTTTTACTAAATTATTTATAACTTAATAATAATTTTGACCCAATAACAAATATTTCTGACTTCGCAACCGGCCTTCATACATGTTTGAACGGATAATGAAATGCAAAACTTATGTTTATTGATAAGAAGAATATTTATTTAAAAATATATAAAAAATATGATGGCAATCTTGTTAAATAAATATAGCAGGGAAAGAGTCTAAGCAATTTTATATGGTTTTGTGATAATATGTGATGATGATTAATGATTTGGGTCAAGAAAGAAACGATTCAAAAGCTATAATTAAAATAATAAAAATAATTGATTAATTAAATAACTTCAAGAAAAGTAGTCCTGTCCTGTCTTTCATGTTATGGTTAAGAGAGAGGTAATATCAACTCCTCCCCCTTTTGTGTCTTTGACCCACTCACCTCCAAATTGTTTGCCAACCCTCTCTTAAGTGATCGCAGGATATTGTTTAGGGTGCTTTATAGAAATATATAATAATTATAAAATAATTATATTATTAGTATATTTATAAAATAATTATAAAAAAAATACAACAAATGCAAACTATTTAATTTCACATTAATATGAAAACCTAAAATCAAGGACAAATAACAGTCATAATTAATAATTCAAATTCAAATTTTTGAGGTCTAACAACAGAAACAAATCTATAATTCAAAATTCAAATCAAAAGGAACGAAAAATAAAAAAATAAAAATCCTTTGTTCACGTTCATGGTGGCGTCAGCTATCATAACCATCGTCGAAGCTCGCCTCTCCGGTATTCTAAAATATAGGTTCAAATTCAAGAGAGAGCATAGGGATGAAACATAGAAGGATGAAAACGGTAGTAACAAGAAGCAAAAAAAAGTCGAAAAGTCTGTGAAGAGCAAAAACCGAAGTTACTACACAATCATAAAATGGTTACCTTTGTATGAAGATTTAGTTACTAACTAGAATATAAAAAAAATGGTTACTGTATTAAAAAAAATTTATGCCTATTTGGTTACACACAAAAATTAAAATGGTTACCTTTGTATGAAGGTTTGGTTACCAACTGGAATATAAAAAAAAAATTACTGTATTGAATTTTTTTTTATCACTATTTGGTTACACACAAGAACTAAAATGGTTACCTTCGTGTGAAGGTTTGGTTACCAACTGGAATATAAAAAAAATGGTTACTGTATTAAAAAAAAAATTATGACTATTTAGTTACACACAAAAACTGAATTTGTTACCCTTGTATAAAGGTTTGGTTACAACCTGAAATATAAAAAAAATGGTTGCTGTATTGAAATTTTTTTATGACTATTTGGTTACACACAAAAAACTAAAATGGTTATCGGGGAGAAACTAATCTACTTACATTTTGTCGGGGAGAAAATGACATCAGGGGAAACCACATGTAATCTTTGGGGTCAATTGACCCACTGAAAAAAATAATTATTTTATAATATATAATAAATTTTAAAATTTTTAAATAATATATATAAATTTATCTCATTCAGATTTTATAAAAAATTTATTATACGGGATCAAATTAAAAAATTATAATTTTGTTAATCAAATTTTAATTATATATGACTTATATTCTCTCAATATATATATATACTAATTTATATTATTTTAAAAAATAATTAATAAATTAATTACTTATAAACAGTTGTGATTAAAAAATTCTATTATGAGTCAATATAGTATATATACCATATATTAATAGTTATTATATTGTCATTATAATATATATATATATATATATATATATATATATATATATA
The DNA here is from genome assembly GCA_947179155.2 of Hedera helix. Classification (NCBI taxonomy): domain Eukaryota; kingdom Viridiplantae; phylum Streptophyta; class Magnoliopsida; order Apiales; family Araliaceae; genus Hedera; species Hedera helix. The sequence goes on from OX359273.1 coordinate 36,220,685, forward strand.
TATATATATATATATATATATGTGTGTGTGTGTGTGACCCAAAAAAAAAAAATATTAAAAAAAAATAGCTCGAAAATATTGCTCTCAAATTTTTACTAAATTATTTATAACTTAATAATAATTTTGACCCAATAACAAATATTTCTGACTTCGCAACCGGCCTTCATACATGTTTGAACGGATAATGAAATGCAAAACTTATGTTTATTGATAAGAAGAATATTTATTTAAAAATATATAAAAAATATGATGGCAATCTTGTTAAATAAATATAGCAGGGAAAGAGTCTAAGCAATTTTATATGGTTTTGTGATAATATGTGATGATGATTAATGATTTGGGTCAAGAAAGAAACGATTCAAAAGCTATAATTAAAATAATAAAAATAATTGATTAATTAAATAACTTCAAGAAAAGTAGTCCTGTCCTGTCTTTCATGTTATGGTTAAGAGAGAGGTAATATCAACTCCTCCCCCTTTTGTGTCTTTGACCCACTCACCTCCAAATTGTTTGCCAACCCTCTCTTAAGTGATCGCAGGATATTGTTTAGGGTGCTTTATAGAAATATATAATAATTATAAAATAATTATATTATTAGTATATTTATAAAATAATTATAAAAAAAATACAACAAATGCAAACTATTTAATTTCACATTAATATGAAAACCTAAAATCAAGGACAAATAACAGTCATAATTAATAATTCAAATTCAAATTTTTGAGGTCTAACAACAGAAACAAATCTATAATTCAAAATTCAAATCAAAAGGAACGAAAAATAAAAAAATAAAAATCCTTTGTTCACGTTCATGGTGGCGTCAGCTATCATAACCATCGTCGAAGCTCGCCTCTCCGGTATTCTAAAATATAGGTTCAAATTCAAGAGAGAGCATAGGGATGAAACATAGAAGGATGAAAACGGTAGTAACAAGAAGCAAAAAAAAGTCGAAAAGTCTGTGAAGAGCAAAAACCGAAGTTACTACACAATCATAAAATGGTTACCTTTGTATGAAGATTTAGTTACTAACTAGAATATAAAAAAAATGGTTACTGTATTAAAAAAAATTTATGCCTATTTGGTTACACACAAAAATTAAAATGGTTACCTTTGTATGAAGGTTTGGTTACCAACTGGAATATAAAAAAAAAATTACTGTATTGAATTTTTTTTTATCACTATTTGGTTACACACAAGAACTAAAATGGTTACCTTCGTGTGAAGGTTTGGTTACCAACTGGAATATAAAAAAAATGGTTACTGTATTAAAAAAAAAATTATGACTATTTAGTTACACACAAAAACTGAATTTGTTACCCTTGTATAAAGGTTTGGTTACAACCTGAAATATAAAAAAAATGGTTGCTGTATTGAAATTTTTTTATGACTATTTGGTTACACACAAAAAACTAAAATGGTTATCGGGGAGAAACTAATCTACTTACATTTTGTCGGGGAGAAAATGACATCAGGGGAAACCACATGTAATCTTTGGGGTCAATTGACCCACTGAAAAAAATAATTATTTTATAATATATAATAAATTTTAAAATTTTTAAATAATATATATAAATTTATCTCATTCAGATTTTATAAAAAATTTATTATACGGGATCAAATTAAAAAATTATAATTTTGTTAATCAAATTTTAATTATATATGACTTATATTCTCTCAATATATATATATACTAATTTATATTATTTTAAAAAATAATTAATAAATTAATTACTTATAAACAGTTGTGATTAAAAAATTCTATTATGAGTCAATATAGTATATATACCATATATTAATAGTTATTATATTGTCATTATAATATATATATATATATATATATATATATATATATATATATATATATATATATGTGTGTGTGTGTGTGACCCAAAAAACAAAAATATTAAAAAAAAATAGCTCGAAAATATTGCTCTCAAATTTTTACTAAATTATTTATAACTTAATAATAATTTTGACCCAATAACAAATATTTCTGACTTCGCAACCGGCCTTCATACATGTTTGAACGGATAATGAAATGCAAAACTTATGTTTATTGATAAGAAGAATATTTATTTAAAAATATATAAAAAATATGATGGCAATCTTGTTAAATAAATATAGCAGGGAAAGAGTCTAAGCAATTTTATATGGTTTTGTGATAATATGTGATGATGATTAATGATTTGGGTCAAGAAAGAAACGATTCAAAAGCTATAATTAAAATAATAAAAATAATTGATTAATTAAATAACTTCAAGAAAAGTAGTCCTGTCCTGTCTTTCATGTTATGGTTAAGAGAGAGGTAATATCAACTCCTCCCCCTTTTGTGTCTTTGACCCACTCACCTCCAAATTGTTTGCCAACCCTCTCTTAAGTGATCGCAGGATATTGTTTAGGGTGCTTTATAGAAATATATAATAATTATAAAATAATTATATTATTAGTATATTTATAAAATAATTATAAAAAAAATACAACAAATGCAAACTATTTAATTTCACATTAATATGAAAACCTAAAATCAAGGACAAATAACAGTCATAATTAATAATTCAAATTCAAATTTTTGAGGTCTAACAACAGAAACAAATCTATAATTCAAAATTCAAATCAAAAGGAACGAAAAATAAAAAAATAAAAATCCTTTGTTCACGTTCATGGTGGCGTCAGCTATCATAACCATCGTCGAAGCTCGCCTCTCCGGTATTCTAAAATATAGGTTCAAATTCAAGAGAGAGCATAGGGATGAAACATAGAAGGATGAAAACGGTAGTAACAAGAAGCAAAAAAAAGTCGAAAAGTCTGTGAAGAGCAAAAACCGAAGTTACTACACAATCATAAAATGGTTACCTTTGTATGAAGATTTAGTTACTAACTAGAATATAAAAAAAATGGTTACTGTATTAAAAAAAATTTATGCCTATTTGGTTACACACAAAAATTAAAATGGTTACCTTTGTATGAAGGTTTGGTTACCAACTGGAATATAAAAAAAAAATTACTGTATTGAATTTTTTTTTATCACTATTTGGTTACACACAAGAACTAAAATGGTTACCTTCGTGTGAAGGTTTGGTTACCAACTGGAATATAAAAAAAATGGTTACTGTATTAAAAAAAAAATTATGACTATTTAGTTACACACAAAAACTGAATTTGTTACCCTTGTATAAAGGTTTGGTTACAACCTGAAATATAAAAAAAATGGTTGCTGTATTGAAATTTTTTTATGACTATTTGGTTACACACAAAAAACTAAAATGGTTATCGGGGAGAAACTAATCTACTTACATTTTGTCGGGGAGAAAATGACATCAGGGGAAACCACATGTAATCTTTGGGGTCAATTGACCCACTGAAAAAAATAATTATTTTATAATATATAATAAATTTTAAAATTTTTAAATAATATATATAAATTTATCTCATTCAGATTTTATAAAAAATTTATTATACGGGATCAAATTAAAAAATTATAATTTTGTTAATCAAATTTTAATTATATATGACTTATATTCTCTCAATATATATATATACTAATTTATATTATTTTAAAAAATAATTAATAAATTAATTACTTATAAACAGTTGTGATTAAAAAATTCTATTATGAGTCAATATAGTATATATACCATATATTAATAGTTATTATATTGTCATTATAATATATATATATATATATATATATATATATATATATATATATATATATATGTGTGTGTGTGTGTGACCCAAAAAACAAAAATATTAAAAAAAAATAGCTCGAAAATATTGCTCTCAAATTTTTACTAAATTATTTATAACTTAATAATAATTTTGACCCAATAACAAATATTTCTGACTTCGCAACCGGCCTTCATACATGTTTGAACGGATAATGAAATGCAAAACTTATGTTTATTGATAAGAAGAATATTTATTTAAAAATATATAAAAAATATGATGGCAATCTTGTTAAATAAATATAGCAGGGAAAGAGTCTAAGCAATTTTATATGGTTTTGTGATAATATGTGATGATGATTAATGATTTGGGTCAAGAAAGAAACGATTCAAAAGCTATAATTAAAATAATAAAAATAATTGATTAATTAAATAACTTCAAGAAAAGTAGTCCTGTCCTGTCTTTCATGTTATGGTTAAGAGAGAGGTAATATCAACTCCTCCCCCTTTTGTGTCTTTGACCCACTCACCTCCAAATTGTTTGCCAACCCTCTCTTAAGTGATCGCAGGATATTGTTTAGGGTGCTTTATAGAAATATATAATAATTATAAAATAATTATATTATTAGTATATTTATAAAATAATTATAAAAAAAATACAACAAATGCAAACTATTTAATTTCACATTAATATGAAAACCTAAAATCAAGGACAAATAACAGTCATAATTAATAATTCAAATTCAAATTTTTGAGGTCTAACAACAGAAACAAATCTATAATTCAAAATTCAAATCAAAAGGAACGAAAAATAAAAAAATAAAAATCCTTTGTTCACGTTCATGGTGGCGTCAGCTATCATAACCATCGTCGAAGCTCGCCTCTCCGGTATTCTAAAATATAGGTTCAAATTCAAGAGAGAGCATAGGGATGAAACATAGAAGGATGAAAACGGTAGTAACAAGAAGCAAAAAAAAGTCGAAAAGTCTGTGAAGAGCAAAAACCGAAGTTACTACACAATCATAAAATGGTTACCTTTGTATGAAGATTTAGTTACTAACTAGAATATAAAAAAAATGGTTACTGTATTAAAAAAAATTTATGCCTATTTGGTTACACACAAAAATTAAAATGGTTACCTTTGTATGAAGGTTTGGTTACCAACTGGAATATAAAAAAAAAATTACTGTATTGAATTTTTTTTTATCACTATTTGGTTACACACAAGAACTAAAATGGTTACCTTCGTGTGAAGGTTTGGTTACCAACTGGAATATAAAAAAAATGGTTACTGTATTAAAAAAAAAATTATGACTATTTAGTTACACACAAAAACTGAATTTGTTACCCTTGTATAAAGGTTTGGTTACAACCTGAAATATAAAAAAAATGGTTGCTGTATTGAAATTTTTTTATGACTATTTGGTTACACACAAAAAACTAAAATGGTTATCTTTGTATGAAGGTTTGATTACTAACTGGAATATAAAAAAAAAATGTTACTGTATTAAAAATAATTTATAACTATTTGGTTACACACAAAAACTGAATTTGTTAACTTTGTATGAATGTTTGATTGTCAACTGGAATATTAAAAAAATGACTACTGTTTTATTTTTTTTTTATGACTATTTAGTTACACACAAAAATTAAAATGGTTATCTTTGTATGCAGATTTGGCTACCACCTGCACCATATTCTAAATAATTTTATCTTTAAAATCCAAAAGCTCAAAAAGGTCATGAGAGAGAGGATGGTGGTGTTGGAGGATGCAGGGGAGGGGGAGATGAGGCAGGGGGTAAGGGAGGAGGGAGGAGGGAGAAAACTGGAGGAGGGAGGGGGAGGGGGAGGGGGAGGGGGAGGGGGAGGGGGAGGTAGGGCGGTGGTTTGGAAGAGGGTGGAGGAAGGAGGGAGAAAGCGGGAGGAGGGTGGTGTTGGAGGATGCAGGGGAGGAAGGGGAGAGGAGGCAAGCGGGAGGCGGGGGAGGGAGCAGGGGGAAGAGGAGAGAGAAAGCGGGAGGCTAGAAGAGAAAGGAAATTGATCTGTAATTAAAATTGATTTGTAAATTAAATATTGAAGATGCACTAATTTTGTAAATGTTTTATGTATGCACTTATATTGTAATATTTTTTAAAAATCTACTAGTAAATGTAATTCTCCCTATTGTTTAATGTTATATATATTCCCACAATTTTAAAATTAAGAAATTGATTTTTTGAAATTAATTTTTAAATTCTAGCTAACATTAAAAGTTAATAAATAATACAAATAACTATAACAGTTGCAAACTAACAAAATATTAGTAATTATCATATCTAGTGTTTTAAAAACGTAACGAACTATAAAATGTAATAACGTGAAAAAACTAGTGAAAATGGTAACATTGTGCTTGTTAGTAGTAAAATGACCAAAAGAAAATGAAAATTTAAAAAAATTCCTGAATTTTTCTAGTTCGCAAGTTTTTTAAGGAATGAAAATTTTGGTCATTTTTTTTGTTAATTTTTTTTAATCAAAAAATAGATGAATTTGGACGAGAAGTAAAAAAAAAAGGCTTCAATTAATCTTTAATATTTTCTACATTATCTTATAAGTACAAATAAGAAGATTTAATTTAAGAGTAGCTCAATAATTCTTTTGACATGTAATTATGACTCAATCTAGTTGTAGTCATGTGCAATGAGTAAAGTACGAAGTGCATTTGTGTATGAGAGCATTTTCTCCTCATGAAATCAAAAAGGCAAAGTACAAAAACTAATATGATTAAAAGGATACGTGACTTGCACAATTTTTTTTGTGCTAAAAAATAACACGTATATAAAGTAAAAGATAAACCTCATTTATTGAAATTTATTAGTATAAAAAAGAAACACAACTCGTCACTTCATATAATATTGTAGAGCCGTTAAGAATAAATTTATTTGAAACCTTTTTTCCTTTACTTTTCTTAATTTATATAAAAAATGTACAAACATATTTGTGACTACGGAGAGAGTAACATACCATAAACACAGCTAAATTTACATTGAAATTATATATATATATACTCTGCAAGACCACCCCATGGAATTATAAAGTTAAAGGAAAGTACACAAAATTTGGAAACCAGGCATCATCACGCATCCCTCTCAATTCTCCCGAGAGTTTGATACCTGTTTTTTCCTCCTCTTTTTTGTCTTTCTTTATTTTCCTACTCTAAAGTTATTTCCAGAATAGTGGTAAGTCTGGGTTTTCTATATCTCCTAAGAAGCAAAGAAGAGCACACAACACTTACAGACGACATGGCCATACAAGCACCAGCGGCCCATGGTGGCAACTTGAGCTTTACCAGAGGAAAGAAAACACCGGCAGCGATAGGTATTGCGATGACATTGTAAGCCATGGCAAACACATAATTCAATCTAATGCGAGAAAACGTCTTTCTTGAGAGATCAATGGCTGTTATAACATCTTCTAAGTTACTCCTCATCAACACATAGTCGGCAGCCTCTATTGCAATATCTGTTCCTGCTCCAATAGCCATACCAACATCGGCAGCAGCTAAAGCTGGTGAATCATTAATACCATCACCCACCATGGCAACCGTGCTTCCATCTTTCTGAAACAAGCGGATGATATCTGCTTTTCCAGCTGGCAGTACCTCCGCTCTTACATCATGAATACCAACCTGCACATGAATTATACATCATTTATTTGCTTCATTACTAAGTATGTTCTAACAATAAATCTTTCTCCAAGTTTTGCTGCATATAGTAATATACACAAAAGTAAGGTACAGTTGCACCGAAAACAAAGTTCAACCCTAAATAAAATGTACCAACCTCTTTAGCAACAGCCTGAGCCGTCCTCCAGTTATCCCCTGTAACCATGACAGGTGTGACACCCATTTTGATCAGGCCTTCCACAACTACAGCAGCTTCTCTCTTTAGTGGATCCGCTACACCCAGAACGCCAATTAAGACAGCACCATATGACACTAGTATGCCTGTATTTGCACTTTCTTCCAGTTCAACCACAAACTTTTCAACATGGGTCGGGATGGTGATGCCTTTTTCAGTAAGCAAACTACGATTACCAACCTGTCGAGTATAAATGATCTCGTATAAGCAAAAAAAAAATCATATTTACTACTTACATGGTTTGATCTCGTGTTTCTTTTATTTTCTCTTTCTTTTTTCATTTTGTTCTAGTATGGAAAGTAAGAAACATTGCGTCAAACTTACCAAAACCTGCTTCCCGTTGATAAAGCACTGGACACCTCTTCCAGGAAGAGCACAGAACCCCGACGCATCAAGAAGCCATCCTGAGTACTTGGCCACTTTCTCATGGTATTGGACATCTGTGGTAGCAGAAGGCTCTTCAAAGAAATGGAAATGCTGAGCATAATCTATTATTGCTTTCGCCAAAGGATGTTCACTGCTAGCCTAAAACATAGAAAAGCTATTACACATAAACAACGAGGTCCACCACACCCCCCCCCCCCCCCCCCCCCCCAAAAAAAAGGCGACAATATACTAAAATTTAGTTTGCGTAACAGGTGGACACTACCCGCATCAGAATGAATCATTAGTGGTATTTCAGTAGGTTACACAATGGAGGTACCCCTCCATGGTTGAAGCATGAGGATAAAAGGGATCGGGTCATACATAGGCTGCAGTAATATGACTAGCCTCAACAAGAATGAAACTACGATTATTATGAATTATATAATAGAAGAGTTAAAATTTAGTTTGGTAACTGAAAGTTACCTCTGCTGAAGCTACCAACGTAAGAAATTCTCCACGACCCAATTCCCCAAAAACTTTTGCTGTTGTAACTGTAGCTTTCCCCTGGGTTAAAGTGCCTGTTTTATCAAATACAACATAATTAACCATCTGAGCCCTTTCCAAGGCATCTCCTCCTTTAATTAGCACGCCATTATTAGCTCCAACCCCCGTTGCAACCATTACAGCTGTTGGGGTGGCCAAGCCAAGTGCACATGGACATGCAATCACTACAACTGATATTGCAAACATGAGGGCAAAAACAAAGTAATTGCCATTTTCAGGTAGCCACTGTTCTGGGTAAGAACCAAGAACTCCACCAACATACCTACAAAAAAATGTTTTGACATGAAAAGTATAGAATTTTCGACGATAACTATCAGTTTAACTACATGAATATGTCAAAACTAATTTTAATTTACTTACCAACCAAAAAATGTCAATAATGAAAAAGCAATAACTGTCGGGACAAAAATGCTTGCAACCTGCAAATAACAGTGGCACCTACTGTGAGGATAATTAAGTTTATATAACCCATTTACCAAACAACAATATATTCCAGAACAAATACCAGAAGTCGGAAATAAAGAAAAATGACTGGACACAATTACTACAACAAAATCATCAAGTTCATAATAATGTAGACTTTAATGCTGAAATGACTGATTTGTGTTACTCCCTCTGTCCCGTTTTATAAGAAAACTAGGGATAACTCGTGCCTCAGGCACGGTGCAACTAATATAACAGTTGAGTATTTTATCCAATATTTCTAAATTGAAAAATCTAAAATTGTTGTGGACTTTCAGTTTCATAATAGAACTAATAGTTCAACCATTAATACAAAAAGATTGATACTCAATCCAGTCGTAGTTTCTTTTTGAGGCAAACATTAGTGTGCTACTCATTCCAAACTTAAAATTAATTATTGGTAGGTTTAAGCAATTAATTGATTGACGATGGCGGGCTCAAATTTGTGTAATATAGTATTTTCGGGTATCTCACACACATTTCTTTTATTGACAAAACGGAATGAAAAGTTTGGCAACATTTATTTGCCTCCAATGTCTCTAACCATTGATCAATATGATTCATGAACAGTATTTCTTGTAGAAAAAAGGTAATACTGCAAGCCATTTGGTGGGATCCAATGAGGAAAAAAAAAAAAAAAAGATGTAAAAATCTAAAAGAAAGACTTTTGCATATATACGCAAAAGTATAAAATGAGCACTTTAAATCCAAACAAAAAAGTATTGTCATAATACCAATTGAAACGCATCACTATAACATTTTTTCTTCTATATTTTTTCTTGTAATTGGACAAAAAATTCTCATACCATGAGTCAGAGTCTACTACAATAGTTGCTTTCGATATAACCCGCAAAAATACCAAAGAGATGACACGTAATTGTCCGTGCTTGAAGGCACAGCGTAGATTAAAATTTCAAAAATACTCTATTACCTAAAGACTCTTTGCAACCTAAAATAACTTACAAATCAATTAGAATGAATCTGAACCGTCTCTGTGATTTCTCGCCCAAATCAATTTGCATATAAAAACATAACGACCGCAATACTCGAAAAACAGGAAAAGGGCGTTAATGCTAAAAGGATGACCCATGTTGTTTACATGTAAATTTTTATTTATTTATTATAATTATAATTATAATTATAATTATAATAATTATAATTATAATTATAATTATAATAATAATAATAATTATTATTATTATTATTATAAGTAGTAGTAGTAGTACTATTATTATTATTATTATTATTATTATAATTATTATAATAATTATTATTATTATAATAATAATAATTATTATCATTATTATTACTATTATTATTATTATAACTATATTATTACTATTATTATTATTATAATTATTATTATTATTACTATTACTACTATTACTATTACTATTACTATTACTATTACTATTACTATTACTATTACTATTACTATTACTATTACTATTACTATTACTATTACTATTACTATTATTATTACTATTACTATTATTATAATTATTATTATTATTACTATTTATTATTACTATTATTATAATTATTATTATTACTATTATTACTATAATTATGATTTCTGAGATGGGTAAGTGTTTAGATGAAGTGGAAATTGGTATGTTTGCTATATCTAATGAGAGTTTGTAACAGATTAAGTGGATTATTGTAGTTTTCTTCAATTTTCTATCCTTCTTCAATTTGTATTAGGGTTTCTAATCTGCAGACTTGTACAAACTAATTTAAATTGATTTCAGATTTTAGGGGAGAACCACACCTGAACCAAACCTGAGCCGTAACCGACAGCAATCACACCAGAGGCTTTTTGTGTGCCTGGCTGCCTGCATTTTGCATAGTTCTAGAACCACATATCTGGTTGCAGGTGCAGTTGCCCAAAACTGCACCATGCTCTCCCCTAAATTGTCTGGAGCGCGATAACGTTAAAAATATTCTGTTCTTCTATTTCAACTTTCTGGCTCTCCCCCTAATAAAATTTATTCTTTCAACTTTGTGGTTCCTTGAGTAACCATTTTTTTTTAGTAAAAAATTTCTAAGCACTCATTTTCTTGACAAGCTATTGCTAAAACAATCTTCTATTCTGTTTTAGTGAATACCATTCCTATGTAGAATTTAAAAGAATTCTAAACTCTAAAATCTATAAATATGGTAAAGATATTTGACAGAAGATACAACTTCTGCACAAATTTATTACACTGGACACGACCTAAAAATTTCAATATATGGTTTAGCTAGAAACAAACAGGTATATGCAACAAGAAGTTAACTGCAGTCGTATCTGAGAAAAGAAAGCCACATTACAATTTGGAAACTGGTAATTACTGAATAATTTTTTGTACAAGTAAATGCAATAATTACTGAATATGCAATCACCAGATCCAGAAAAATATGTACAAAGGAAGCTAGAAATAAAATGAAAAACATAAAAAAGAAAGAACTTCAATTTAAAGAACAGTAAGCAAAGAGAAGTGTGGCCTTAAGAACCAGAGAACTACTTAACCACCAATCTGAGATACGTAAAAAAGAATGCAAAGATACACCTTATACTTATTTTAGCAATTGATACTTACATAATCAGCAAATTTCTGAATAGGAGCTTTGGACATCTGTGCCGTCTCAACTAGAGAAATTATTTGGCTCAAAACTGTGTCAGAACCTACTTTGGTAGCTTGTATGTGAAGGGAACCATGTGAATTTATGGTACCACCAATTACTGACGAATTGACCTCCTTCGAGACAGGTGCAGATTCACCAGTAACCATACTCTCATTGACATAGCTGGAACCCCAAACAACAGTGCCATCCACAGGAATTTTTGTGCCAGGAAGGACTTTCAGAACATCACCAGGCTGAATCAGCAGAGCATCTATTTCCCTTTCTCCAATACTCTTACCACCTAGCATCCAATAGAGATAAACTTATTCATTTGGTCACAGACTCACAGTTTAAATATATGATCGGCTTGCATGATGTTTTGGATGAACTTACAAGGAATAACACAAACCTTATAGGTTATTTATTTGTCAAACTTTTAAGTTTCCAAATTTATCAGACACCAAGACGTCTTGCTTTTATTTTGTGTTGGAGTTTTCATGGGTTTTTTTTTTTTGTTGGGGGGGGGGGGGGGGGGGTTCTTTCCTTTTTTGAAGGAGGGGATTAAGTGGAGTGTAAGAAAAATTTGTAAATCAATTCATCTGAAACCATCAAATAATGTAAAGGCAGCATACCCTTGTCTGTAAGAAGTAGCAAAGCTGTTGCTGGTGCTAGTTCTACCAACTTCTTTATAGCATCTGATGTTTTTCCTTTAGCAAGAGTTTCTAAATACTTCCCCAGAAGTACAAATGTTATCAGCATTGCACTTGTTTCAAAGTACGTAGGTGACCAAAATCCAGTGACTGCACCATATAAAAGCGCACAGACAGAATAAAAATAAGAAGCTGAAGTTCCCAATGCTACCAGAACATCCATGTTCGTTGAACCATTTCTAAGAGCTCTCCAGGCTGCAACATAAAAACGCTTCCCAATAACAAACTGAACAATAGTCACCAAGGCCCACTTCAACCAATCACCCATTTGGAACGGTCCACATTGCCGAAGCAATAACGAATATAGTAGAGGAATACTTGGGCAAACAACTCGCATGAGAAAGACAGGAATCTGGCAACAATTTTTGGAGTAAAAATTTAGTAAATTGAAATGCAAGTGACTATGACTGTGTGCACAAGGATTTTGATATGTTATTCATAGTTTTATACAAAGGGATAATCCCATGAAATATGTTAGACTTTAGTGTGCCATATGTTGAGATGTTACATAGACGATAGCCAGCAGAGTAACATATAAAGAAGGGCATGAATTTAGCCATCTCCTTTAACAAGTTTAAGGCTTATTTTGGAATTTTCTAAAAGTACAATGAATTAAAAGGGAATTTTTTTTATAAGAAACTTCTTTTTGCATATCCATGAAGTAGGCTGGCTTCAAAAGGGGCTAATTGAGTAAAACAAAAGTCCAATTAGGTGCATATATAAATAAAAAATGAAAAAAAAAATACTTTTCCTAAAAAAGACGCCGAAGGATGAAACTATAAATATAACAGTGTTATACGAAAGTTATATACTCACGCTGAGAAAAAGACTAGCCGTGAAAAGCCGAAACATGTTCGAGGATTCTTCAAGATCCTTAGAAGTCATTCTTGTATAAGGGTTTCGGACATGTAGTTTAAAGTTTCCAGAGCTTCCTTCTTCAATCCCATCAACTAATGATCTAGAACCAAGAACCACGGGATCAAAGAGAACTTCTAATTCCTTTGAAGTCCTGTCGAAACAAAATTGTCTTACTCCCTTCAAGTTGCAAAGTATTACTTCTAAAAGCTGTATATCCAATTCACTCAATATCCCAGTAACACCTAATGTGATTTTATCCTGCTGGCTGCTCTGTACAAGTGAACCTTCAAAACCAGCATCTTCAATTGCTTCCACTATTTCGTCCTTACTAATTATAGTAGGATCATACTCGACCTCTCCTAATGAGGTAGCCAAGGCAACAACTGCCCTTTTTACACCAGGGAGATTTCTCAAGATGCCTTCAACAGAGTTTACACATGCTGCACATGTCATACCACCTATGGTGAAATGTCCCACTAACATCCCATGTGGATTTGTTCGAGATGAACTGGGTTCGGGTATAATCTCGGCCTCAAAACCAGCGTCTTCAACTGCATTCTTAATGTCTTCATCCTGAAATCAAACAAAGAAATAAAAAGTTTATATAACTTATTTAGAACTGGATCTCACCTTTTTGTTTATATGTTCCTCTAACCTTATTTTATTTCTTTACCAGATGATCAACTTGCATCCATAATAAAGAGTGGATTTAAGTACCGAATGAATAACTAATATTAGCTGTAAGATGATTTAAGTATTGGTACTAAACTAATACATTTCACTCTGATAAAATTAAAAAGAACAGCTGAATAAAAATACACCAATAAGAAATTATTTTCATTTATTCAATATCTATTATTACTAAATCACCCATGACTACCTTGTTACCTAAGGTTCTTTTTCTTTTCAAGCTATATTCCCATGCATTGGCCCATTCTTATAAAAGCAGTAGCAATTCTAGTTCAATAGTAGCTTATTTGATAAATCCAGATAAACCATTTGTAGTAAAAAAAAACATCTCAATTGTAGTAACCTCATAAACAATTAACAAATAATTCTTCATACATTAATCCAGCACATTTATGAGACAAAATCATATTAGACGGCATGAGCAGATAAAATGTATATCAATCCACAATAATGCCTGAAAAGACCACCAAAATTAACAATGTAACATAAGTTAATATAATCCCAAGTAGCTGGCACAGGCTCTGTTTGCTTGTTTATTTGAACTTAGACATAACAAATCACCATTAAGATGAAACTAAACCAAATTGGAAAAAATAAATCACAAAAAGCAAGTAGGATCAAAAGAAGACTAACGTTGACCAAACTGGGATCAAAAACCACATCCGCCTTGTTCTGTAGCAAAGCCACCGAAGCCCTAAGGACCCCTTTTAAGCTCATCAAAGCTCCTTCTACGGAATTCGAACAAGCTGAGCAGGTCATCCCGCCAATTCTCACCTGAATTCTCTTCATAACTTCCTCTACTTTTACCGAATTAGCCTCCTCCTCGTCATTGGAATCGAGGAGCCGTTCATCCTCAAAGTCTCCGGCCGACGAGTTTTGGCCGGCGCCGGTTAGCTGAAGGTTCCTATAACTAGGCGCCATTTAGAGAATCGACACAAGACTTGTATCTTGGTGTATATATATTGAGATTTATATATGTATATATATGTTTTTGAATATATATATTAGGGAAAGAAAATCTGGAGAGACAGCGAATTTGTAATCGAAAAAGCTGGTGAAGGAAGGGGGAGGAGGAGAGACAAATGGAGTTAAAATTACTAATAAGGGCTTTGGGATTATGATTATTATGACATTGTCCTTGTACGTCCTGGTGTTGTACCACAGACGAGGCAACAACAACTACGTGATCAAAGTCAATATATAGAGAGATGAGTAACGGTTGAGCTAATTCCTGGGTCAATATACCCATCCTTCCGTGGGGGCGGCACTATATAGGCGGGGCAGGGCTATGGCCCCACGCAAATTTTTAATTTTTTAACTAATATATAGAGATATGCGTAACGGTTGAGTTAATTACTGGCTAATGAATACACGCATCATTTACTTTCTGCGGTGGGGCGGCACTATATAGGCGGGGCGCGCTGGGCTTTAGCCCCACCTAAATTTTTAATTTTTAACTAATATATAGTTAAATATTTATTTTTAATTTTTTCACACGTTTCTTTAATTTTTTATTTTTTTTAATATTTAGTCTTATATATTTTTTTTTTAAAAATTTGTGTGTAGTATATTATTTTTAATACAGCTTCCCTCTCTATTATTCTAACTTACTATTAATTTTACATAATTTATCATTAAAATTAAAATATGTGATAAATATATTATTATTTGAGCTTTCGATTTTTTGAGTTGATATTTTTGTTATCGTACCTCTTGCTAAAATATACGAAATTAATTAAAATTCATATATTTAAAATAATAAATTAGGTATTTAAAATTATATATATTTTTTATCGTACAATTTTTAAGGTGAGATAATGCGAGTCTGTGGTTAAATAATTTTTTTTTGTAAATGTATAAGTTTAATACTTTTTACCATTTTTTAAGGTTAACATAAAATAAAGATTATTTTATTGTATTTTTAGGCAGTTTAAAAATATTTATCACTTTTTGATGTTGTACCTTAACAAAAAAATTGCTCATAATTTTATTATGAATTCAATTTAAAAATAAGTTTCGTGAGTTAAAAAAAATGTTAAATATAAAATTGGCATTTAAATCTACTGCATATAGTTTTATTTATATTTCTTATTTAAGTATTTGTTCTTAAATATTTTGACCCCTCCTAGCTTAAAATCCTAGTGCCACCACTGACTTTCTGGGTTCGAATTTTGGAACCGTCACTAAATCTCTCTCCGGACGATTTAGTCTCAATTAACGCAAAAAATAACTCAAGAACTCTTACCGTTCAAACAAAAAAACAATAACCTGAACTTAATTGTTATCTTCTATATCTTTTATATTATAAAAGTCTCTATGGAGACTTTGGTAATTTTGTATTACATTCTTTTCTTTTCTATTTTGCCACTACAATTTTTATTATGTCATTATTTTATTTTTTATATTAATTTTTTTTAATCTTTTTACTTATTACACTAAATTTTATAATTTTTATTTTATTATATATAATTTATACACGTAATATGTATATCAGTTGCGTTAGTTGTTAATAAATAATTATTGTAATAGTATACTCTCAATTTTATTTTAATTACTAAATAGAGTTTAAGAGTAAATTTAAAACACATGGTTAATAAAGACTAGTTCTTGACCTCTCAATACTGTGGTCAACAGGGCTCGACAATAAATTGATTTGTCTCCGAAATTGCATCAAAAATTGCATAAACTGCACTAATTAAAATCGCACAAACAGTTCTGGCATATATGACAGTTTTAGGAAGGTTGAAAAATCGAATTTACGGTTTAGGTTTGGGCTCAAACCGCATTTTGAAAAACCACACCGCATCACCCAAAGATTCTTTATATTTGTTGCTATTGCTTTTACTTAATTTTAATTTTTTTCTGTTTGAATATTTATATTGTGCACAACATTACAAATGATTATCAAGGGTCGCATGTTAAAGATTCTACCTTTATTGGATAATATATGATGAGTTTAATTTAAAATTATTGTTTGTACATTATGAAATTGGAGTGATAACGATTGGAAATGTTTGAATTGAACGCCTAGCAATGTGCTTGGTTATATCATACGGATTGTAAGACCCCGAATTTTATGAAATATAAAATTTAATTTTTCTTCATATATATTTTTCTGAAACAGTAAGTGGTTAAATCGATAAAGTTTAAAGTTAAGGATGTTATGTGCAAATTTTATTTTGTCGGGGAATATTCGTTTTGTCGGGGAATATTCGGGGCGTACGACGGCGCCGAAATAACAAATTATTGGTGGATCCCACAACGGAATATTTGTCGGATATAGAAAACGACAGAAGTAACCTTTTTAATAAAAATAGTCAACGGTGCTAACTGTTAAAATACCGGTGATAAAAGAATAGTAGCATACGGTAATTTATGGTATTTTACTGTAGCATGCGGTATTCTACAGTAGCACACGGTATTGCACAGTGTCTCATATTATTGACACCGTAACTGTTACGCATCATTTCATCGATAATTGTCACTGCATAATATTTTATATTATCAATTCAATTATTGTTGCTACACAGTATTTTGCATTATTAATTTAATAATTGTCATTACACTGTATTTTATATCATTGAGTCAATAATTGTTGCTGCACTGTTTTTAAAATTATTGAACCTAATAATTGTCACAGTAGCAAATATACTGTAATTTATATTATTAAATTAATAAAAATATGTAACGTGTTTCTTACATTATTGTGGTAACATTATTTTATATGTTGGACTCACAGGAAGAATAAATAAATAAATAAATAAATAAATAATAAAATAATTAATTTTACTATTTGAAATAGTAACGTGAATAGTGACGTGAATAGTAAGTGAATAGTAAGAAACATGTGGGACCCACTGTGGGGCCCACATGAAATGTGAGAAATGTGTTTTGCTGGATGGTTGGTGGAGGCTGCTGCGCAGCCTCTGCTGAATTTTTTTTTTATTTCACCTACCGCGCATAGTAACTTCTTTTCTCCTATAAATAGCTTGTTCAGCTGAATAGAAAAATCACACCTAAAATATAGAATTTTTCTATAAGAATTTTATGAGTTTTCTCTGAGAATAGTAAGGTTATTTTGAGAGTTTGAAAGCCAAAAGGAGTGCAGGAATTTTTCAAGTAAGTCTTTTATTAAAGAGTAGTAATTTCATAAATTTCTATTTTTCACGGTATTCACAAATCTTCCTTTAGAAGACTCTTCTTTAAGAAGATTCATTTTTAAAAGCTTTATTTGAAAGATTTATTTTGAAATATTATTTTAAAAACTATTTTAAAGTTGTTATATTATACTACAAAAATTATGTTAAATATATATAATTTTGATAGTTCATAATATATGAATTATCATACACCTTGAAATTTATATGTGGTAATTACTAATTATATTATAAATATATAGGTTGATCAACCTCATTTAAATCAATATCCAGTCACGTGTTAAGGTAAGGAATATCATTCTTTTCACACTCTTAAACTTACTATGGTAAGGAATGTCATTTTTTTTCTTACTTGTAAGGAATATCGTTTTTTTTTTCATATTCTATTATTTAAACTTACTACGGTAAGGGGTATCATTCTTTTCATCATCATAAATGAATATTATTTTCTTTCTTACTTGAAGGGATTATCATTCTTTGATTCTCGAAAATAATATCGTTTCTTTCTTGTGCCATTTACTTCCATGTATTAAATTGTGGGAATAACCTTACGGCGCGGTTTACCGCCTGTTGGTGAATAACCTTTTGTATTCATTCCTTATTAATCTTTGAGAATAACCTTACGGTGCGGATTATCGCCTGTTTGGTGAATAACTCTTCGTATTCAAATTAATGGGAATAACCTTACGGCGCAGATTATCGCCTGTTTGGTGAATAACTATTCGTATTCAAATTGATGGGAATAACCTTACGGCGCGGATTACCGCCTGTTGGTGAATAACTCTTTTTATTTGTCTCGTGTGGAAATAATTTGTCTACACGAATTATCATATGACACTTTTATTCCATATCCGTAAGTGATATCATTTTCCTTTATACTCATAAGGGATACCATCTTTTTCATCTTCCATTATTCAAACTTACTATGGTAAGGGATATTAATTCCCTTCACCTTTTGTTAATCAAACCTGCTACGGTAAGGGATATTATTTTCTTTCATACACCTAAATCGAAACTTATTATGGAACTATTGGTTCTATAATTCCTGAAAATATTATATGTTCCATAATAGTTGAATTTCATTATTTCAACTGAACCTTCCTATTTTCTGAACATTTCTATTTGAACGGTGATCGTTATTCTGAACTGTGGATCTTGAATATCATTTTTACATTTCACTCCACATCATGTTGGCAATTTGGACATTATTTGAATCTGCACAAAGTAAACTTCTGATACTTATTGTTTATCCTGTTCTTCTGTTCATCATTTGTATCACTGTTATTTGTATTAATCATCAAGAATCAAGCCGTTGTGAATATTTGTGGCCGGAGGCACAGATGTGATATAATTTGTAAGACCCCGAATTTTATAAAATACAAAATTTAATTTTTTCTTCATATATATATTTTTTTGAAACAGTAAGTGGTTAAATCGATAAAGTTAAAAGTTAAGGATGTTATGTGCAAATTTTATTTTGTCGGACAATATTCGTTTGGTCGGGGAATATTCGTTTGGTCCGACGGCGCCGAAATAACAAATTATTGGTGGACCCCACATCGGAATATTTGTCGGATATAGAAAACGACAGAAATAACCTTTTTAAATAAAAATAGTCAACGGAACTGTTAAAATACCGGTGATAAAAGAATAGTAGCATACGATAGTTATTGGTATTTTCTGTAGCACTCGGTACTCTACAGTAACACACGGTATTGCATAGTGTCTCATATTTTTGGTCTGATAATTGACACCGTAACTGTTACGCATCATTTCATCGATAATTGTCACTGCATAATATTTTATATTATCAATTCAATAATTGTTGTTACACAGTATTTTGCATTATTGATTTAATAATTGTCATTACACTGTATTTTATATCATTGAGTCAATAATTGTTGTTGCACTGTTTTTAAAATTATTGAACCTAATAATTGTCACAGTAACATATGCACAGTAATTCACATTATTGAATCAATAATTGTCATTACACAGTAACGTATGCTTTATTTTACATTATTGTTATCTCTATTATGATGTTATTTAAACAGTTGTATTTCATTAATTTATTGACTTGATATCTAAGAGCGAACTATACTGTATTTATAACAATTAGTCATAATAATTGAATTGATAAAGTTATTTATTTATAATATAAAGTTAGGTGATTATTAGGTGATATGAAATGAATGGTGTAGATTAAAGTGTGAATTATTGTTGAATAATTGAATTGATTTGTTTATAATATAAAGTTAGGTGATTATTAGGTGATATGAAATGAATGGTGTAGATTAAAGTGTGAATTATTGTTGAATAATTAAATTGATTTGTTTATAATATAAAGTTAGGTGATTATTAGGTGATATGAAATGAATGGTGTAGATTAAAGATAATATAATATTTGAAATGGATGGTGTAGATTAAAAGATGATCTTTAAATGAATGGTTTAGATTAAATGAATGATAAGATTTTTGGCTATAAATAGAAGCCTTAACTTAAGGATTTTTCATAAACTTCCTTACTTGTTCTTTCTTTCTCTCTCTAAATACTTCTTGTGAAAGTTCTCTCTAAGTGTGCTTAAGTCATCTTGAGTATTTGTGAAGATCTATAAGTATACGTGTACTGTTCAAGTTAATCAACCTCATTTAAATCAATATTCAGTCACGTGTTGAGGTAAGGGATACCATCTTTTTCATCTTCCATTATTCAAACATACTATGGTAAGGGATTATCATTATTTGATTCTCGATAATAATATTGTTTCTTCCTTACTCATAAGACGTGCCTTTTATTTTCATGTATTAAATTGTGGGAATAACCTTACGGAGCGGATTGCCGCCTGTTGGTGAATAACCTTTCGTATTCATTCATTATTAATCTCTGAGAATAACCTTACGGAGCGGATTGCCGCCTGTTTGGTGAATAACTCTTTGTACTCAAATTCTATTAAATTGTGGGAATAACCTTACGGAGCGGATTGCCGCCTGTTGGTGAATAACCCTTTGTATTAATTTCCTTCACCTTTTGTTAATCAAACCTGCTACGGTAAGGGATATTATTTTCTTTCATACTCCTAAATCGAAATTTATTATGGAACTATTGCTTCTATAATTTCTGAAAATATTATATGTTCCATAATAGTTGAACTTCATTATTTCAACTGAACCTTCCTATTTACGTGAACCTTTCTATTGAATTGTAACCGTTATTCTGAACTGTGGATCTTGAATATCATTTTTAAATTTCACTCCACATCATGTTGACAATTTGGACATTATTTGAATCTGTACAAAGTAAACTTCCGATACTTATTGTTATCCTAATTCTTCTGTTCATCATTTATATCATTCTAATCATCCAAAAATCAAGCTGTTGTGAATATCTGTGGCCGGGGGCACAAATGTGATATATTTGTTGAACAGATGATAGGTTAAAGGCGATATAATAGGTTAAAGGCGATACATCTGTTCGGTGTCTTTTATGGCACGTGGTGAATGTTCTCTTTGGCCCGTAGTGCAAAGATGAACTGTTGTTTGGTATGATTATGACCAAAGGCTGAATCTGGTATAATCATGACCGTTGGTGCTATATTGAATATCTTTGGCCCGTAGTACAAAGATGAACTGTTGATGTGCATGATTATGATCAGGAACTGTGAATTTGTATTATCTTGACTAATGATATTTCAGATGATAAAAGTTGATGATGTTTTTCCTAAAAAGAGAACCGAGTGGACATTATAGTCTGCATTATTCTTCTAATAGATTACTCATTCCGCTGCTATTATTGATCTGAACGTTGTTTAAGAATTTAACTGCAGTTTTTGATATAAACCTTGTAGTCTATTGTATTCTATCAAGAACTCAACTGTTGAAGACTAATGATAATTTATTCGTCATTATCTTAGTCATGATATTCTTTACTGGGCTATTTGAACTCACCCTTTCTTTTGTTCCATTGTTTTTCAACAGGAGATGAAAACATAACAGGGTCTAGCCGGGGAATGGAGTGAGGGTCCGAGGAATAGTTATCATAGTCTTCACGTTTTGTAAAATAGTGTGGCAATAATAGTGAAGACTTAGTTGTGTATTATTATACACTGTATTGTTGTACGTTGTGCTTTGTTGTAATAATTTTGTTGTAGTCTTTTGACGACTCAAGTTTGGGCTGTGTGGGCCCAGATTTGGGGGGCGTCACAGTTGGCATCAGAGCTTAGGGATATGGTCTTTAATGGAGATCTGGGGTAGAACTAGGAGGGGAGAGACGAATAGAATCAGTCACTAGTGTGTCCTACCTAAAATAGATTTTATTATCTAATGAGTCGATTTGAATGTAGGAACATGAAGAGATGAGTCAGTTTATTTGAACTAACATTTATTTTGTGACCACAGTTAATTATGGCATCTGGAAATCAGGAGGTTAACTATGAAATTACCGAAACAAATGTAGCTGCAAAACAAGAGGCGACGAATAATCTTCTTACAAACTCAGAGTTGAATCATTTGCCTAAGGCAAAAATTATGCGTGTTCTATCCAGTAAGGATGAAGGTGAAAGCTCTGCTACAGTCGTTCCAGATCCATTCTTAGAAGCAATTAAAGGAAGTAACGAACTTGCGGAAATTATTGCCTTTAATTTACTCACTAATTGGGAGAGTGATATCACCTGGTTATGCTCTATAACAAAGGATCAGAATATATGGACTTTTCATATTAGTCTTTGGGATTTATGGTGTTCCAGCTATGATTTTCAAGATTATTTAAAAATGATGTTTCTATACTTTTGGGCGTTACAATTTAGAGGAATTCAGGTTAAGTTAGTCACTATCGTGGAAACTGCAGTCTATCGAAAATACTATTTTAATGGAAATCATTGGTACCTTACTACTGATGAAGTTGATGAACCCGAGAAACAGTTTGCTAGAAAATTATTCAGTGGTATTCCCATGGTTGAAATACGTGAAGATCCGAATGAAGTATTCGGGATTCGATTTGACGATAACAGTCAAGAAACCGAATGAGGTGATAACCGGTAAGCTATTCATAAATTCTCGTGAAGTCTATGCCATATTAGATACTGGCTCTATCCACTCTTTTATCTCACCTATATGTACTCAACGTTTAAATTTGACTATTGAAAACTTAAATCTTGTCTTATCAGTTGAAACCTCATTGGGAGAAATACCTATTACATTTACTATCTATAAATCTTGCCTAGTTCAAATCAACAACCTCACATTACCTGTTGACCTTATTTCTTTGGAGATGCGTGAATTTGATGTGATTTTAGGAATTGATTGGTTGACTACCCATCATGCTAAAATTAATTATTTTCATAAGATTATTAGTTTTCATATTCCTAATCAACCTGTCATGCAAATTCAAGCAACTAAACCATTGAAATCTATAACTGTTATTTCTAGCCATAAAGTCATTCGTTTATTGAAAAACGGATGTCAAGCCTTTTTAGCTCATGTCACTTATTTGAACAAAAAACACGTCAAACTTGAATGATATTTCCATTGTTAATGAGTTTCCTGACGTTTTTCTGAGGAACTTTCTGGCTTACCCTAAACCGTGAAATTGAATTCTGTATCGATCTTGAACCCGGCACTAAGCCCATTTTTAAAGTCTCATACCAAATGGCTCCCATAGAACACCAAGAGTTGAAAGTTTAATTACTAGATATCGGTATCATTCATTCTAGTACAAAACTTATATCGAGCGAGGAATGCGAGAAGAGTTTTCAAGAACTCAAGAGGAGACTTGTTTCAGCTCCTGTTCTAACCATACCATCAGGATCAGGAGAATTTTTATCTACAGCGATGCTTCTGGCAAAGGTCTAGGCTGTGTCCTTATGCAACATGGAAAGGTTATAGCCTATGCCTCTCGACAACTCAAAGATTATGAGAAAAATTATCCTACTCATGATCTAGAGTTGGCAGCAGTCGTTTTCGCGTTACAGATCTGGAGACACTACTTGTACGGAGAAAAGTGGATATCTATACGGATCATAAAAGTCTCAAGTATTTCTTCACCCAGAAGGAACTCAACATGCGACAACGACGTTGGCTTGAGTTGTTAAAGGATTATGACCACACAATCCAGTATCACCCGGGAAAGGCGAACGTTGTAGCTGACGCTTTTAGCAGAAAATCTTATGCAAGTACAAGTGCACTGCTGACAACACAAAAGTGTATTTTGTACGACTTGCAAAAGATGGAGATAGAGCTAAAGACACCAGGGACCCACTCGAAGATTGCTCACGCGCAAGTAGAACCAACTTTAATCGATAAAATTAAAGCTGCTCAAGCTACCGATCCGGAACTGATAAACATGATAAAGAAAGTACAAGAACGTGCCATTTCCGAAACAAGAATCGACGAGAAAGGAATACTTCGAGTCAACTCTCGACTCTGTGTTCCTAACGATCCTGAATTGAAGCATAAAATCATGATGGAGGCACACAACACGCCGTTTGCAATCCACCCAGGAGGTACCAAGATGTATCGAGATCTTCGACATACATTTTGGTGGAACAATATGAAAAGAGAGATTGCGGAGTTTATCTCAAGGTGCCTAACTTGTCAACGTGTCAAGGCAGAGCATCAAGTTCCTAAAGGTCCATTACAATCACTTGAAGTTCCCGAATGGAAGTGGGAACACATCAATATGGACTTCGTGACGGGTCTTCCAAAAGTTTCTCAAGGCTTAGATGCAATTTGGGTGATCGTAGATAGATTGACCAAATCTGCTCATTTCTTGCCTATACGAGAAAACTTTTCACTTGAACGTCTTGTCGGTATGTACATAAATGAGATCGTGAGATTGCATGGCATGCCAGTTTCCATAGTTTCTGATCGAGATCCTAGATTCACTTCACGCTTTTGGATCAGTCTACAAAAAGCTATGGGCACTGAACTACGTTTTAGTTCTGCATACCATCCTCAAACGGACGGACAATCGGAAAGGACGATCCAGACCCTCGAAGATCTTTTGAGACTTTGTGTATTAGACTTCAAAGGAAGTTGGGATAAGTACTTGCCGTTGGTGGAATTTTCTTACAACAACAGTTACCAAGCAAGCATAGGCATGGCTCCATTCGAGGCATTGTATGGAAGGAAGTGTCGCTCTCCAATATGTTGGAATGAGGTAGGAGAAGCAAAATTGTTGGGACCCGAGTTGGTACGCTTGATGACCGAAAAGATCTAAATGATCCGACAACGAATACAGACCGCACAAGAACGACAAAAGAGTTATGCTGATCTTCATCGGAGAGACGAAAGTTTCAACGTCGGAGATCATGTATTCTTACGTGTTTCTCCATGGAAAGGGGTTACGAGATTCAAAAAGAGAGGAAAGCTCAACCCTCGATTTATTGGCCCATTTGAAATCCTTGATCGAATAGGAACCGTAGCCTACAGACTAGCCTTACCACCAAGTATGTCTCGCATCCATAACGTTTTTCACATATCTATGTTACGTAAATATGTGAAGGACCCAAACCACGTCATTGAGTTAGAACCAGACGTTATAGCAGAGGATTTAACATACGAGGAAGTACCTGTTAAGATCCTGGATAAGAAGGAGCAGATCCTACGCTCAAAGGTTATACCTCAAGTTAAGGTTTTATGGAGGAACCAAGATACTGAGGAAATGACCTGGGAGCTAGAATCTGAGATGAAATATAAGTATCCTTACATCTTCGATATGTCAGGTACGTCAATTTCGGGGACGAAATTTCATAAGGAGGGGAGGTTGTAAGACCCCGAATTTTATGAAATACAAAATTTAATTTTTTCTTCATATATATATTTTTTTGAAACAGTAAGTGGTTAAATCGATAAAGTTAAAAGTTAAGGATGTTATGTGCAAATTTTATTTTGTCGGACAATATTCGTTTGGTCGGGGAATATTCGTTTGGTCCGACGGCGCCGAAATAACAAATTATTGGTGGACCCCACATCGGAATATTTGTCGGATATAGAAAACGACAGAAATAACATTTTTAAATAAAAATAGTCAACGGAACTGTTAAAATACCGGTGATAAAAGAATAGTAGCATACGATAGTTATTGGTATTTTCTGTAGCACTCGGTACTCTACAGTAACACACGGTATTGCATAGTGTCTCATATTTTTGGTCTGATAATTGACACCGTAACTGTTACGCATCATTTCATCGATAATTGTCACTGCATAATATTTTATATTATCAATTCAATAATTGTTGTTACACAGTATTTTGCATTATTGATTTAATAATTGTCATTACACTGTATTTTATATCATTGAGTCAATAATTGTTGTTGCACTGTTTTTAAAATTATTGAACCTAATAATTGTCACAGTAACATATGCACAGTAATTCACATTATTGAATCAATAATTGTCATTACACAGTAACGTATGCTTTATTTTACATTATTGTTATCTCTATTATGATGTTATTTAAACAGTTGTATTTCATTAATTTATTGACTTGATATCTAAGAGCGAACTATACTGTATTTATAACAATTAGTCATAATAATTGAATTGATAAAGTTATTTATTTATAATATAAAGTTAGGTGATTATTAGGTGATATGAAATGAATGGTGTAGATTAAAGTGTGAATTATTGTTGAATAATTGAATTGATTTGTTTATAATATAAAGTTAGGTGATTATTAGGTGATATGAAATGAATGGTGTAGATTAAAGTGTGAATTATTGTTGAATAATTAAATTGATTTGTTTATAATATAAAGTTAGGTGATTATTAGGTGATATGAAATGAATGGTGTAGATTAAAGATAATATAATATTTGAAATGGATGGTGTAGATTAAAAGATGATCTTTAAATGAATGGTTTAGATTAAATGAATGATAAGATTTTTGGCTATAAATAGAAGCCTTAACTTAAGGGATTTTCATAAACTTCCTTACTTGTTCTTTCTTTCTCTCTCTAAATACTTCTTGTGAAAGTTCTCTCTAAGTGTGCTTAAGTCATCTTGAGTGTTTGTGAAGATCTATAAGTATACGTGTACTGTTCAAGTTAATCAACCTCATTTAAATCAATATCCAGTCACGTGTTGAGGTAAGGGATACCATCTTTTTCATCTTCCATTATTCAAACATACTATGGTAAGGGATTATCATTATTTGATTCTCGATAATAATATTGTTTCTTCCTTACTCATAAGACGTGCCTTTTATTTCCATGTATTAAATTGTGGGAATAACCTTACGGAGCGGATTGCCGCCTGTTGGTGAATAACCTTTCGTATTCATTCATTATTAATCTCTGAGAATAACCTTACGGAGCGGATTGCCGCCTGTTTGGTGAATAACTCTTTGTACTCAAATTCTATTAAATTGTGGGAATAACCTTACGGAGCGGATTGCCGTCTGTTGGTGAATAACCCTTTGTATTAATTTCCTTCACCTTTTGTTAATCAAACCTGCTACGGTAAGGGATATTATTTTCTTTCATACTCCTAAATCGAAATTTATTATGGAACTATTGCTTCTATAATTCCTGAAAATATTATATGTTCCATAATAGTTGAACTTCATTATTTCAACTGAACCTTCCTATTTACGTGAACCTTTCTATTGAATTGTAACCGTTATTCTGAACTGTGGATCTTGAATATCATTTTTAAATTTCACTCCACATCATGTTGACAATTTGGACATTATTTGAATCTGTACAAAGTTAACTTCCGATACTTATTGTTATCCTAATTCTTCTGTTCATCATTTATATCATTCTAATCATCCAAAAATCAAGCTGTTGTGAATATCTGTGGCCGGGGGCACAGATGTGATATATTTGTTGAACAGATGATAGGTTAAAGGCGATATAATAGGTTAAAGGCGATACATCTGTTCGGTGTTGTAAGACCCCGAATTTTATGAAATACAAAATTTAATTTTTCTTCATATAGATATTTTTTTAAACAGTAAGTGGTTAAATCGATAAAGTTAAAAGTTAAGGATGTTATGTGCAAATTTTATTTTGTCGGACAATATTCGCTTTGTCGGGGAATATTCGTTTGGTCGGGGAATATTCGTTTGGTCCGACGGCGCCGAAATAACAAATTATTGGTGGACCCCACAACGGAATATTTGTCGGATATAGAAAACGACAGAAATAACCTTTTTAAATAAAAATAGTCAACGGAACTGTTAAAATACCGGTGATAAAAGAATAGTAGCATACGGTAGTTATTGGTATTTTCTGTAGCACTCGGTACTCTACAGTAACACACGGTATTGCATAGTGTCTCATATTTTTGGTCTGATAATTGACACCGTAACTGTTACGCATCATTTCATCGATAATTGTCACTGCATAATATTTTATATTATCAATTCAATAATTGTTGTTACACAGTATTTTGCATTATTGATTTAATAATTGTCATTACACTGTATTTTATATCATTGAGTCAATAATTGTTGTTGCACTGTTTTTAAAATTATTGAACCTAATAATTGTCACAGTAACATATGCACAGTAATTCACATTATTGAATCAATAATTGTCATTACACAGTAACGTATGCTTTATTTTACATTATTGTTATCTCTATTATGGTGTTATTTAAACAGTTGTATTTCATTAATTTATTGACTTGATATCTAAGAGCTAACTATACTGTATTTATAACAATTAGTCATAATAATTGAATTGATAAAGTTATTTGTTTATAATATAAAGTTAGGTGATTATTAGGTGATATGAAATGAATGGTGTAGATTAAAGTGTGAATTATTGTTGAATAATTGAATTGATTTGTTTATAATATAAAGTTAGGTGATTATTAGGTGATATGAAATGAATGGTGTAGATTAAAGTGTGAATTATTGTTGAATAATTAAATTGATTTGTTTATAATATAAAGTTAGGTGATTATTAGGTGATATGAAATGAATGGTGTAGATTAAAGATAATATAATATTTGAAATGGATGGTGTAGATTAAAAGATGATCTTTAAATGAATGGTTTAGATTAAATGAATGATAAGATTTTTGGCTATAAATAGAAGCCTTAACTTAAGGATTTTTCATAAACTTCCTTACTTGTTCTTTCTTTCTCTCTCTAAATACTTCTTGTGAAAGTTCTCTCTAAGTGTGCTTAAGTCATCTTGAGTATTTGTGAAGATCTATAAGTATACGTGTACTGTTCAAGTTAATCAACCTCATTTAAATCAATATCCAGTCACGTGTTGAGGTAAGGGATACCATCTTTTTCATCTTCCATTATTCAAACATACTATGGTAAGGGATTATCATTATTTGATTCTCGATAATAATATTGTTTCTTCCTTACTCATAAGACGTGCCTTTTATTTTCATGTATTAAATTGTGGGAATAACCTTACGGAGTGGATTGCCGCCTGTTGGTGAATAACCTTTCGTATTCATTCATTATTAATCTCTGAGAATAACCTTACGGAGCGGATTGCCGCCTGTTTGGTGAATAACTTTTTGTACTCAAATTCTATTAAATTGTGGGAATAACCTTACGGAGCGGATTGCCGCCTGTTTGGTGAATAACTCTTTGTACTCAAATTCTATTAAATTGTGGGAATAACCTTACGGAGCGGATTGCCGCCTGTTGGTGAATAACCCTTTGTATTAATTTTCTTCACCTTTTGTTAATCAAACCTGCTACGGTAAGGGATATTATTTTCTTTCATACTCCTAAATCGAAATTTATTATGGAACTATTGCTTCTATAATTCCTGAAAATATTATATGTTCCATAATAGTTGAACTTCATTATTTCAACTGAACCTTCCTATTTACGTGAACCTTTCTATTGAATTGTAACCGTTATTCTGAACTGTGGATCTTGAATTTCACTCCACATCATGTTGACAATTTGGACATTATTTGAATCTGTACAAAGTAAACTTCCGATACTTATTGTTATCCTATTTCTTCTGTTCATCATTTATATCATTCTAATCATCTAAAAATCAAGCTGTTGTGAATATCTGTGGCCGGGGGCACAGATGTGATATATTTGTTGAACAGATGATAGGTTAAAGGCGATATAATAGGTTAAAGGCGATACATCTGTTCGGTGTCTTTTATGGCACGTGGTGAATGTTCTCTTTGGCCCGTAGTGCAAAGATGAACTGTTGTTTGGTATGATTATGACCAAAGGCTGAATCTGGTATAATCATGACCGTTGGTGTTATATTGAATGTCTTTGGCCCGTAGTGCAAAGATGAACTGTTGATCTGCATGATTATGATCAGGAACTGTGAATTTGTATTATCTTGACTAATGATATTTCAGATGATAAAAGTTGATGATGTTTTTCCTAAAAAGAGAACCGAGTGGACATTATAGTCTGCATTATTCTTCTAATAGATTACTCATTCCGCTGCTATTATTGATCTGAACGTTGTTTAAGAATTTAACTGCAGTTTTTGATATAAACCTTGTAGTCTATTGTATTCTATCAAGAACTCAACTGTTGAAGACTAATGATAATTTATTCGTCATTATCTTAGTCATGATATTCTTTACTGGGCTATTTGAGCTCACCCTTTCTTTTGTTCCATTGCTTTTCAACAGGAGATGAAAACATAACAGGTCTAGCCGGGGAATGGAGTGAGGGTCCGAGGAATAGTTATCATAGTCTTCACGTTTTGTAAAATAGTGTGGCAATAATAGTGAAGACTTAGTTGTGTATTATTATACACTGTATTGTTGTACGTTGTGCTTTGTTGTAATAATTTTGTTGTAGTCTTTTGACGACTCAAGTTTGGGCTGTGTGGGCCCAGATTTGGGGGGCGTCACAGTTGGCATCAGAGCTTAGGGATATGGTCTTTAATGGAGATCTGGGGTAGAACTAGGAGGGGAGAGACGAATAGAATCAGTCACTAGTGTGTCCTACCTAAAATAGATTTTATTATCTAATGAGTCGATTTGAATGTAGGAACATGAAGAGATGAGTCAGTTTATTTGAACTAACATTTATTTTGTGACCACAGTTAATTATGGCATCTGGAAATCAGGAGGTTAACTATGAAATTACCGAAACAAATGTAGCTGCAAAACAAGAGGCGACGAATAATCTTCTTACAAACTCAGAGTTGAATCATTTGCCTAAGGCAAAAATTATGCGTGTTCTATCCAGTAAGGATGAAGGTGAAAGCTCTGCTACAGTCGTTCCAGATCCATTCTTAGAAGCAATTAAAGGAAGTAACGAACTTGCGGAAATTATTGCCTTTAATTTACTCACTAATTGGGAGAGTGATATCACCTGGTTATGCTCTATAACAAAGGATCAGAATATATGGACTTTTCATATTAGTCTTTGGGATTTATGGTGTTCCAGCTATGATTTTCAAGATTATTTAAAAATGATGTTTCTATACTTTTGGGCGTTACAATTTAGAGGAATTCAGGTTAAGTTAGTCACTATCGTGGAAACTGCAGTTTATCGAAAATACTATTTTAATGGAAATCATTGGTACCTTACTACTGATGAAGTTGATGAACCCGAGAAACAGTTTGCTAGAAAATTATTCAGTGGTATTCCCATGGTTGAAATACGTGAAGATCCGAATGAAGTATTCGGGATTCAATTTGACGATAACAGTCAAGAAACCGAATGAGGTGATAACCGGTAAGCTATTCATAAATTCTCGTGAAGTCTATGCCATATTAGATACTGGCTCTATCCACTCTTTTATCTCACCTATATGTACTCAACGTTTAAATTTGACTATTGAAAACTTAAATCTTGTCTTATCAGTTGAAACCTCATTGGGAGAAATACTTATTACATTTACTATCTATAAATCTTGCCTAGTTCAAATCAACAACCTCACATTACCTGTTGACCTTATTTCTTTGGAGATGTATGAATTTGATGTGATTTTAGGAATTGATTGGTTGACTACCCATCATGCTAAAATTGATTGTTTTCATAAGATTATTAGTTTTCATATTCCTAATCAACCTGTCATGCAAATTCAAGCAACTAAACCATTGAAATCTATAACTGTTATTTCTAGCCATAAAGCCATTCGTTTATTAAAAAACGGATGTCAAGCCTTTTTAGCTCATGTCACTGATTTGAACAAAAATACGTCAAACTTGAATGATATCCTCATTGTTAATGAGTTTTCTGACGTTTTTCCTGAGGAACTTCCTGGCTTACCCCCAAACCGTGAAATTGATTTTTATATTGATCTTGAACCCGGTACCAAGCCCATTTCCAAAGCTCCCTACCGAATGGCTCCCATTGAACTTCAAGAGTTAAAAGTCCAACTACAGGAATTGTTGGATACCGGTTTCATTCGTCCGAGTGCATCACCTTTGTGACGCCCCCAAATCTGGGCCCACACAGCCCAAACTTGAGTCGTCAAAATACTACAATAAAATTATTACAACAAAGCACAACGTACAACAATACAGTGTATAATAATACACAACTAAGTCTTCACTATTATTGCCACACTATTTTACAAAACGTGAAGACTATGATAACTATTCCTCGGACCCTCACTCCATTCCCCGGCTAGACCCTGTTATGTTTTCATCTCCTGTTGAAAAACAATGGAACAAAAGAAAGGGTGAGCTCAAATAGCCCAGTAAAGAATATCATGACTAAGATAATGACGAATAAATTATCATTAGTCTTCAACAGTTGAGTTCTTGATAGAATACAATAGACTACAAGGTTTATATCAAAAACTGCAGTTAAATTCTTAAACAACGTTCAGATCAATAATAGCAGCGGAATGAGTAATCTATTAGAAGAATAATGCAGACTATAATGTCCACTCGGTTCTCTTTTTAGGAAAAACATCATCAACTTTTATCATCTGAAATATCATTAGTCAAGATAATACAAATTCACAGTTCCTGATCATAATCATGCACATCAACAGTTCATCTTTGTACTACGGGCCAAAGATATTCAATATAGCACCAACGGTCATGATTATACCAGATTCAGCCTTTGGTCATAATCATACCAATCAACAGTTCATCTTTGCACTACAGGCCAAAGAGAACATTCACCACGTGCCATAAAAGACACCGAACAGATGTATCGCCTTTAACCTATTATATCGCCTTTAACCTATCATCTGTTCAACAAATATATCACATCTGTGCCCCCGGCCACAGATATTCACAACAGCTTGATTTTTGGATGATTAGAATGATATAAATGATGAACAGAAGAAATAGGATAACAATAAGTATCGGAAGTTTACTTTGTACAGATTCAAATAATGTCCAAATTGTCAACATGATGTGGAGTGAAATTTAAAAATGATATTCAAGATCCACAGTTCAGAATAACGGTTACAATTCAATAGAAAGGTTCACGTAAATAGGAAGGTTCAGTTGAAATAATGAAGTTCAACTATTATGGAACATATAATATTTTCAGGAATTATAGAAGCAATAGTTCCATAATAAATTTCGATTTAGGAGTATGAAAGAAAATAATATCCCTTACCGTAGCAGGTTTGATTAACAAAAGGTGAAGGAAATTAATACAAAGGGTTATTCACTAACAGGCGGCAATCCGCTCCGTAAGGTTATTCCCACAATTTAATAGAATTTGAGTACAAAGAGTTATTCACCAAACAGGCGGCAATCCGCTCCGTAAGGTTATTCTCAGAGATTAATAATGAATGAATACGAAAGGTTATTCACCAACAGGCGGCAATCCGCTCCGTAAGGTTATTCCCACAATTTAATAGAATTTGAGTACAAAGAGTTATTCACCAAACAGGCGGCAATCCGCTCCGTAAGGTTATTCTCAGAGATTAATAATGAATGAATACGAAAGGTTATTCACCAACAGGCGGCAATCCGCTCCGTAAGGTTATTCCCACAATTTAATAGAATTTGAGTACAAAGAGTTATTCACCAAACAGGCGGCAATCCGCTCCGTAAGGTTATTCTCAGAGATTAATAATGAATGAATACGAAAGGTTATTCACCAACAGGCGGCAATCCGCTCCGTAAGGTTATTCCCACAATTTAATACATGGAAATAAAAGGCACGTCTTATGAGTAAGGAAGAAACAATATTATTATCGAGAATCAAATAATGATAATCCCTTACCATAGTACGTTTGAATAATGGAAGATGAAAAAGATGGTATCCCTTACCGTAACACGTGACTGGATATTGATTTAAATGAGGTTGATTAACTTGAACAGTACACGTATACTTATAGATCTTCACAAATACTCAAGATGACTTAAGCACACTTAGAGAGAACTTTCACAAGAAGTATTTAGAGAGAGAAAGAAAGAACAAGTAAGGAAGTTTATGAAAAATCCTTAAGTTAAGGCTTCTATTTATAGCCAAAAATCTTATCATTCATTTAATCTAAACCATTCATTTAAAGATCATCTTTTAATCTACACCATCCATTTCAAATATTATATTATCTTTAATCTACACCATTCATTTCATATCACCTAATAATCACCTAACTTTATATTATAAACAAATCAATTTAATTATTCAACAATAATTCACACTTTAATCTACACCATTCATTTCATATCACCTAATAATCACCTAACTTTATATTATAAACAAATAACTTTATCAATTCAATTATTATGACTAATTGTTATAAATACAGTATAGTTAGCTCTTAGATATCAAGTCAATAAATTAATGAAATACAACTGTTTAAATAACATCATAATAGAGATAACAATAATGTAAAATAAAGCATACTTTACTGTGTAATGACAATTATTGATTCAATAATGTGAATTACTGTGCATATGTTACTGTGACAATTATTAGGTTCAATAATTTTAAAAACAGTGCAACAACAATTATTGAATTGATAATATAAAATATTATGCAGTGACAATTATCGATGAAATGATGTGTAACAGTTACGGTGTCAATTATCAGACCAATAATATGAGACACTATGCAATACCGTGTGTTACTGTAGAGTACCGTGTGCTACAGAAAATACCATAAACTACCGTATACTACTATTCTTTTATCACCGGTATTTTAACAGTTCCGTTGACTATTTTTATTTAAAAAGGTTACTTCTGTCGTTTTCTATATCCGACAAATATTCCGTTGTGGGGTCCACCAATAATTTATTATTTCGGCGCCGTCGTACGGCACGAATATTCCCCGACCAAACGAATATTCCCCGACAAAGCGAATATTGTCCGACAAAATAAAATTTGCACATAACATCCTTAACTTTCAATTTTGTTAATTTAACCACTTACTGTTTCAAAAAAAATATATATGAAGAAAAATTAAATTTTGTATTTCATAAAATTCGGGGTCTTACAACCTCCCCTCCTTATGAAATTTCGTCCCCGAAATTGACGTACCTGACATATCGAAGAGGTAAGGATACTTGGATTTTATCTCAGATTCTAGCTCCCAGGTCATTTCCTCAGTATCTTGGTTCCTCCATAAAACCTTAACTTGAGGTATAACCTTTGAGCGTAGGATCTGCTCCTTCTTATCCAGGATCTTAACAGGTACCTCCTCGTATGTTAAATCCTCTGCTATAACGTCTGGTTCTAACTCAATGACGTGGTTTGGGTCCTTCACATATTTACGTAACATGGATATGTGAAAAACGTTATGGATGCGAGACATACTTGGTGGTAGGGCTAGTCTGTAGGCTACGGTTCCTATTCGATCGAGGATTTCAAATGGGCCAATAAATCGAGGGTTGAGCTTTCCTCTCTTTCCGAATCTCGTAACCCCTTTCCATGGAGAAACACGTAAGAATACATGATCTCCGACGTTGAAACTTTCGTCTCTCCGATGAAGATCAGCATAACTCTTTTGTCGTTCTTGTGCGGTCTGTATTCGTTGTCGGATCATTTGGATCTTTTCGGTCGTCAAGCGTACCAACTCGGGTCCCAACAATTTTGCTTCTCCTACCTCATTCCAACATATTGGAGAGCGACACTTCCTTCCATACAAAGCCTCGAATGGAGCCATGCCTATGCTTGCTTGGTAACTGTTGTTGTAAGAAAATTCCACCAATGGCAAGTACTTATCCCAACTTCCTTTGAAGTCTAATACACAAAGTCTCAAAAGATCTTCGAGGGTCTGGATCGTCCTTTCCGATTGTCCGTCCGTTTGAGGATGGTATGCAGAACTAAAACGTAGTTCAGTGCCCATAGCTTTTTGTAGACTGATCCAAAAGCGTGAAGTGAATCTAGGATCTCGATCAGAAACTATGGAAACTGGCATGCCATGCAATCTCACGATCTCATTTATGTACATACCGGCAAGACGTTCAAGTGAAAAGTTTTCTCGTATAGGCAAGAAATGAGCAGATTTGGTCAATCTATCTACGATCACCCAAATTGCATCTAAGCCTTGAGAAACTTTTGGAAGACCCGTCACGAAGTCCATATTGATGTGTTCCCACTTCCATTCGGGAACTTCAAGTGATTGTAATGGACCTTTAGGAACTTGATGCTCTGCCTTGACACGTTGACAAGTTAGGCACCTTGAGATAAACTCCGCAATCTCTCTTTTCATATTGTTCCACCAAATGTATGTCGAAGATCTCGATACATCTTGGTACCTCCTGGGTGGATTGCAAACGGCGTGTTGTGTGCCTCCATCATGATTTTATGCTTTAATTCAGGATCGTTAGGAACACAGAGTCGAGAGTTGACTCGAAGTATTCCTTTCTCGTCGATTCTTGCTTCGGGAATGGCACCTTCTTGTACTTTCTTTATCATGTTTATCAGTTCCGGATTGGTAGCTTGAGCAGCTTTAATTTTATCGATTAAAGTTGGTTCTACTCGCACGTGAGCAATCTTCGAGTGGGTCCCTGGTGTCTTTAGCTCTATCTCCATCTTTTGCAAGTCGTACAAAATACACTTTTGTGTTGTCAGCAGTGCACTTGTACTTGCATAAGATTTTCTGCTCAAAGCGTCAGCTACAACGTTCGCCTTTCCCGGGTGATACTGGATTGTGTGGTCATAATCCTTTAACAGCTCAAGCCAACGTCGTTGTCGCATGTTGAGTTCCTTCTGGGTGAAGAAATACTTGAGACTTTTATGATCCGTATAGATATCCACTTTTTCTCCGTACAAGTAGTGTCTCCAGATCTTCAACGCGAAAACGACTGCTGCCAACTCTAGATCATGAGTAGGATAATTTTTCTCATAATCTTTGAGTTGTCGAGAGGCGTAGGCTATAACCTTTCCATGTTGCATAAGGACACAGCCTAGACCTTTGCCAGAAGCATCGCTGTAGATAACAAATTCTCCTGATCCTGATGGTATGGTCAGAACAGGAGCTGAAACCAGTCTCTTCTTGAGTTCTTGGAAACTTTTCTCGCATTCCTCGCTCCATATGAATTTTGTGCTTTTCCGAGTAAGCTGCGTTAATGGAGTGGCGATTCGAGAAAATCCTTCTACGAATCTCCGATAATAACCAGCTAGACCCAGAAAACTTCGGACTTCGGTTACTGTTTTGGGTTGTTCCCAATTTAGTACCGTTTCAATCTTCGCAGGATCGACTGATATTCCTTGACTAGAAATCACATGCCCAAGAAACGCGACCTCCTCAAGCCAGAACTCACATTTCTTCAACTTGGCATATAATTTGTTTTCACGGAG
Source organism: Hedera helix (assembly GCA_947179155.2). Taxonomy (NCBI): domain Eukaryota; kingdom Viridiplantae; phylum Streptophyta; class Magnoliopsida; order Apiales; family Araliaceae; genus Hedera; species Hedera helix. Next base: position 36,258,292 of record OX359273.1, read on the forward strand.
CTTTTGTAGTATCAATCTCAGGTGTTGTTCATGATCCTCGCGACTCTTGGAGTATATGAGGATGTCATCAATAAAGACAACCACAAAATGATCCAAATGTTCCTTGAATATCCGGTTCATCATGTCCATGAAAGCTGCAGGAGCATTAGTTAGTCCAAAAGGCATGACTAAGAACTCATAATGCCCATAACGAGTTCTGAAAGCAGTATTTGGAATGTCCTCAGCTTTAACCTTTAACTGATGATATCCAGAACGGAGATCAATCTTTGAGAAATGTTGAGCGCCTTGCAATTGATCAAACATGTCATCAATCCGAGGTAACGGGTACCTGTTCTTGATGGTGACATGGTTCAATTCTCGGTAGTCAATGCACAATCTCATACTCCCGTCTTTCTTCTTCACAAATAGAACAGGAGCACCAAGGTGATGCACTCGGACGAATGAAACCGGTATCCAACAATTCCTGTAGTTGGACTTTTAACTCTTGAAGTTCAATGGGAGCCATTCGGTAGGGAGCTTTGGAAATGGGCTTGGTACCGGGTTCAAGATCAATATAAAAATCAATTTCACGGTTTGGGGGTAAGCCAGGAAGTTCCTCAGAAAAAACGTCAGGAAACTCATTAACAATGGGAATATCATTCAAGTTTGACGTGTTTTTGTTCAAATCAGTGACATGAGCTAAAAAGGCTTGACATCCGTTTTTCAATAAACGAATGGCTTTATGGCTAGAAATAACAGTTATAGATTTCAATGGTTTAGTTGCTTGAATTTGCATGACAGGTTGATTAGGAATATGAAAACTAATAATCTTATGAAAACAATCAATTTTAGCATGATGGGTAGTCAACCAATCAATTCCTAAAATCACATCAAATTCACGCATCTCCAAAGAAATAAGGTCAACAGGTAATGTGAGGTTGTTGATTTGAACTAGGCAAGATTTATAGACAGTAGATGTAATGGTCATTTCTCCTAATGGGGTTTCAACTGATAAGTCAAAGTCCAAGTTTTCAGGAGTTAAGTTTAAACGCTGAGCACATGCAGGTGAGATAAAAGAATGGGTAGAGCCAGTATCTAACAAAGCGTAGACTTCACGAGAATTTATGAATAGCTTACCGGTTATCACCTCGTTCGAGTTTCGCGCCATTTGGGATGTCACAACAAAAGCTCTCCCTTGAACTACAGATTTTCCCTTATCCGCGCTAGCTTTTGGTATCATCATTGCAGCTGGACTTGATTTTGTGGCAGGACAAAACCGCGCAAGATGGCCCTCTTTCCCACAACTGTAGCACTTTTTGGACTGCAGTGTACAGTTTGGGCTGATGTGACCTTCCTGACCACACCTATAGCATCTCACTGGTGGTCGATCTTCTCCCCTTGAAACTGGGGTCGGTGCTGGTGTTGGTACTGGTGCTGGTGCCCTTCCATAATTATTATGGAATCTCTTTCTTTTGAAATTGTTCCCACTAGATTCTCCTCTTCTGTTATTTGGTGTGGAATTACCACCGAAGTGTTGGTTACCTCCTCGATGGTTCTCGTTCCTGTGGTTGTTGTCACTCCTTTCTCTATGCTGATCATTAACTCTTGGCTGCAATGTTTCATCTGTTTGCTCCACCCTTTGAGCCCTATCCACAACATCTGAATACAAACTAAATTTATGAGAGCTAAGTTGTTGACGAATTTTGAATCTCAAACCTCTTAGGAACATCCGACTCATTCGTGCTTCGTCATCCACAAGATGGGTAGCAAAGCGAGATAACTCGGCAAACTTAGCTTCATATTGGGAGACTGTCATGTTTCCCTGCTCCAGCTTAATGAATTCCACTTCCTTCATATGGCGGATGCTTTCTGGGAAATACTTCTCGTTAAACAGTTCTTCGAATTCTGTCCAAGACATTTCGAGTGCTGAAGGTTGGATACGTTTTACCGCTTCCCACCAATGGTCCGCCTCACCTCGTAACATAAAAGTGGCAAATGGCACCTTCTGATCATCAGCGCATTGTAAGACATCAAGTATTTTTGTCGTCTGCTTCAGCCATGCCTCCGCTTTGAGTGGGTCAGGCTTCCCGTGGAATTCAGGTGGTCCTAATTCTTTAAATTGCTTAACAGTGACCATCCTCAAATTGCCAGCGTTTCTACCGTTATTATTGACTGGATTTCCTCTTCCTTGATTCTGTATGAACTGCATGAAATTCCTAAAGAATCCATCGTTCATCATGTTATCAGGAACATTATTTCCTGAGTTGGCAGGAGGATTGTTTGGGGCCTCTTGATTCTCGGCTACATTCGCTTCAGGCATTCCATAGTTAACCTCTTGATTTCCAGATGCCATACTAAACTGTGGTCACAAAATAAATGTTAGTTCAAATAAACTGACTCATCACTTCATGTTCCTACATTCAAATCGACTCATTAGATAATAAAATCTATTTTATGTAGGACACACTAGTGATTGATTCTATTCGTCTCTCCCCTCCTAGTTCTAACCCCAGATCTCCATTAAAGACCATATCCCTAAGCTCTGATGCCAACTGTGACGCCCCCAAATCTGGGCCCACACAGCCCAAACTTGAGTCGTCAAAATACTACAATAAAATTATTACAACAAAGCACAACGTACAACAATACAGTGTATAATAATACACAACTAAGTCTTCACTATTATTGCCACACTATTTTACAAAACGTGAAGACTATGATAACTATTCCTCGGACCCTCACTCCATTCCCCGGCTAGACCCTGTTATGTTTTCATCTCCTGTTGAAAAACAATGGAACAAAAGAAAGGGTGAGCTCAAATAGCCCAGTAAAGAATATCATGACTAAGATAATGACGAATAAATTATCATTAGTCTTCAACAGTTGAGTTCTTGATAGAATACAATAGACTACAAGGTTTATATCAAAAACTGCAGTTAAATTCTTAAACAACGTTCAGATCAATAATAGCAGCGGAATGAGTAATCTATTAGAAGAATAATGCAGACTATAATGTCCACTCGGTTCTCTTTTTAGGAAAAACATCATCAACTTTTATCATCTGAAATATCATTAGTCAAGATAATACAAATTCACAGTTCCTGATCATAATCATGCACATCAACAGTTCATCTTTGTACTACGGGCCAAAGATATTCAATATAGCACCAACGGTCATGATTATACCAGATTCAGCCTTTGGTCATAATCATACCAATCAACAGTTCATCTTTGCACTACAGGCCAAAGAGAACATTCACCACGTGCCATAAAAGACACCGAACAGATGTATCGCCTTTAACCTATTATATCGCCTTTAACCTATCATCTGTTCAACAAATATATCACATCTGTGCCCCCGGCCACAGATATTCACAACAGCTTGATTTTTGGATGATTAGAATGATATAAATGATGAACAGAAGAAATAGGATAACAATAAGTATCGGAAGTTTACTTTGTACAGATTCAAATAATGTCCAAATTGTCAACATGATGTGGAGTGAAATTTAAAAATGATATTCAAGATCCACAGTTCAGAATAACGGTTACAATTCAATAGAAAGGTTCACGTAAATAGGAAGGTTCAGTTGAAATAATGAAGTTCAACTATTATGGAACATATAATATTTTCAGGAATTATAGAAGCAATAGTTCCATAATAAATTTCGATTTAGGAGTATGAAAGAAAATAATATCCCTTACCGTAGCAGGTTTGATTAACAAAAGGTGAAGGAAATTAATACAAAGGGTTATTCACTAACAGGCGGCAATCCGCTCCGTAAGGTTATTCCCACAATTTAATAGAATTTGAGTACAAAGAGTTATTCACCAAACAGGCGGCAATCCGCTCCGTAAGGTTATTCTCAGAGATTAATAATGAATGAATACGAAAGGTTATTCACCAACAGGCGGCAATCCGCTCCGTAAGGTTATTCCCACAATTTAATAGAATTTGAGTACAAAGAGTTATTCACCAAACAGGCGGCAATCCGCTCCGTAAGGTTATTCTCAGAGATTAATAATGAATGAATACGAAAGGTTATTCACCAACAGGCGGCAATCCGCTCCGTAAGGTTATTCCCACAATTTAATAGAATTTGAGTACAAAGAGTTATTCACCAAACAGGCGGCAATCCGCTCCGTAAGGTTATTCTCAGAGATTAATAATGAATGAATACGAAAGGTTATTCACCAACAGGCGGCAATCCGCTCCGTAAGGTTATTCCCACAATTTAATACATGGAAATAAAAGGCACGTCTTATGAGTAAGGAAGAAACAATATTATTATCGAGAATCAAATAATGATAATCCCTTACCATAGTACGTTTGAATAATGGAAGATGAAAAAGATGGTATCCCTTACCGTAACACGTGACTGGATATTGATTTAAATGAGGTTGATTAACTTGAACAGTACACGTATACTTATAGATCTTCACAAATACTCAAGATGACTTAAGCACACTTAGAGAGAACTTTCACAAGAAGTATTTAGAGAGAGAAAGAAAGAACAAGTAAGGAAGTTTATGAAAAATCCTTAAGTTAAGGCTTCTATTTATAGCCAAAAATCTTATCATTCATTTAATCTAAACCATTCATTTAAAGATCATCTTTTAATCTACACCATCCATTTCAAATATTATATTATCTTTAATCTACACCATTCATTTCATATCACCTAATAATCACCTAACTTTATATTATAAACAAATCAATTTAATTATTCAACAATAATTCACACTTTAATCTACACCATTCATTTCATATCACCTAATAATCACCTAACTTTATATTATAAACAAATAACTTTATCAATTCAATTATTATGACTAATTGTTATAAATACAGTATAGTTAGCTCTTAGATATCAAGTCAATAAATTAATGAAATACAACTGTTTAAATAACATCATAATAGAGATAACAATAATGTAAAATAAAGCATACTTTACTGTGTAATGACAATTATTGATTCAATAATGTGAATTACTGTGCATATGTTACTGTGACAATTATTAGGTTCAATAATTTTAAAAACAGTGCAACAACAATTATTGAATTGATAATATAAAATATTATGCAGTGACAATTATCGATGAAATGATGTGTAACAGTTACGGTGTCAATTATCAGACCAATAATATGAGACACTATGCAATACCGTGTGTTACTGTAGAGTACCGTGTGCTACAGAAAATACCATAAACTACCGTATACTACTATTCTTTTATCACCGGTATTTTAACAGTTCTGTTGACTATTTTTATTTAAAAAGGTTACTTCTGTCGTTTTCTATATCCAACAAATATTCCGTTGTGGGGTCCACCAATAATTTATTATTTCGGCGCCGTTGTACGGCACGAATATTCCCCGACCAAACGAATATTCCCCGACAAAGCGAATATTGTCCGACAAAATAAAATTTGCACATAACATCCTTAACTTTCAATTTTGTTAATTTAACCACTTACTGTTTCAAAAAAAATATATATGAAGAAAAATTAAATTTTGTATTTCATAAAATTCGGGGTCTTACAACCTTGGGGTGCTCCTGTTCTATTTGTGAAGAAGAAAGACGGGAGTATGAGATTGTGCATTGACTACCGAGAATTGAACCATGTCACCATCAAGAACAGGTACCCGTTACCTCGGATTGATGACATGTTTGATCAATTGCAAGGCGCTCAACATTTCTCAAAGATTGATCTCCGTTCTGGATATCATCAGTTAAAGGTTAAAGCTGAGGACATTCCAAAGACTGCTTTCAGAACTCGTTATGGGCATTATGAGTTCTTAGTCATGCCTTTTGGACTAACTAATGCTCCTGCAGCTTTCATGGACATGATGAACCGGATATTCAAGGAACATTTGGATCATTTTGTGGTTGTCTTTATTGATGACATCCTCATATACTCCAAGAGTCGCGAGGATCATGAACAACACCTGAGATTGATACTACAAAAGCTCCGTGAAAATAAATTATATGCCAAGTTGAAGAAATGTGAGTTCTGGCTTGAGGAGGTCGCGTTTCTTGGGCATGTGATTTCTAGTCAAGGAATATCAGTCGATCCTGCGAAGATTGAAACGGTACTAAATTGGGAACAACCCAAAACAGTAACCGAAGTCCGAAGTTTTCTGGGTCTAGCTGGTTATTATCGGAGATTCGTAGAAGGATTTTCTCGAATCGCCACTCCATTAACGCAGCTTACTCGGAAAAGCACAAAATTCATATGGAGCGAGAAATGCGAGAAAAGTTTCCAAGAACTCAAGAAGAGACTGGTTTCAGCTCCTGTTCTGACCATACCATCAGGATCAGGAGAATTTGTTATCTACAGCGATGCTTCTGGCAAAGGTCTAGGCTGTGTCCTTATGCAACATGGAAAGGTTATAACCTACACCTCTCGACAACTCAAAGATTATGAGAAAAATTATCCTACTCATGATCTAGAGTTGGCAGCAGTCGTTTTCGCGTTGAAGATCTGGAGACACTACTTGTACGGAGAAAAAGTGGATATCTATACGGATCATAAAAGTCTCAAGTATTTCTTCACCCAGAAGGAACTCAACATGCGACAACGACGTTGGCTTGAACTGTTAAAGGATTATGACCACACAATCCAGTATCACCCGGGAAAGGCGAACGTTGTAGCTGACGCTTTGAGCAGAAGATATTATGTGAGTACAAGTGCACTGCTGACAACACAAAAGCGTATTTTGTACGACTTGCAAAAGATAGGGATAGAGCTAAAAACACCAATGACCCACTTGAAGATTGCGCACGTACGAGTAGAACCAGCTTTAATCGATAAAATTAAAGTTGTTCAAGCTACCGATCCGGAGTTGATGAATATGATGAAGAAAGTACAAGAAGGTGCTATTCCTGAGGCAATAATCGACGAGAAAGGAATACTTCGAGTCAACTCTCGACTCTGTGTTCCTAACGATCCTGAATTGAAGCATAAAATCATGATGGAGGCACACAACACGCCGTTTGCAATCCACCCCGGAGGTACCAAGATGTATCGTGATCTTCGACATACATTTTGGTGGAACAATATAAAAATGGAAATTGCAGAGTTTATCTCAAGGTGCCTAACTTGTCAACGTGTCAAGGCAGAGCATCAAGTACCTAAGGGTCCATTATAACCACTTGAAGTTCCTGAATGGAAGTGGGAATATATCAATATGGATTTCGTGACGGGTCTTCCCAAAGTTTCTCAAGGCTTAGATGCAATTTGGGTCATCGTAGATAGATTGACCAAATCCGCTCATTTCTTGCCTATACGAGAAAACTTTTCACTTGAACGTCTTGCCGGTATGTACATAAATGAGATCGTGAGATTGCATGGCATGCCAGTTTCCATAGTTTCTGATCGAGATCCTAGTTTCACTTCACGCTTTTGGATCAGTCTACAAAAAGCTATGGGCACTGAACTACGTGTTAGTTCTGCATACCATCCTCAAACGGACGGACAATCGGAAAAGATGATCCAGACCCTCGAAGATCTTTTGAGACTTTGTGTATTAGACTTCAAAGGAAGTTGGGATAAGTACTTGCCGTTGGTGGAATTTTCTTACAACAACAGTTACCAAGCAAGCATAGGCATGGCTCCATTCGAGGCATTGTATGGAAGGAAGTGTCGCTCTCCAATATGTTGGAATGAGGTAGGAGAAGCAAAATTGTTGGGACCCGAGTTGGTACGCTTGACGACCGAAAAGATCCAAATGATCCGACAACGAATACAGACCGCACAAGAAGGACAAAAGAGTTATGCTGATCTTCATCGGAGAGACGAAAGTTTCAACGTCGGAGATCATGTATTCTTACGTGTTTCTCCATGGAAAGGGGTTACGAGATTCGGAAAGAGAGGAAAGCTTAACCCTCGATTTATTGGCCCATTTGAAATCCTAGATCGAATAGGAACCGTAGCCTACAGACTAGCCCTACCACCAAGTATGTCTCGCATCCATAACGTTTTTCACATATCTATGTTACGTAAATATGTGAAGGACCCAAACCACGTCATTGAGTTAGAAGCAGACGTTATAGCAGAGGATTTAACATACGAGGAGGTACCTGTTAAGATCCTGGATAAGAAGGAGCAGATCCTACGCTCAAAGGTTATACCTCAAGTTAAGGTTTTATGGAGGAACCAAGATACTGAGGAAATGACCTGGGAGCTAGAATCTGAGATGAAATCTAAGTATCCTTACCTCTTCGATATGTCAGGTACGTCAATTTCGGGGACGAAATTTCATAAGGAGGGGAGGTTGTAAGACCCCGAATTTTATGAAATACAAAATTTAATTTTTCTTCATATAGATATTTTTTTAAACAGTAAGTGGTTAAATCGATAAAGTTAAAAGTTAAGGATGTTATGTGCAAATTTTATTTTGTCGGACAATATTCGCTTTGTCGGGGAATATTCGTTTGGTCGGGGAATATTCGTTTGGTCCGACAGCGCCGAAATAACAAATTATTGGTGGACCCCACAACGGAATATTTGTCGGATATAGAAAACGACAGAAATAACCTTTTTAAATAAAAATAGTCAACGGAACTGTTAAAATACCGGTGATAAAAGAATAGTAGCATACGGTAGTTATTGGTATTTTCTGTAGCACTCGGTACTCTACAGTAACACACGGTATTGCATAGTGTCTCATATTTTTGGTCTGATAATTGACACCGTAACTGTTACGCATCATTTCATCGATAATTGTCACTGCATAATATTTTATATTATCAATTCAATAATTGTTGTTACACAGTATTTTGCATTATTGATTTAATAATTGTCATTACACTGTATTTTATATCATTGAGTCAATAATTGTTGTTGCACTGTTTTTAAAATTATTGAACCTAATAATTGTCACAGTAACATATGCACAGTAATTCACATTATTGAATCAATAATTGTCATTACACAGTAACGTATGCTTTATTTTACATTATTGTTATCTCTATTATGGTGTTATTTAAACAGTTGTATTTCATTAATTTATTGACTTGATATCTAAGAGCTAACTATACTGTATTTATAACAATTAGTCATAATAATTGAATTGATAAAGTTATTTGTTTATAATATAAAGTTAGGTGATTATTAGGTGATATGAAATGAATGGTGTAGATTAAAGTGTGAATTATTGTTGAATAATTGAATTAATTTGTTTATAATATAAAGTTAGGTGATTATTAGGTGATATGAAATGAATGGTGTAGATTAAAGTGTGAATTATTGTTGAATAATTAAATTGATTTGTTTATAATATAAAGTTAGGTGATTATTAGGTGATATGAAATGAATGGTGTAGATTAAAGATAATATAATATTTGAAATGGATGGTGTAGATTAAAAGATGATCTTTAAATGAATGGTTTAGATTAAATGAATGATAAGATTTTTGGCTATAAATAGAAGCCTTAACTTAAGGATTTTTCATAAACTTCCTTACTTGTTCTTTCTTTCTCTCTCTAAATACTTCTTGTGAAAGTTCTCTCTAAGTGTGCTTAAGTCATCTTGAGTATTTGTGAAGATCTATAAGTATACGTGTACTGTTCAAGTTAATCAACCTCATTTAAATCAATATCCAGTCACGTGTTGAGGTAAGGGATACCATCTTTTTCATCTTCCATTATTCAAACATACTATGGTAAGGGATTATCATTATTTGATTCTCGATAATAATATTGTTTATTCCTTACTCATAAGACGTGCCTTTTATTTCCATGTATTAAATTGTGGGAATAACCTTACGGAGCGGATTGCCGCCTGTTGGTGAATAACCTTTCGTATTCATTCATTATTAATCTCTGAGAATAACCTTACGGAGCGGATTGCCGCTTGTTTGGTGAATAACTTTTTGTACTCAAATTCTATTAAATTGTGGGAATAACCTTACGGAGCGGATTGCCGCCTGTTTGGTGAATAACTCTTTGTACTCAAATTCTATTAAATTGTGGGAATAACCTTACGGAGCGGATTGCCGCCTGTTGGTGAATAACCCTTTGTATTAATTTTCTTCACCTTTTGTTAATCAAACCTGCTACGGTAAGGGATATTATTTTCTTTCATACTCCTAAATCGAAATTTATTATGGAACTATTGCTTCTATAATTCCTGAAAATATTATATGTTCCATAATAGTTGAACTTCATTATTTCAACTGAACCTTCCTATTTACGTGAACCTTTCTATTGAATTGTAACCGTTATTCTGAACTGTGGATCTTGAATTTCACTCCACATCATGTTGACAATTTGGACATTATTTGAATCTGTACAAAGTAAACTTCCGATACTTATTGTTATCCTATTTCTTCTGTTCATCATTTATATCATTCTAATCATCCAAAAATCAAGCTGTTGTGAATATCTGTGGCCGGGGGCACAGATGTGATATATTTGTTGAACAGATGATAGGTTAAAGGCGATATAATAGGTTAAAGGCGATACATCTGTTCGGTGTCTTTTATGGCACGTGGTGAATGTTCTCTTTGGCCCGTAGTGCAAAGATGAACTGTTGTTTGGTATGATTATGACCAAAGGCTGAATCTGGTATAATCATGATCGTTGGTGTTATATTGAATGTCTTTGGCCCGTAGTGCAAAGATGAACTGTTGATCTGCATGATTATGATCAGGAACTGTGAATTTGTATTATCTTGACTAATGATATTTCAGATGATAAAAGTTGATGATGTTTTTCCTAAAAAGAGAACCGAGTGGACATTATAGTCTGCATTATTCTTCTAATAGATTACTCATTCCGCTGCTATTATTGATCTGAACGTTGTTTAAGAATTTAACTGCAGTTTTTGATATAAACCTTGTAGTCTATTGTATTCTATCAAGAACTCAACTGTTGAAGACTAATGATAATTTATTCGTCATTATCTTAGTCATGATATTCTTTAGTGGGCTATTTAAGCTCACCCTTTCTTTTGTTCCATTGCTTTTCAACAGGAGATGAAAACATAACAGGTCTAGCCGTGGAATGGAGTGAGGGTCCGAGGAATAGTTATCATAGTCTTCACGTTTTGTAAAATAGTGTGACAATAATAGTGAAGACTTAGTTGTGTATTATTATACACTGTATTGTTGTACGTTGTGCTTTGTTGTAATAATTTTGTTGTAGTCTTTTGACGACTCAAGTTTGGGCTGTGTGGGCCCAGATTTGGGGGGCGTCACAGGTGTCTTTTATGGCACGTGGTGAATGTTCTCTTTGGCCCGTAGTGCAAAGATGAACTGTTGTTTGGTATGATTATGACCAAAGGCTGAATCTGGTATAATCATAACCGTTGGTGCTATATTGAATATCTTTGGCCCGTAGTACAAAGATGAACTGTTGATGTGCATGATTATGATCAGGAACTGTGAATTTGTATTATCTTGACTAATGATATTTCAGATGATAAAAGTTGATGATGTTTTTCCTAAAAAGAGAACCGAGTGGACATTATAGTCTGCATTATTCTTCTAATAGATTACTCATTCCGCTGCTATTATTGATCTGAACGTTGTTTAAGAATTTAACTGCAGTTTTTGATATAAACCTTGTAGTCTATTGTATTCTATCAAGAACTCAACTGTTGAAGACTAATGATAATTTATTCGTCATTATCTTAGTCATGATATTCTTTACTGGGCTATTTGAGCTCACCCTTTCTTTTGTTCCATTGTTTTTTAACAGGAGATGAAAACATAACAGGGTCTAGCCGGGGAATGGAGTGAGTGTAAGACCCCGAATTTATGAAATACAAAATTTAATTTTTCTTCATATATATTTTTCTTGAAACAGTAAATGGTTAAATTGACAAAATTGAAAGTTAAGGATGTTATGTGCAAATTTTATTTTGTCGGACAATATTCGTTTTGTCGGGGAATATTCGGGTCGTACGACGGCGCCGAAATAACAAATTATTGGTGGACCCCACAACGGAATAATTGTCGGATATAGAAAACGACAGAAGTAACCTTTTTATATAAAAATAGTCAACGATGTTAACTTTTAAAATACCGGTGATAAAGGAATAGTAGCATACGGTAATTTATAGTATTTTTCTGTAGCACACGGTATTGCACAGTGTCTCATATTATTGGTCTGATAATTGACACCGTAACTGTTGCGCATCATTTCATCAATAATTGTCACTGCATAATATTTTATATTATCAATTCAATTATTGTTGTTACACAGTATTTTGCATTATTGATTCAATAATTGTCATTACACTATATTTCATATCATTGACTCAATAATTGTTGCTGCACTGTTTTTAAAATTATTGAATCTAATAATTGTCACAGTAGCAAATATACTGTAATTTATATTATTAAATTAATAATAATCTGTAACGTGTTTATTACATTATTGTTGAATTATTGTTGTAGCATTATTTTATATGTTGGACCCACAGGAAGAATAAATAAATAAATAAATAAAAAATTATTAATTTTACTATTTGAAATAGTAACGTGAATAGTAACATGTGGGCCCCTGTAGGACCCACTTGAAAAAAATTTGCACAAAAATGTGCAGGAAGGAAAAGCAGCCAGCGGCTGCGTGCTGAAAATATTCAGCACTGGCGTGCAGCACGCCAGTGCTCACCTACCACGCATAGTGAAAATTTTCTCCTATAAATAGCTTGCTCAACTGAATAGAAAAATCACACCTAAAACATAAAATTTTTCTATAAGAATTTTATGAGTTTTCTCTGAGAATAGTAAGCTTATTTTGAGAGTTTGAAAGCCAAAAGGAGTGCAGGAATTTTTCAAGTTGATCAACCTCATTTAAATCAATATCCAGTCACGTGTTAAGGTAAGGAATACCATTCATTTCAAACTCTTAAATTTACTGTGGTAAGAAATGTCATTTTTTTACACTCTTGAACTTGATACGGTAAGGGATATTATTTTCTTTCATACTCCTGAATCGAAACTTATTATGGAACTATTGGTTCTATAATTCCTGAAAATATTATATGTTCCATAATAGTTGAATTTCATTATTTCAACTGAACCTTCCTATTTTCTGAACATTTCTATTGAACTGTAATCGTTATTCTGAACTGTGGATCTTGAATATCATTTTTAAATTTCACTCCACATCATGTTGGCAATTTGGACATTATTTGAATCTGCACAAAGTAAACTTCTGATACTTATTGTTTATCCTGTTCTTCTGTTCATCATTTGTATCACTGTTATTTGTATTAATCATCAAGAATCAAGCTGTTGTGAATATCTGTGGCCGGGGGCACAGATGTGATATAATTGTTGAACAGATGATAGGTTAAAGGCGATATACTAGGTTAAAGGCGATACATCTGTTCGGTGTCTTTTATGGCACGTGGTGAATGTTCTCTTTGGCCCGTAGTGCAAAGATGAACTGTTGGTTGGTATGATTATAACCAAAGGCTGAATCTGGTATAATCATGACCGTTGGTGCTTTATTGAATATCTTTGGCCCGTAGTGCAAAGATGAACTGTTGATTGGTATGATTATTACCAAAGGCTGAATCTGGTATAATCATGACCGTTGGTGTTATATTAAATGTCTTTGGCCCGTAGTGCAAATATGAACTGTTGATCTGCATGATTATGATCAGGAACTGTGAATTTTTATTATCATGACTAATGGTATTTCAGATGATAAAAGTTGATGATATTTTTACAAAAAAAAGAAGCGAGTGGACATTATAGTCTGCATTATTCTTCTAATAGATTGCTCATTCCGCTGCTATTATTGATCTGAACGTTGTTTAAGAATTTAACTACAGTTTGTGATATAAACCTTGTAGTCTATTGTATTCTATCAAGAACTCAACTGTTGAAGGCTAATGATAATTTATTCGTCATTATCTTAGTCATGATATTTCTTACTGGGCTATTTGAGCTCACCCTTGCTTTTCGTTCCATTGTTTTTCAACAGGAGATGAGAACGTAACGGGGTCTACCCGGGGGATGGAGTGAGAGTCCGAGGGATATCTATTATAGTCTTCACGTGTTGTAAAATAGTGTGGCAATAATAGTTAAGACTTAGTTGTGTATTATTATACACGGTATTGTTGTACGTTGTGCTTTGTTGTAATAATTTTGTTGTAGTCTTTTGACGACTCAAGTTTGGGCTGTGTGGGCCTAGATTTGGGGGCGTCACAGTTGGTATCAGAGCTTAGGGATATGGTCTTTAATGGAGATCTGGGGTTAGAACTAGGAGGGGAGAGACGAATAGAATCAGTCACTAGTGTGTCCTACCTAAATTAGATTTTATTATCTAATGAGTTGATTTGAATATAGGGACATGAAGTGATGAGTCAGTTTATTTGAACTAACATTTATTTTGTGACCACAGTTTAGTATGGCATCTGGAAATCAAGAGGTTAACTATGAAATACCCGAAGCGAATGTAGCCGAAAATCAAGAAGCCACAAACAATCCTCCTGCCAACTCAGGAAATAATATTCGTGATAACATGATGAATGATGGATTCTTTAGGAATTTCATGCAGTTCATGCAGAATCAGGCAAGAGGAAATCCAGTTAACAATAACGGTAGAAACGCTGGTAATTTGAGGATGGTCACTGTCAAGCAATTTAAAGAATTGGGACCACCTGAATTCCACGGGAAGCCTGACCCACTCAAAGCGGAGGCATGGCTGAAGCAGACGACAAAAATACTTGATGTCCTACAATGCGCTGATGATCAGAAGGTGCCCTTTGCTACTTTTATGTTTCGAGGTGAGGCGGATCACTGGTGGGAAGCGGTAAAACGTATCCACCCTTCAGCACTTGAGATGTCTTGGACAGAATTCCAAGAACTATTTAATGAAAAGTACTTCCCAGAAAGCATCCGCCATATGAAAGAAGTGGAATTCATTAAGCTGGAGCAGGGAAACATGTCAGTTTCTCAATATGAAGCTAAGTTTGCTGAACTGTCTCGTTTTGCGACTCATCTAGTAGATGACGAAGCACGGATGAGTCGGATGTTCTTACGTGGTCTAAGATTCGAAATCCGTCAACAACTTAGCTTTCATAAATTTAGTTTGTATTCAGATGTTGTTGATAGGGCTCAAAGGGTGGAGCAAACAGATGAAAAATTACAGCCAAGAGTCAATGATCAGAGAAATGATAACAACCACAGGAACGAGAACCATCGAGGAGGTAACCAACACTTCGATGGTAATTCCACATCAAATAACAGAAGAGGAGAATCCAGTGGAAACAATTTCAAAAGAAAGAGATTCCATAATAATTATGGAAGGGCACCAGCACCAATACCAACACCAGCACCGACCCCAGTTTCAAGGGGAGAAGATCGACCACCAGTGAGATGCTATAGGTGTGGTCAGGAAGGTCACATCAGCCCAAACTGTACACTGCAATCCAAAAAGTGCTACAGTTGTGGGAAAGAGGGTCATCTTGCGCGGTTTTGTCCTGCCACAAAATCAAGTCCAGCTGCAGTGATGATACCAAAAGCTAGCGCGGATAAGGGAAAATCTGTAGTTCAAGGGAGAGCTTTTGTTGTGACATCCCAAATGGCACGAAACTCGAACGAGGTGATAATCGGTAAGCTATTCATAAATTCTCGTGAAGTCTACGCTTTGTTAGATACTGGCTCTACCCATTCTTTTATCTCACCTGCATGTGCTCAGCGTTTAAACTTAACTCCTGAAAATTTGGACTTTGACTTATCAGTTGAAACCCCATTAGGAGAAATGACCATTACATCTACTGTCTATAAATCTTGCCTAGTTCAAATCAACAACCTCACATTACCTGTTGACCTTATTTCTTTGGAAATGCATGAATTTGATGTGATTTTAGGAATTGATTGGTTGACTACCCATCATGCTAAAATTGATTGTTTTCATAAGATTGTTAGTTTTCATATTCCTAATCAACCTGTCATGCAAATTCAAGCAACTAAACCATTGAAATCTATAACTGTTATTTCTAGCCATAAAGCCATTCGTTTATTGAAAAACGGATGTCAAGCCTTTTTAGCTCATGTCACTGATTTGAACAAAAATACGTCAAACTTGAATGATATTCCCATTGTTAATGAGTTTCATGACGTTTTTCCTGAAGAACTTCCTGGCTTACCCCCAAACCGTGAAATTGAATTTTGTATTGATCTTGAACCCGGTACCAAGCCCATTTCCAAAGCCCCATACCGAATGGCTCCCATTGAACTTCAAGAGTTAAAAGTCCAACTACAGGAATTGTTGGATACCGGTTTCATTCGTCCGAGTGCATCACCTTGGGGTGCTCCTGTTCTATTTGTGAAGAAGAAAGACGGGAGTATGAGATTATGCATTGACTACCGAGAATTGAACCATGTCACCATCAAAAACAGGTACCCGTTGCCTAGGATCGATGACATGTTTGATCAATTACAAGGTGCTCAACATTTCTCAAAGATTGATCTCCGTTCTGGATATCATCAGTTAAAGGTTAAAGCTGAGGACATTCCAAAGACTGCTTTCAGAACTCGTTATGGGCATTATGAGTTTTTAGTCATGCCTTTTGGACTAACCAATGCTCCTGCAGCTTTCATGGACATTATGAACCGAATATTCAAGGAATATTTGGATCATTTTGTGGTTGTCTTTATTGATGACATCCTCATATACTCCAAGAGTCGCGAGGATCATGAACAACACCTGAGATTGATACTCCAAAAGCTCCGTGAGAACAAATTATATGCCAAGTTGAAGAAATGTGAGTTCTGGCTTGAGGAGGTCACGTTTCTTGGGCATGTGATTTCTAGTCAAGGAATATCAGTCGATCCTGCAAAGATTGAAACGGTACTAAATTGGGAACAACCCAAGACAGTAACCGAAGTCCGAAGTTTTCTGGGCCTAGCTGGTTATTATCGGAGATTCGTAGAAGGATTTTCTCGAATCGCCACTCCATTAACTCAGCTTACTCGGAAAAGCACAAAATTCATATGGAGCGATCAATGCGAGAAAAGTTTTCAAGAGCTTAAGAGGAGACTTGTTTCAGCTCCTGTTCTGACCATTCCATCAGGATCGGGAGAATTTGTCATATACAGCGATGCTTCAGGCAAAGGTCTAGGCTGTGTCCTTATGCAACATGGAAAGGTTATAGCCTATGCCTCTCGACAACTCAAAGATTATGAGAAAAATTACCCTACTCATGATCTAGAGTTGGCAGCAGTCGTTTTCGCGTTGAAGATCTGGAGACACTACTTGTACGGAGAGAAAGTGGATATCTATACGGATCATAAAAGTCTCAAGTATTTCTTCACCCAGAAGGAACTCAACATGCGACAACGACGTTGGCTTGAGCTGTTGAAGGATTATGATCACACAATCCAGTATCACCCGGGAAAGGCGAACGTTGTAGCTGACGCTTTGAGCAGAAAATCTTATGCGAGTACAAGTGCACTGCTGACAACACAAAAGCGTATTTTGTACGACTTGCAAAAGATGGAGATAGAGCTAAAGACACCAGGGACCCACTCGAAGATTGCTCACGTGCGAGTAGAACCGGCTTTAATCGATAAAATTAAAGCTGCGCAAACTACCGATCCGGAACTGATGAACATGATGAAGAAAGTACAAGAAGGTGTCATTCCCGAAGCAAGAATTGACGAGAAAGGAATACTTCAAGTTAACTCTCGACTCTGTGTTCCTAACGATCCTGAATTAAAGCATAAAATCATGATGGAGGCACACAACACGCCGTTTGCAATCCACCCAGGAGGTACCAAGATGTATCGAGATCTTCGACATACATTTTGGTGGAACAATATGAAAAGGGAGATTGCAGAGTTTATCTCAAGGTGCCTAACTTGTCAACGTGTCAAGGCAGAGCATCAAGTACCTAAGGGTCCATTACAACCACTTGAGGTTCCCGAATGGAAGTGGGAACACATCAATATGGATTTCGTGACGGGTCTTCCCAAAGTTTCTCAAGGCTTAGATGCAATTTGGGTGATCGTAGATAGATTGACCAAATCTGCTCATTTCTTGCCTATACGAGAAAACTTTTCACTTGAACGTCTTGCCGGTATGTACATAAATGAGATCGTGAGATTGCATGGCATGCCAGTTTCCATAGTTTCTGATCGAGAACCTAGATTCACTTCACGTTTTTGGATCAGTCTACAAAAAGCTATGGGCACTGAGCTACGGTTCAGTTCTGCATACCATCCTCAAACGGACGGACAATCGGAAAGGACGATTCAGACCCTCGAAGATCTTTTGAGACTTTGCGTACTAGATTTCAAAGGAAGTTGGGATAAGTACTTGCCATTGGTGGAATTTTCCTACAACAACAGTTACCAAGCAAGTATAGGTATGGCTCCATTCGAGGCTTTATATGGACGCAAGTGTCGCTCTCCAGTATGTTGGAATGAGGTAGGAGAAGCAAAACTGTTGGGACCCGAGTTGGTACGCTTGACGACCGAAAAGATCCAAATGATCCGACAACGAATACAGACAGCACAAGAACGACAAAAGAGTTATGCCGATCTTCATCGGAGAAATGAGAGATTCAACGTCGGAGATCATGTATTCTTACGTGTTTCTCCATGGAAAGGGGTTACGAGATTCGGAAAGAGAGGAAAGCTCAACCCTCGATTTATTGGCCCATTTGAAATCCTCGATCGAGTAGGATCCGTAGCCTACAGACTAGCCCTACCACCAAGTATGTCTCGCATCCATAACGTTTTCCACATATCTATGTTACGTAAATATGTGAAGGACCCAAACCACGTCATTGAGTTAGAACCAGACGTTATAGCAGAAGATTTAACGTATGAGGAGGTACCTGTTAAGATCCTAGATAAGAAGGAGCAGATCTTACGCTCAAAGGTTATACCTCAAGTTAAGGTTTTATGGAGGAACTAAGATATTGAGGAAATGACCTGGGAGCTAGAATCTGAGATGAAGTCTAGGTATCCATACCTCTTCGAAATGCCAGGTACGTCAATTTCGGGGACGAAATTTCATAAGGAGGGGAGGTTGTAAGACCCCGAATTTATGAAATACAAAATTTAATTTTTCTTCATATATATTTTTCTTGAAACAGTAAATGGTTAAATTGACAAAATTGAAAGTTAAGGATGTTATGTGCAAATTTTATTTTGTCGGACAATATTCGTTTTGTCGGGGAATATTCGGGCCGTACGACGGCGCCGAAATAACAAATTATTGGTGGACCCCACAACGGAATAATTGTCGGATATAGAAAACGACAGAAGTAACCTTTTATATAAAAATAGTCAACGATGTTAACTGTTAAAATACCGGTGATAAAGGAATAGTAGCATACGGTAATTTATAGTATTTTTCTGTAGCACACGGTATTGCACAGTGTCTCATATTATTGGTCTGATAATTGACACCGTAACTGTTGCGCATCATTTCATCAATAATTGTCACTGCATAATATTTTATATTATCAATTCAATTATTGTTGTTACACAGTATTTTGCATTATTGATTCAATAATTGTCATTACACTATATTTCATATCATTGACTCAATAATTGTTGCTGCACTGTTTTTAAAATTATTGAATCTAATAATTGTCACAGTAGCAAATATACTGTAATTTATATTATTAAATTAATAATAATCTGTAACGTGTTTATTACATTATTGTTGAATTATTGTTGTAGCATTATTTTATATGTTGGACCCACAGGAAGAATAAATAAATAAATAAATAAAAAATTATTAATTTTACTATTTGAAATAGTAACGTGAATAGTAACATGTGGGCCCCTGTAGGACCCACTTGAAAAAAATTTGCACAAAAATGTGCAGGAAGGAAAAGCAGCCAGCGGCTGCGTGCTGAAAATATTCAGCACTGGCGTGCAGCACGCCAGTGCTCACCTACCACGCATAGTGAAAATTTTCTCCTATAAATAGCTTGCTCAACTGAATAGAAAAATCACACCTAAAACATAAAATTTTTCTATAAGAATTTTATGAGTTTTCTCTGAGAATAGTAAGCTTATTTTGAGAGTTTGAAAGCCAAAAGGAGTGCAGGAATTTTTCAAGTTGATCAACCTCATTTAAATCAATATCCAGTCACGTGTTAAGGTAAGGAATACCATTCATTTCAAACTCTTAAATTTACTGTGGTAAGAAATGTCATTTTTTTACACTCTTGAACTTGATACGGTAAGGGATATTATTTTCTTTCATACTCCTGAATCGAAACTTATTATGGAACTATTGGTTCTATAATTCCTGAAAATATTATATGTTCCATAATAGTTGAATTTCATTATTTCAACTGAACCTTCCTATTTTCTGAACATTTCTATTGAACTGTAATCGTTATTCTGAACTGTGGATCTTGAATATCATTTTTAAATTTCACTCCACATCATGTTGGCAATTTGGACATTATTTGAATCTGCACAAAGTAAACTTCTGATACTTATTGTTTATCCTGTTCTTCTGTTCATCATTTGTATCACTGTTATTTGTATTAATCATCAAGAATCAAGCTGTTGTGAATATCTGTGGCCGGGGGCACAGATGTGATATAATTGTTGAACAGATGATAGGTTAAAGGCGATATACTAGGTTAAAGGCGATACATCTGTTCGGTGTCTTTTATGGCACGTGGTGAATGTTCTCTTTGACCCGTAGTGCAAAGATGAACTGTTGGTTGGTATGATTATAACCAAAGGCTGAATCTGGTATAATCATGACCGTTGGTGCTTTATTGAATATCTTTGGCCCGTAGTGCAAAGATGAACTGTTGATTGGTATGATTATTACCAAAGGCTGAATCTGGTATAATCATGACCGTTGGTGTTATATTAAATGTCTTTGGCCCGTAGTGCAAATATGAACTGTTGATCTGCATGATTATGATCAGGAACTGTGAATTTTTATTATCATGACTAATGGTATTTCAGATGATAAAAGTTTATGATATTTTTACAAAAAAAAGAAGCGAGTGGACATTATAGTCTGCATTATTCTTCTAATAGATTGCTCATTCCGCTGCTATTATTGATCTGAACGTTGTTTAAGAATTTAACTACAGTTTGTGATATAAACCTTGTAGTCTATTGTATTCTATCAAGAACTCAACTGTTGAAGGCTAATGATAATTTATTCGTCATTATCTTAGTCATGATATTTCTTACTGGGCTATTTGAGCTCACCCTTGCTTTTCGTTCCATTGTTTTTCAACAGGAGATGAGAACGTAACGGGGTCTACCCGGGGGATGGAGTGAGAGTCCGAGGGATATCTATTATAGTCTTCACGTGTTGTAAAATAGTGTGGCAATAATAGTTAAGACTTAGTTGTGTATTATTATACACGGTATTGTTGTACGTTGTGCTTTGTTGTAATAATTTTGTTGTAGTCTTTTGACGACTCAAGTTTGGGCTGTGTGGGCCTAGATTTGGGGGCGTCACAGTGAGGGTCCGAGGAATAGTTATCATAGTCTTCACGTTTTGTAAAATAGTGTGGCAATAATAGTGAAGACTTAATTGTGTATTATTATACACTGTATTGTTGTACGTTGTGCTTTGTTGTAATAATTTTGTTGTAGTCTTTTGACGACTCAAGTTTGGACTGTGTGGGCCCAGATTTGGGGGCGTCACATAATTGTTGAACAGATGATAGGTTAAAGGCGATATACTAGGTTAAAGGCGATACATCTGTTCGGTGTCTTTTATGGCACGTGGTTAATGTTCTCTTTGGCCCGTAGTGCAAAGATGAACTGTTGATTGGTATGATTATGACCAAAGGCTGAATCTGGTATAATCATGACCGTTGGTGTTATATTGAATGTCTTTGGCCCGTAGTGCAAAGATGAACTGTTGATCTGCATGATTATGACCAGGAACTGTGAAGTTGTATTATCTTGACTAATGGTATTTCAGATGATAAAAGTTGATGATATTTTTACTAAAAAGAGAAGCGAGTGGACATTATAGTATGCATTATTCTTCTAATAGATTGCTCATTCCGCTGCTATTATTGATCTGAACATTGTTTAAGAATTTAACTACAATTTTTGATATAAACATTGTAGTCTATTGTATTCAGAACTCAACTGTTGAAGACTAATGATAATTTATTCGTCATTATCTTAGTCATAATATTTCTTACTGGCTATTTGAGCTCACCCTTTCTTTTGTTCCATTGTTTTTCAACAGGAGATGAAAACGTAATGGGGTCTAGCCGGGGGATGGAGTGAGAGTCCGAGGAATAGCTATCCTAGTCTTCACGTGTTGTAAAATAGTGTGGCAATAATAGTGAAGACTTAGTTATGTATTATTATACACTGTATTGTTGTACGTTGTGCTTTGTTGTAATAATTTTGTTGTAGTCTTTTGACGACTCAAGTTTGGACTGTGTGGGCCTAGATTTGGGGGCGTCACACGGATTATATTGCTCAATAAAAATAGAACAATCATTTTAAATCTTAATGTTGAATTCTTCTGATCCTAGCTATTAGCAATGTTAAATTAATTTTGAAATTAAAATTGTATCAAATAAAATTGCATCAAATCGCACTATGCGGTTTTGAATTTTATCAAACCGCACTTAAACGGTTTCATGTGCGGTTTGAGTTTCAACATACAAATTATTGAGTTAAAACAAGGATAAAATCTTATTGCATCTTTATTTTAAAATCTTTATTTTAAAATGTAGAATCACTCGTCTCTGTATTTTATAAATAAATAAATTTAAAAAAAATTATATTCTTAAACAAAAGGAGTGGTAATTTTGTATTTTTCTTCTAGTGCCTAGAAAGGGCGTATTTACAACCGAAAAAAAATGAGGAATATCGGATCCTATCCATTTGGCAAACGTAAAAATACGCATACGTTAATTGAAGCAAATTCAAGAAGAGGGTACTTCTGGAATTTTGGCATGTCCTTTAGTAATGGCAAACGCGGCAGGCTTCGGGAAACAATTGACCCTTGACCCGTGTCGTTGTGGTAGCTTAAAATTGGAAGTTTCGATATGTTAAAATAAACTGACCTTTTTTATTTGAGTTGTGCTAACTATTAGGATTAATCAGTACGTTTGAAAAAAATGAATAAAAAGTTGAATGATTAATTATTCTATTTTAATTTGAATGAGTTATTTTATATATTTTTTAAATAATAAAATTTATAAATTTGTGAAGGATTTAAATGGTTCATTTCATTCTAATGGATCAACTAAATATAATTTTTTTTATTTCATAAAAATGAATTATTTCATTCATATTTTTATTCCTTTAATCAAAACGTAAAATTAATATTCAAAATAACAATAATTATTATTTGGAATCACATAAATATAGTTTATCATATGCTTACTGGTTTATGAGGTACTACATAAAAAAATACTTTATTTTTTAAGCCGGGTTAAAGCTTATATGTTGCAAATGTAAGACAACAAATTTTTATGTCGAAGATTGATATTTACACAAGAACCTCCTTATATATGTACAGTAAAATGCTAATCAAATGAGTATGTTCTTGAGGTAAAAATAATATTGTCAAAATAAATATATATTTAACGATATTTATATATTTATTTTAAAAACATTTAAAATTTTAAAATATATTTTTTATTCTAATAATAATATTTTTATTTTGATAATATCAACTGCCAAAAAATATATTTATAGTTAAAGAGTCTAAAACCTATGTGAAAGAGGATCACTTTTATTTATAAATATTGATTTCAGTTTTGTATTGAGTCATAGACGATTATTTGGTGATTGAGACAAAAAAGTTCAAAACCAATAAGAACTGATAAGACTTTATGAACGAAACTATTTTATAGTCAATTTGACCACCTTGATATTGAAGAAAAAAAATATTTTTCTTTCGTTTTAAAATAAGATATTTAATTTTCAAAATTAATGTGAGTTATTCTTAAATTTAAATGTAGAGTGAATTATTTAAATTTGAAAGTAATAAATCTTGTAGTTAGTATTATTTTTAAATAATTTATATCATTTAAATTTGTAATGACTAAAATTACGTAAATTCTTATCAATTAAAAATTCATATATATATATATATATATATATATATAAAATAAAATTAAAATGGAGTATTATTGTTATATTGTGACCGTATTATATAAGAAAAAAGATCATATTCAACCAAGTTAAGGAAATTTCTGATTCCGTCACGGCAATAGCAAATAGTATAAAGTGGTGCATATTGGTAGTAGTATGTAGTATCAAATTGGAAGATGAGTTAGTTTCCACTAGTATGTAAAAGGAGCAAAGTTTGTTAAGGAAAGATGGAAAATAATTCATGGAAATTGTCCATGTGTAAAAAAAAATAAAAAAAAAATATATATATAATAAATGAGTTCTATATTTATGTGATTTTTTTTTTGTATATATATATATATATATATATACAAAAAAAAAATCACATAAATATAGAACTCATTTATTATATATACGAGAAAAAAATTGTTAGATTATTAATTTTACTTATAAAATATTAATTTTCTAATTCATTCACCCACTTTAACAGGACAAAGACAATTCTTGCATGGAAGTGGAAACGCATTTCCCACCCAAACAACAACAAACTTTGTATTTTAACCACTTTCTAGGCAACACATTCACTACCATCCAACACTTTACATCTAATACCAATAGTAATTAGTATAATTTTCTATGTCCTTTTTACTTCAGTGCGTTAGGTTTTACCTAAAGATTTTATATTCAATATTAATGTTATGTTATATATTTGTTAAGCAAAAAGAGTTTTATTTGTTAAATTATTTTGGTGCTTCAAAATTTTAATTTATTTTTTATGACTGTATAAAATAATATAAAATTTTCAGCTTATTGTGTCTGGCATAACTATTAAACTAAGCGTTTAATAAGGATAAACATAAAATAAAAAATATATTTAAAATTTATAATTTTGTTAATGAAACTCTTTTTATCGAAAGGAAAAAATATTGATTATATACATAAAAGAAGTCGCAATCTAAATGTGGTCCATTTTTTTCTTTATTTGCTTTTCTTTTATTCTTACGAATTCGGTCCATCTCAAAGACTGCATTTGACCGACTTATAATATTACGATACAATTTGTATGGCGTTGATGTGTTCAATAAGAATAAAATAAAATAAATCAAGAGAAGGGAAAAAATGGAGTTGTTTTCTCAATCTTTGTATTGGTATTTAGAAAATAAAATAAAATTGAAGGATCTTTTTATATTCGATGATAATTTTACCATTTAAATTGTAACACCCCGCACCAACCACTTGTCCGGAGTGCCACACGTCGCAAGTCCGAAGAGCTCGCAAGCCAACAATATCAATAGCGCAGCCCAAACACAAACAAAATAATTCAACAATAATAAAACTAACTTGAAACCGAACAGTCTTTAATTACCAAAATTACACTAAGGTTCAATAACTAAATACCGAAAACATAACTTTGGAAACACAGCTCCAATAACAAAAGTCTTATCATAATTCTAAAATATTCATAAACTTCTTAAACTAAAATATCTTTCGATCATCCACAAAAGTATCCACAGTGCTCGGCTCTTAACAATGGACCCTGTAAAAGTTAATGTAAGGGTGAGCGGTGAAGCCCAGCAAGTAACAATCTTCACTATTTAGGTGGATCAAGTACTATTTACAAAAAAACATTTTTTCGAAATACCTTTTGTTCAATAACAGTAATAAATATACTTTTTGGAATAACATTTTTCTTAATAACAATAGTCAATATTTATTTTCAAAACCAAAATCAATAATTACAAAACACAATTCAAAGACAAATTTCGATAAACTCAATATATTCAATCAACGATTTCGATAAGTTCACTATATTCGATGGATCTTTTAATCCACAGAACGACTAAGGTTACAGCAGCCCTGTAACACGTCCCTTATGTTCGATAATGTCAATGATACGCCCCCTACTAAGGTATCTTATCATGCACGCGCCCCGAAGAGCGCCCCCCGAAGGGTATCTAATGGTGTGCGCCTTAGTAGGTCCTAAATTGTTCCGGAACTAGCGTAAACACTAACGGTTTCAATACATAGTCGGACTGAGGTTTCTAAAAACAATTTCTCAATATTTTCGATATTCAAAACTATACTTATTTCACAGTTCAAAATCATATAATCTCATTTTCTAAATCAAAATTCTATTTTAATACTTGATCCGGGTTTTTAACAAAATATAAGTGTAACATTTTCATTCAAATGGAAGCCTTAAATAAAGAATAACAATATTTGAAACAATACATTTAGGCATCCGAATAATTTCTAAAGCATACATAATTATAAACGATAATTTTAAAATACTAAATAGCTCGGAAAATCACTTACCTCGATATCGCTGAACACAAAATTAATAGCTGAACAGATCCTAAATATAAATTCAGAACAATTAAACGTTATTATAATAATTCTATTATGCAACATTCTTCTTATTCATTTTAAAATAGCTATAAGTATATCTTAAAATATTCTTTCAATCTTTAATCATTTTCCAAACAATTAAACCATTATTCCAAAACTTTAAGGTTACTAAAATAGTAATCTAAAACAATACTTAAAGTCAATAATACTAATCCAAAACTATTTACTATTAATCTAAATGCAAAACAATAATTAAAATCAATAATACTAATCCAAAACTATTTACTATTAATCTAAATACAAAACAATAATTAAAACTACAAAAATAACCACAATGCAAAAATACTAATTACTAACAAAATATACTAAATTCCAACTAACAAACTAAATACAATACTTAAAACAATAATAACAATACAAAAATTTAAATAAGAACATACCCGAAAATATGAGTACCGAAGATTGCCTACGCCCTCGACACCAAAATTTTTAACTAAGGAGGTCTTTTATTAAAAGCCCTCCCACCACAAAGTCTTTCAAAATTGGAGGTCTTATTTGTGGTGAAAGAAAACAAAGGCAAACACTTCTATTTATGGCCTAAGGAAGGGAGAAACTTTCATAAATGGGGCGATGTGGGACTTCTCAAAAAAAACAAACCGGATATTACATAAATTAAAAAAATAATAATTCTCTCTTCCTTTTTCTTCTAAAAAAATATCAAAGAATATTCGAACTCACATTTTTTCTCGTTTCTCTTACTATAACTTACTCCGAGAAAGGGCAAATGCTATATTTGGTATGATGGACAACTGGAATAATAAATGCTAGAGAAATTAAAATATTTATATTTATTAGGAAAATGACTAAAGAAAATGCGAGATGGCAAGTTTTTTCATCAAGTTTTTAATCGTCCCAACAATTTTTCAGTCCCCCATAAACCACAAAAAATGGTAAGCACTAATATTTTTCTTCTAATTAAAATTTTATTTCTTACATTTTAGTATAACAAATAATAAATAAAATTATATCTAAATGTGTCAAATATAAATGTTAGTATCTAGAAAAAGAAGGAAATTAATATGATCATGAAAATATCTTGTGGTTGTACTGCATGCATGGATGCTTTAAGAGATAGCAAGGATAAACCAGTACTGTCAACACTAGAAGGGAAGTAATCTCATAATAGTTGTACTGGTCCCTGGATTGATTGCTTCTCAAATTCTCCACCACGAAGAATAAATATAACTCTATAATATTTAAATATTATATTTATTTTAATTATTAAAAAATAAAATAAAATATTTATTTTTTTAAAAATAAATATAATATTTAATTTTATATTTAAATATTATATATATAAACTTGTCCCCTAAGAATTTAATTTATTAGTACATCTATATATCAAGATGTCACGATGTTATTTTCTGGGGAAAAGCATGGGCAGGTGACCTATAACAATATGCAGTTGGTGCAACGTAAATTCACCAAATTAGTTATCTACCATGTTTTAAAAGATGGGGTGGCTTGATCAACTCCACTGGTGCCTAAAATTGTACAAGCTATCGTCTTCCTAAAAGTAGGTACTATATATATAAAAAAAAATTATAGAGGTGTACAATTATGTAACTTTTTAATTTACACAATTTATCAAAAGTACGTCATTTTGACAGAGATGGAAGACCATCGATACCATTAAATTAAAAATAATATACTAAAACAATATAATTTTGACAAACTGTATAAATTAAAAAATTGTATAACTGTGTATATTATTTTTTTTCATATATATGTGTGTGTGTGTGTGTGTTAGTTCATAAGGGTGTATTTTTCTGATCATTACATCTTTGGCCATGCATTATTTTAGTACAACATGTGGTGCGGCAGGTATATAACTCTAATGCAACAACAATTATCTCTTGCGGTTTATAAAATTATACTTAAATATATCGTTTTTTAGATTATTATTAATTTGGTACAAGTGTGTGTTTTGCAAACCGTAATTTGCCTAAACAAAAATTTAAAAACAGATCAAAATATGGCACCCCATTTTAAGAGACGCAAATACAAGTTTGTGACTTCATTTCAGGGGTGGCTTAAGACAATTTGAGGCCTAAAACGATATTTTTAATGAGGCTTTCTATGTTTGGTACATCTTTCATTGACTTTTATGGTCAAATTGATAATTTTTTAAATAAATATATCTTATTATTATTTAATATATATGTAAAAAGCCTATAAACATTATAAATTATATAAAATTTAGTACTAATTTCAATATTTATTTTTTTTAAAAACTAAATATATATGCTTAATTATTAATTTTAAAAATGGTCAATTTGACTACAAAAATCAATGGAGAACTTTTATTTTGGGACGGAGGGAGTATTAATAATTTTTATTTAAATGAGACTTTTTTTTATACTGTTAATTTTTTTTACATATTTAATATTTGAATTGGATTATGGGCCCTAAAAAATTATTTGGTTTATATTTTTATAAGACCTTTTTATATGAATTATTTATGATGTTCAAAAATTTTGGGCCTTCCTTGAAATGGGGCCTAAAGCGCAGGCTTTCTTTTTATAAGGTAGGGTCGGCCCTGCTTCATTCACAAAATGCATGCGTGTGTGTGTGTATATATATATATATATATAAATATATAATGATTTATATTTAAAGTTGAATCATATCAACAATAAAAAACATAAATATAGACAATTTACACAATTAGGTAGGCAGTAACCCCACCATTCAAACTTAATTTATCTAATCTCACACAATAGTTATACAGATTGTTAAAATTATTCGCACAACTATTATGCGAATTAGACTATTATATTTTTTAGATGTGCATAATTATTATGCAGATTGAGAGATTGCGAGACTACCATAACAATTTTTGGACATCCTAATAATTGCTATAATGATAGTATTAAAATCAACCTTTGGATATATATAGTTTTGGATAATAAAGATGTCATTTTACTTGAGGTGATTATGACCACCATACAATAACAAATTAACAAGACTTAAGAAAGTAGGAACAAGCATTCAATTAATTAAGAATTAAAAGGCTCTAGTGGAATCGTTGATGAGATTTCCTTTTCCTTTTCCTTTTGTTTTCCTTATCTATGTTTCTCAGATTCTCTTGGTAGCTTGCTGGAAAATAATTCTCATAATATGCATAATAAAAGTAGCCAATGGGACATAGTGCTTTGTTATTGTGTATTCCAACACTAGATCAACCACGGCCATGAACGTTTGTGTTGTGTGGAAAGGTACGTCCAACACAAACCGAAACAAATTATTTTATTTCCCAACCATACATGTAGGTTTGTCTCCCACCTGAAAAGCAAATCTCTCTCCATAATTTAATTAGAAAATTAAAGGAGGGAAAATTTAGGAAAAGATTGACAGCAAAGTCCCTTGTTTGCGAGTTTTTTAAGAGAAAAGGAGAGAAAAAAAGAGAGATTTTTTCTTTCAAACTTATAAAGATTTGGAAGGAAATTTGTTGAAGACTGGATGAAAACTTGAATTACCAAAACTACCTTTATAATACATTTCAAATGTAATATCATAAGGATAAAATAATAATATACTCATTTAAGTTAAAATTTCTTTAAAAAACTCATAAACACAAGGAATATTTTTTTTCTTTCACTCCTTTTCTCTTATAAATCTTCAATTTTTTCCGTTTCTTCTATCTCCAAACTCACAAACACAGTATTAAAACCAAACTCGCAAACACAGTATTAAAAGGTCTTGATTTTCATGTAATCTCCGATGAATCTTCCAAGATTTTTTCATGTGTATTGTAAGTTTGCAAATTCTCTTCTACTCCGTCGGATCCACTTGGGCATTTTTTTTACAGTGTCAATTTTGTTGTCTACAGAGACTAAATAGTAGTGCTACTATATATGTAAATCCCTTGAAAGATATTGACATTGTAAAGATACAATCCCAGTTAAGACTTTGTCCTCAAAAGAGATGACAAGTAAGTATCCGAGGTATCGCCGTCATTCACAATTAACATCCAATCACTGATAAGTAGGATTTTATTTTTATTTATTAGGTATTTTTAGGCTTAATTAATTATGAATTTTTAAGTATTTTTAGTATTTTAGGTCATTTTATATAATTTATGTAATTTTATGTGTTTAAATTATTTTTAGTATTTTTAATTATTTTATATTTTATTTTGTAGGAAAAATAAGCTTGGGAGCAAATCTGTAAATTCTGCAAGAATCTGATGGCAAAATGATAATTAAAGTTGTTGGATGGCAAAATTGTAAATTTAGCAAGTCTAGTGGCAAAACCGTAATTTCAACAACAAGGTGGTTCGCGCCATGCGCGCGAGAAGGTGGAATTGTAATCAGTGCGCCGCCGTTTTGGGCACATAGAAGTAACAGGAGCAACAATCCGCGCAATGTGCAGTCGGCAATAGGAACAGTTAGCCGCGCCATGCGCGCATAGAAGAAACAAACGAAGCTGGGACGACGTCGTTTGCGGTCTGGGCTGAGTAAAGGAAATGCAGATGCGCGCCATGCGCGGGAGATGGTTGATCGGGTCAAATGCGCGGAGGGGCTGTTTGGTAGACGCGTTAATTGCTCCAGATCAGATTTTTTGAGATTATTGCTTTAATTTGATTCCAAATTAAATTTTACTTCCACATTAGCTTAGGATTATTATTGTACTTCTATAAATACATTACATTATATTAGAGTAGATAATTAACAGATTATTAGATATAATTAGGAGCTCTCTCTCTTTCACAGGTTTTTAAAATATTATTATTATGTTTGGCTAATTTTATTATTCAGTTCTAGGGAATTTAAAACCCGATTATAATTAATGGTTAAATCAATTCAGTAATATTATTTATTCTTCCTTATATGAAATTATTTATGATAATATGTTTTAATTGTTTATTTAATATTGGGTTTGATTGATTTAATTTTGGTCTGTTGAGTTAATCAAATTATTATCAATTACTAGATTTAGGAATTATATTACGTGTAATTGATATTGTTCCTAATCGTTGATAGTGAATAGTGATAGATGATTGTGGTCAAGCTTTTGTTTATTGCTATGGTTATCATGATATAAGTTAAACAGTCTAAGCTTATGAGATTGTTGCATAGAATAATCTAATTTTCTTGCGATTAATGCTTCCATTATATTAAATTTAGATAACTTGTTCTAGGTTGTATAATGGTTAGAATTTAATGAATAGCTTGATTTGTTAGATTAAAATTAAGGAAAGTTTCGGGTAGCAGAACTTGTTGTTGCTTAGGATTATTAGTTTCATGGAAGGATAAAAATATATTTTGAATGATTGAATTATTAATTGTAAGGGTGAGATTGAACCGAAGAACTGAAGTCTTTAATTTATTAATTAATTTTATTAATTTACTTTTGTTTATTTAGTTAATTCAAAACCCCAGTTTTAGTTTACATTACATAAAAATAAATTAATCATTCTCTGTGGGTTCGACCCTTACTTGCTATTATATTGAGTTTGTGATTGAAAGTGAAGATTAATTTTGGAGTGTTAACGACAGCTTCCAATCACCCACCCTGTGCTATTATTATTCGATATAGAATAGATCACCCAATCAAATGGGTGCACAATTAAATAGAAAAACACTCACAAATAATGAAATGTAGTCGAGAAGAAATCAAAAAATTTCCCTTCAAGATTGTATCTTGATGTCTTCAAGCCTCATCGAAACAAACCTCTCTAGAAGAAATAATTGACGTCGATATAGAATTCAAGCAAAACCCATTGTTGTAAATGGAAGCGAAGATACAAGAAAATAGATTAAAAAGACAAGTTATGCTTACCCAATGTATAAAATGTTAACGCTAAAATTTGAATGCTTGCCTAATTATCAAACAATGAGACAAAACTTGCACATGGAACAAACAATCAACACATCAAAAGTTTTACGACTTAAGCAGTTGAGTGATAGTTTTGGTATGAAAATTAGTACATATCCTTATGGTTACCCAATGTATACAATGTTAATGCTAAAATTTGACTGCTTGTCTAATTATTAAACAACGAGAGAAAACTTGCACATGGAACAAATAATCAACACATTAAAAGTTTGACGACCTAGGTAGTCGAGTGATAATTTCAGTATGAAAATCGTCAACAATAGAGCTATTAAATTGCTCTAGTGTATGCGAATAATAATTATGTGTATATCTTGAATTCAATATATGACTTTACAGTTATTCACACCATCTTACTATAACTTGTCCGAGACTGAGACCAATTAGGAATAGGAGTCCTGGGTAAAATTTTCATAAAAATGAAATTCTCATAATTGGATAAAATCTTTACTACGTAAAAATAAGAAACCAAATAAAACAAGAATTCATAAGCAAATTTGGACTTAGACCTTTTTACAATATCAAGTCGCCAAATACTATGCCATAGGCCAAATTTGGGCATCAATTATGGGCCTGAAAAATCTAATCCCAACATTGCCTTCACTCCCCTATTATAAGAAATATGATAGGGGAGTAGATAATAAGAGATAAAATGATAGTATTGAAGAGAATCCTCTAATGCCCGACCCCTGACCCAATGCCATTATCGGGTAATTTAATTAGTCGAGGAAATAAAAGGGGCATCTTGGCAGAACCCATAACTGATATCGAGAGTTAAAACAAGGAAAAGTCCATAATGTGATCGTCAAACAGGATGGCGCGTCAAATACACAACATATAAAATAAGACATCACATCAAGCTCCACGGTTTATAAAATAGACAACGCGTCACTTCAAACACCGCACAATTCGACCAAACATTGAATAACTCGTCTGAACGTCGATCAATAGCTTGACCGGACATCAAACAGCTAGTCCATATATCGATCAACAACTAGATTGGACGTCGAACAACTCATCTAGACATCAATTAATAGCTCGACCGAACGTCAAACAGTTAGTTCGGACGTCGATCTACAACTCAACCAGACGTCGAATAGCTCATTCGAACATCGATCAATGGTTCAATTGGACATCGAACAACTCGTTCAAACGTCAATCAACAGCTCAACTGGACGTCGAGATGAGATAGTCACAATTTTTTACCTTGTATTATTAATGAGCCATACCTGGCAAACGGGCCGGGCTGTCACCGGGCCGGGCCAAAACGGCCCAACTTTTTATGGGCTAAAAAACTGAAGCCCGTAGCCCGCCCGGGCCGGGCCGGGCCAGCCCGCGGGTTTTTTTTTTTAATAACAATTATGATAAATAATTTAACCAAATAATAATTCTACAGAATAAATAAATAATACAGAAACATATTATCATCAAATATAACAATCCAAACCCAACAATCAATCTATATCAGTTAATGAGATTTGAAGTTCAGATTTAACCAAATAATAATTCTGCAGAATAAATAAATAATACAGAAAACATATTATCATCAAATATTCAAATATAACAATCCAAACCCAACAATCAATCTATATCAGTTAATGAGATTTGAAGTTCAGATGAATCAAATATGAATATATATATATATATATATATAGATCTGACTATATATATTAGTATATAAAATATTAGTATAGTACTAGAAGGAATGAAACATATATATATATATATATATGTAGATCTAGCTATATATATTAGTATATATAGTATAAAATATTAGTATAGTACTAGATCTACTATTCCTTCCTGGAAGTACTAAATCTACTACATATATATATATATATATGATTCCTTCTCTTCCTGAAATCCTTCTGATTCCTTTCTGGAAGTACTAAATCTACTATATATATATATATATATATATAGATCACCAGTTCGGAAGGAAGATCGGAAGCATCTATATATATATATATGTAGATTGAAACTCAGAAGGAATGAATCATATATATTTTGATAGAGAGAGAAATAAGATTTTGAATGTTCTTGGTGGAAGGAGAGAGAGAGAGAGAGAGAGAGAGAGAGAGAACGATATTGGAAAGAATCTGATATACTGATGGAATAAATGACTAATGCTTTAATGACTAAGGAGTTACTTGGAAAAGGAGTTGAGAAGAAAATAAAATTAAAGATAAAGATTTAAACAACAAACTCTTGTAGCTCAGTTGGTTTGACGACTTAATTAGCAACATGTAGGTCTGCGGTTCAACTCTCACGGGAAGTTTTCTTTTACAAAAAAAAAAAAAAATTACGGGCGGGCCGGGCTAAAAACGGGCCGGGCCAGAATGGCCCAGCTTTTTCTGGGCTAAAAAAGTAAAGCTCGTGGCCCAACATTTGACGGGCGGGCCGGGCCGGCCCGCGGGCTTGGGCTTATTTTGCCAGGTCTATAATGAGCTGATATAGTGACCATCAAATCAATTGTAACGAGTACATGAATTAGATGGTGTCACATGTTAGTATCAAAACTATAAATTATAACTCTTAAGTGAAAATACCTTAGGATATGACCTAGTACAAATTAGTAGAGGTCGTAATAACTGAACTCATAAATAGTTGGTAAATAATCATGATAGACGATGGATTGGAAAATCTATCAAGTATGTGATTAAGTTGTTTTGTTTAAGTTCTTTAAGTTATATATTTCGTACAACCGAAACTTAATCCCAAGTTGTTGAAGTCCGTCCACCTTGAATGCGCAGCCGAGGCTAATTCAAGTGGGTGTCCAAAGTGCATTGTTCACACTTCACACCATAAAAGTTCAAATAAACTTTTTTTAATATTTGGTCGGCCAATGTTGATAGCGATGAAGAACGAAAACCCCTTCTAATATGGAGTTGTGATTATTTTCCTCGTTTTATGAAAATTACGAGCCACGTAGGTTAATGGTTGGTTTGTATAATCACGGGAACTGCTTGCTTGCCTCTCATAGCCCCATGAATATTGATAACAACAATCACAGAGACCATGACTTTGAATAATAAGACGATAGATGACATAATAATATATACATACATTATTAATCACATAAGATAAACATGTGAACCCATTCTAACTTACGGACTACGTGAACAACAATCGCATGCATGGGCATGATCCTTTGCTTTGATTAAAGGGAATTAATTGATGATCTAATGACCATAACAGACAAGAATATTGTTGACGTCAGATTTTGGACGTGGGCCGAAATCACCGGGTCGGCCAGCCCAAAACGCGCCATCAATGAAGAGCCCAAAACATGCTGGAATTAAAGATATTTGATTAAGTAAATACTGAAATTGATAACACAATAATTTACGTGGAAACCCAAATGGGAAAAAACCACGGGTGACATGCCATAAATCCACTAGAATAATGTTGAAGGTGTTACAACATAACGATTTGCAGCGAGACAACAATGTTTCTTCATACACGTGGTGTATATCACTACCCTTCGATATTTACCAACGTGTATGAATGATGTTTGTTGTACACACTGTATATTACAATAACTCTGAATATATCGATGTGTCGGAGTATGAACAAGATGAAGTATTCCGATTCCATCTTTGGTGTGTTGGAGAAGACGACCTCTTCCTCCCTCGTGATGTAGCCTGCTCAAAGTGCTGATGACATACCTCCTCCTTCCTCTCTCTCTCCTGCTACTTCTTCATGATGTGTGTCTGTGGATCATCATCCCCCTCTTCACTTTCCTGGATACGAAGATATATGTATCTAAAGTAACTGCCTCTCTCAAACTAATATTAAATTATTACAAATATTTAAACGGTGAGTCACCACCCACCCATCTACGTGTGCATCAATGAATGAATGTATGACTGTACCATACATACACTTAACCTAATTTTATCAAATATTTAAAGGATGACACGTGGTCCAAATATTTACACCCCAACAAATATTATAATATTAATTAATCATGTCGCTACAAACAGAAACCCAATAACCCACGAAGGGTGTTTTGTATGAATCTGTATTCATAATATGTATACATGTAAAGTAATGCCAATAATATTATGATGATGCGACCAGTTTAATTATTATGAACGAATTAATAACAGAAGTCTCATGCACATGTTGCATATATATTTTTGACTTAATAAGAGAAAGTAACTTAGCTTTATATGTAGACTATGCTCTCTTGTCGTAGTAGATCAACACCAACAAGACCACGTGGTTTAAACAGTGTGAATCAGAGACTGTAACATGCATATTGAAGACCTAAAATGATTTCGAATATTTTTTTTCGAGCAAAAAATAACAATTTTAATTCTGGTGACTTTGACAAATTAAATTTGATACCAGAACATACCCTCTTTTTAGCGTCAATTTTAACACTGAAATTTGACCGTTCGCCTAATCACTAAATAATGTTCAAAAACTTGCACAGGAAACAAACAATGAACACACCAAAAGTTTAACGGTTTAGGCCGTTGAAAGATAATTTCAGTGACCAAAAAACGTCAACATGGAGATATTAAATTGCTCTAGTGTATGAGAATAATGATTGTGCGTACCTTGACCTCAATATAATGACTGTATTTATAATTATTCACACCATCTTACCATTACTCGCCCACAATCAATTAAGAATAAGAGTGCTAATTAGAGTTTCTATCAAACTAAAATTCTCAAAAAAAATAAATTATTCTAGAATACTAAGCTGCCAAATAATTAATATGTCATTGGCTAGTAGGCCGATTCATATGGATTGAAGATCATTGATTTAGGGGAGACACATCAATATATCAAAAATACTACCATATTCATAGAACGATCAATAAGGTACAAAACAGCGCAATAAAAGACTTTATAATGAAGCACAAAATAACATAAATAAAAATGTCAAAATCACACCAAAACACAATACTACGAATATAAATTAGATAAGAGGTAAGAACTAAGAACTTCAAATCCTTATTCTCCGAAACTGGTAAGTTGGTTTGTGTCGACAGTATACTTTGCTTTGATCATAGGTGCCCAAACTTTATGAACTATTTATTTCGGAGTTCTTTATATATATATTCACAGGATTCATTTTTAAAAAGGAAAAAAAATTATGGGTACTATTTTGATAGTAAATTAAACTTGAGCATAATAGATAGTGATGCACAAATGGCCTGCGGCCCGGCCTTGATCCGGCCTGGGCCTGGCCTGGTCAAAGCCCGGCCTGGTCAAGGCCTGGCCTGGCCTGAAGGCCACGAACATGCCACAGTTTTTTGACTCAGATCCGGCCTGGCCTGGCCTGCCAAAAAGCCCGGCCTGGGGCCTGGCCTG
The DNA here is from genome assembly GCA_947179155.2 of Hedera helix. Classification (NCBI taxonomy): domain Eukaryota; kingdom Viridiplantae; phylum Streptophyta; class Magnoliopsida; order Apiales; family Araliaceae; genus Hedera; species Hedera helix. The sequence continues at coordinate 36,295,864 of OX359273.1, forward strand.
AGGCCTGGCCTTGGGTCTAGTCTGGCCTGGTTCACCAAAAGCTTGGTCCAGTCTGCAGATTTTCTTTATTCGCTACTTCAATTCTCCCACTGCAGACAAAAACTTCGTCTTTGTAACAACTCATTCAATAAAAAAAATAAAATTGACGTATTTTAATACGTTCATTCATGCATGTTTGTTTATATACAAATAAAGAAATTCATGAAAACACATTGACTAGTGTAATATATAAGGATTTTCCTTACCTAGCTAGCAACCTACACTTCTTACAGATCTTTCATTGCATCTTTATTTTAATAGATACTTAGCGTAACAACTAGAAAGTCATTTGCAAAATAATAATAAAAAAGATAATTTTCATTATTGTAATTTGAAAGTTGTAACTTGTAATACATTACTTTTAATTAATACATCAATTAAGTTTAAAATTTTAATTGGTGTTTGAATAATATTTAAAATTACTAAAAAAATTGTTTGAATGGATCGAATCGGACTGGACTGCCCTGGCTTGGCCCAAAGCTTGGCCTGGCCTGGCCTGCCCTGGCCTGCAGGCCTCAACAGGCCCCCTTTTTGAACGTCAAGCCCGGTTCGGCCTGGCCTGCAGGCCAAAAGTCAAAGGTCCGGCCCGGCCTGATCAACGGACAAGGCCTGACAGGCCCAGGCCGGTCTGTTGTGCATGCCTAATTAATACACAACTTGAAGTGAAAATCAGTGGATATTATGTGTTCCATGACTTGCATCAGATTTCCCCAGTGTCATCGATCAGTCCACCCCTACAGCTAAATTTGACGATACATATATACTTGCATACAGACATCTTTTAGTTCTTCGTTTTTAATGGTGGTTATTCTGAAGTTCTAACTGACTCAATTTCACCATGGCTAAACCCGAATCTTCAAACACTCGAACCGTAATCGAACCATTTGCAGAGTTCAAAAGTCCATCTTCAACCTCCTCCTCATTCATTCGATCCCTCGCGCTCTCCACAGTCTCTGATTCTCAAACCTTAATATACGCCGGCACTGTTTCAGGTAACCTCCTTTTACTCTCACTCGATCCTAGTCAAAACCCCAATGAGGAAATCATCGATGATAAAGCTAAGCCTACGCCCAGAAAAATTTCATTTGTGCGGTATGTAACGGTGAGCACTTGTTCAATTGATTCAATTCATGTAATTACTGAAATTGAGAAAGTTCTGGTGATTTCGGATGGGCATTTGTACTTTGTTGACTCATTTTTACTACAACCGTTGAAAAAGTTGAGTTCTTTGAAAGGAATTAGTGTTGTTGGGAGGAGAATTAGGAGTGGGGAACCAGATCGTTTTACTGATTTGCAGGAGGTTTCGAGCGTTGGGTCGAGTTTTCTGCAGAAATTGGGAAGTGGGATTAGGTCAAATGGGGTTAAAAGTAGTGGCAAGGAATCTGAATTGTTGAATAAAGATAATACTTGTGTTTTTGCTGCTGTGTGTGGGAAGAGGTTGATGTTGATTGGGCATGATTTGAGTGAGAGCAATGGTGGGTCTGTTTTAATTTTAAAAGAAATGCAGTGTGTTGATATGGTTAAGACCGTGGTTTGGGTTGATGATTCTATAATTGTTGGTAATTTTAGTGGATACTATTTGTATTCATGTGTTACGGGGCAATGTGCTTTGTTATTTTCATTGCCGGATCCAATAATTAGTCCACCGCAGCTTAAATTGTTGAGAAAAGACTGGAAGCTACTTTTGTTGGTTGATAATGTTGGGGTTACTGTTAATGCTTCTGGTCAACCGGTAGGTGGGAGTTTGGTATTTCGTCATGCTCCTGATTCTTTAGGGGAGGTAGGCACATACGTGGTTGTTATGAAGAGCGGGAAGATGGAGGTGTATCACAAAAAATCGGGTTACTGTATTCAGACGATTTCTTTTGCTGGGGAAGGAGGTGGCCCATCATTTGTTATAGCAGATGACGAAGATGGCAACAGGAAACTTGTTGCTGTAGCAATACAGTCAAAGGTATATGAACTTTTTAATGGTTTAGTGAGATATTATAGTGATTAAGATAATCTTCTTTTTACTGTTTTTAAGGTATGTGATGCCTGCAATTTAGTTTCTGTTGTAGTTAATGAAATGCTAAACTAGTGATGATTTAAAACTAGTGCAGGTTGCAAGTACATTGCATTTTTTACTAGGTGAGTGGATAGTGGTCTCTATCAGTATATAATCAAATCTTGTAGGAGTGATTAGGTTTATTGTAAAAGTGTTTTTTCCCCTGATTTTTTATGTGTTTTTTTTTTTTTTTTTGGCAAGGTCGAGGGGTTGGGGGGTGTTTTCTCCATATTTGTCATGGAGTCACCATGGCGTTGCCTAGGCGACGACAAAGCGTCCCAGCACTAAAGAAGGATAAGGAGACGCCTTGGCCGCTTAACTGTCAAGACTTATGCTTTGGTAGCTAGCCCAAGTTAAGCGATTAAGTCATATTTTACCCATGACTCATCATAACCCATGGACATACTATATAGTGTAATTTTATTACTTATTAGATTTGAAATGTGCGGTGAGTGTTAACTTAGTTAATTTTTTATTTTCTACGTTGTGTTTATTGACTTGTTCTACTAGTTTTTAATGTCAAGTGTTTTATTTTGGAATTTTGTTGTGAAGTATTCATATAGTAACGTTTTTAATTATATTCTAAAGTATTAGTTATTATGTTTTGAGTTTTAAAATATATAAAATTTTATTGTTCAATATAGTTTTGAAGTGCAATAAATAATATATAAATTACACATTATTAATGACTTGTCATCATATGGACGCCATGGCAGGCGCCTTATTGCCTAGAAGTCTTGACAGTCAACTATCGTCGGGTCTCACCGTGGGCCATGACACCCGTGGGCCATGACAACTATGATTTTCTCTTTCCCCTGGTCAGACGCCTAGTTACTTATTTTATGCCAAATGGTACTAGATGTCACTATTCATATACATTCCTACTCGTTTCTTGGGATCTCATTTATTTGTTTATTAGATAAGGTCTGAAGAGTTATTAAAAATATTTAGAACCGAACTTTCTTGTTCAGTAGATATTTGATGCATTTATTTCACTACTTTCTTCTCTTTTAACCAGAAAAGGAGATTAAATAATGTTATGCGCACTCTAATTTAAAGAGTGTAAGTTTCATCTCCCGTGTTCGAATATAATTTTTTTCCTCAATGTTTACACAGATGTATGTGAGTAAACTCTTTAAGGCATTATCCATTTTGTTAGCTAAGGATCTATAATATTAGTTTTAATTTCAATCAAAATGTTTGCAGGTGCTTTAGTTGGAAAATAATAGTTGGAAAATAAGTGGCTTGAGCACCATGGGCTACAAAAAATTTCTTAAAATGTGTAAATTGAAGCATGAGAATGATCTGAGTTCATCAAATAACTTGTAATTGTCTTTGGTAATTTGAGAGAAAACTGTATGAGTCAGTATTTAGTGATTCTAGGAAGTTGAAGATTTCTTTTTTTAATGTAAAAATGTGGCTTTAGATGTTTCATAAGGGGCTGCAATGATGAGTTCTGTAGGTGAGTTAGAGTAGAGTTAAGAGACAATTTTAGTTGGCAGCCAAATCTTAGTACTATTTGTATTAGGCTAGCAACCTGAAACTATCTATGTCATTCCTTAAATAGTAGACAGAAGAATTGAACTGTGGATTCTGTAGCTTTGAGATGTTTAATTTGGTCTTATCTGAGGGAGTGCTTCATGTGAGTTATTTTTGACAAGTCGACTGCTTCCAAAGGAGCTTTTGGTGGAATTTCTAAGTAGTTCATTTTCTCCTTCGACAGCCTGAAACCGATTTTTTAATAAGCGTAACAATTCCCTTCTCAAGTACCTGATCAATGTTAGTAAAATGATCTTTTTCCAGTTGGCAAGGTTCAGAATATCCAGAGTGGCAAATGTTTGGACCGCGACATGAAATCGTTTCCGACTATTTACGCAGGATTGGTAAATCACAAGTCTAAAGTAGCTTGGGATCCCTGATACCGTGATAGAGCAGAGCAGTACAGAAATTGTTTGGCTGTTTGAAAAAGTAGTTATTTAACTAAAGGCAGAAGACTCAAACGGACTAAGAACAGCTTGTCTACTTTACTGACATATTATTGACTCCTCTGACCCAATGCGAGTATCATGCTTTCCTATTTCCTTTTTTGGAAGACTCAAAATGACTGTCACGGCTACTAAATTAATGAAAAACCCTTACAAAATAAGGAGATAAAACATGTGGCCCCTAAAATTTGATGTGAGAGATATTCTTGAATAGGACTTTTTTCTTAAATTTTTTTGCCATATTGATCATGACATTCAAATTGGGTTGGAGGGATTGTCTTGTTTCCTGCTGCGGTCTCTATTGGAATTTTTATTGAGGGAACACGGACAAGTTCAGATATCAGATAGTTGAGTTAAAGGTGTACAAACTTCTATCTCAAGGATGGTTGGAGATCTTGACAGATAATTAGTTGTGGAGATTTGGGTTGGATGAGATATCCTTGTGGAGGAGTCATTGCAGGCCGCATTAGGGTGGATTTGTTTTTTGTTTTGGGTTTGGGGGGGCAGTTGTGTGGTGTGGTGCTGTCTGCTGTGGAAACCTGTTATTGAGATTCCAACAGCACTTATATTTCTTTGTTGGAGATGGAAGGAGAGTGTGTTTCTGGTTGGATTTTGGGGTGGGGAGATTCCCCTAGGTGAGCAGTTACTGGACTTGTTTAATGTTGCCAGGAATAGAGAAGACATAGCATCAGATATGGTGACATTTGTAGGGAACTTTGAAATCCTTGCTCCAGAGGGCATTTGAGGACTGGAAAGTTGAGTTGGTGGAAGCCTTATTGAGTAGAGTTGCATGAATAACCACAAAACAGGCCCAGATGTGCTCTTTCATTGTTTAGACCCCTTTTCCCTATCCCAACTATATTGCAAGCTTTAATTTTTAAGACCCGTATTTACTATTTAGTTAATTAGTTCCCTTACCTTTTAACTTTAAACAAAAGAGGGGGTTCAAAAAATAATACAAAACGCCAGATACATATGGCGGCCTAGGTGCCCACCTAGCCTTGCCTAGTTTTACTGGACAGTTTTTGCATTGTATTCACCTAATCGAGGCATTCGAACACTGCCTACTATGCCGCTTTTTAGAACAGTGTCTCATGCTTGTCCTATGTCATAGCGTTGTAACTTCATCTAGCACCTTATGTCTAATATATTTTGACCTTTGAGTTGAATATAATTGTTTTACAAGCAACTCTGAGGCCAAATTTGGTGCAGCTGTATCATAATAACTTGATTATTTCAATTTTTTGGTGCATGCAATCTGGTAGAATGTTTAAAAAAGTCATCCTATGTTGTCTTATGTCAGATTATTTACTATGGGAAAGTTCCTTCTGAAGAACAAATTAAAGACCTTTTGCGAAGGAAACACTTTAAAGAAGCCCTCTCCTTAGTTGAGGATCTTCAGTGTGAAGGTGAAATGACAAATGAAATGGTCTCCTTTGTGCATGCTCAGGTGGGATTTCTCTTGCTATTTGACTTGCATTTTGAGGAAGCAATAAATCACTTTCTGCTTTCTGAACACATGCACCCTTCAGAAGTATTTCCATTCATCATGCGAGACCCAAATCGTTGGTCATTGCTGGTATGTTCTTACTTCTGCTTTCTTCTGTAGCTTTCTTATTTTCATTTGCTTGTGCTTGTTCTTCTTTGGAGTTATCATGCTTATCAGTTTATCTTAACACAAGATTTGTGATAATACTAATTGAGCTGCAACATTTGCTGGTAATTGTAGTTTTTGACAACATAAAGTGCTTAATACCAGTAATGGTGATGCGGATGAAGCCAAGCAATTAGTTATTATTATGAATTTTGTTTTGTTGTTATTTAGAGATAAAGTAATTGTAATTATTAATTATCTTTTATTACATCAGATAGATTAATGTAGAGCTTTTCATCATAGTAGATAATAATTTGGGATTTGTCTAAATTAGTTACCTAAGTAGTATTAGGATTTTACTTGGTTATGACTGTGTACCATTTCCATTTGTCATCTGCTGTAGATAGTGTATGACGGGTGAATCATTCTGTTTTCCTCTCTCTCCCCTTTTACTGTTCTTCATGAGTTGGTATCAGAAAGAACTCTATAGAAGCATGGAAAGAGCACAACTGAAACACGGGTTCAATTTGACAATGACAAATGTGAGTTTAGGTTAGTATGTTGCAATCGTAGGGTGTTAGTCATAGTAAAGATGCTTGGTTACTATCTGTTACTCTCTTGCTCTTCCTTCTAACTTCATGTTAAGTAGTACTGCTACATTATCTTATTCCGACATCTGTATATTTTGACATTGATTTATTTATACTTGCATTTCTCAGGTGCCAAGGAACCGGTATTGGGGTTTGCATCCTCCCCCTACAACTCTTGAAAATGTTATAGATGATGGACTGATGGCTATCCAAAGAGCTAATTTTCTTTAAAAAGCAGGTGTAGAGTCTGCTTTAGATGATGAGTTTCTTTTGAATCCTCCAAGCAGAGGTGATTTGTTGGAGTCAGCAATCAGAAATATGATTAGGTATGTTATTCCTTCATTCTTTTCTCTTCTTCTACTATATTGCTAGTGCTGTGGGTAGAGTTGGGGGGGGGGGGGGGGGGGGGTGGAAGAGAGAGAAATGAGAGATAATTTTAGATCCAATGTTTAAGATTTTTAAGTGTTTAATAGTTGATACTTCTGTTATGATGTTTATGTTTAATTGTTTTTATGTTGTGGGCTGTGAGCTGTGAGCTGTGAGCCTGTGACTAAACAGTTTCTGATCACCTCTTCAGGTATTTGCAAGCTTCCCGCGGAAAATATCTGACTCCCCCTGTGAGAGAAGGAGTAGACACTCTATTAATGTATCTTTATAGGGCTTTGAATTGTGTTGATGAAATGGAGAAACTTGCATCTTCTGAGAACAGTTGTGTCGTGGTATGCATCATTTAACCTTTGCTTTATTTCTTCATTGATTTTTCATACTTAGGGAATACTAAAATTGCAATATTTTATATTCGGATCAATAAGCAAGTTGTGAAAGGTACAGCAGTTTCAAGTGTTGGTGTTAACTAGCTTGAACTGTGATGGTTTTGCTTGCAATATTTCTAATCTGGACCTCTAAGCCATGTGTGAGCACTATTTGCTTACAGCGTTAACAATCTGGAAAACTGGGTTGAACACTGACCTAATGATCATCACACTAATAAAAGAAAATTTTGATATGATGAAAGAAAGAAGGACGAACATATAAATTCAGTAACGAAAGATTGGCTTGGTACTCAATAGCCCATGAATCTTTTTAGTAAAAATGGGCTGCCGAATATGTGTGCACGTTTTTTGCATAAGAAAACTATAACTGACAAATCATTCAACTACCACCTAGGCCTGGCAATTTTCCCCGACCCCAATGAGACCCGCCCGATCCCCACCCACTTTGGTTTCTTGTTGTATTTGTAATGGGGAATGGATAATTATGACACACACAATATCTCACGTAGAGAGCTCACAATACTCAAATTGATTTTATAATTCTATGTCCCTAAAATACTGAAGTATAAGCCTATGTATAATACTTCAATCCAACTCTCCTAACCCTAATTGGATTCTAATAAGATAATTACAACTTAAATAAGGTAACTACAAATTAAAGAATTTAAATAAAATACAACTTCTAATTAAATACAATTCCTCCTAATTGGGCTTCCAAAGTCTAGTGTACTGTTTCAATCATGTCTCGCGTTGGACTCAGGCTTGTCCTCGTCCTACATTAGTTCTCCTTTGTTGCGAAAAACTCGACTCCGTCGAGTTATCAACACAAGAACACCCACGGCGGATCACTAACGAATTCTTTGCAAGCTTCAATCTGGCCATATCTAGAGCACAAGTAAGAGTAAACTTTGTGTTCCCTTTCATAATTAAGTAAGTATTGGCACGAGCATCGTGGTGTGCATGACAATCCCATAGCCATGTACGTCCTAAGATGATATGACAAACTTTAAAGGGTAGAATATTACACATAATTGTATCCTTAAGCTTGCCAACTGAGAATATAACCAAGCATCTCTAGGTAACTCGCAATTTAATATTGGTAATCCATGCCACATCATACGGTTCTGGATGAGATTTCACTTTTAGCCCAAGCTTCTTAATTGCGTCCTTGGCAATGACATCCGTACAACTCCCCGTATCAATCACAAGAGAACATATCTGTCCCGCACATTTGACTCGTGTCTGAAATATCCGCCCACGATTGAGTTTAGGATCATCCTTTTGCTTTTGAGTAACTAATAGAGATCGAAGAACACCTAAACATCCCTCCAAATGTGTATCAACTTTCAAGTCTTGTTCAGTAGGCTCATCCTCGATGTCTAACGGCGGGCACACCTCTTTGTTCATATCATTGTTCTCACAATCCTTGTTAACAACAGCAACTCTAGAAGGAGGGGATGCAACATTCGTCTTTAGAGATGGAAACTTGAAGGGCATGTGACCAAAACCACGATAGTTAAAACACCGAGAGGTAGGATTGTTGCTAGCACTGGAAGAACCTGTGGTACGATTGGGCCTGCTAGCAGCTGAAGAATTTGTAGATGACCTCTCTATTGGCCTATGTATAATACTTCAATCCAACTCTCCTAACCCTAATTGGATTCTAATAAGATAATTACAACTTAAATAAGGTAACTACAAATTAAAGAATTTAAATAAAATACAACTTCTAATTAAATACAATTCCTCCTAATTGGGCTTCCAAAGTCTAGTGTACTGTTCTAACCATGTCTAGTGTTGGACTCGGGCTTGTTCTCGTCTTGCATCAATTTGTCCCCATATATAGTAAATTTTCACAGCATTGAGCTCAAGGGTTCAATTGCCGGAAAGCTAGCCATTTGATGGTCCAAGTATATAACCTCTGACTGACTTACTGGTTTGAAAAATAGTGTCATATATCGTTGTAGGGTCTTGGTCAAGTCTGTTTATAGGCCTCAAGACCATGCACTATGTGCGATTGTTAGTAAACAGCGGAATCTTAGAATTTCAATGTATTTCAAAGCGGAGAGAATGGTCAGAAGCCTGATTGAAGGATGACTGTACAACTTCAATGGGCCATGCAGGAGGAGTTAGAAACCTTATTGAATGACACTGGACATTTACGGACGCTTGCTTTCCTCTATGCAAGTAAAGGGATGAGCTCCAAGGCTCTTTCTCTGTGGCGTATTCTGGCAAGAAATTATTCATCTGGCTACTGGAGAGATCCTGCAGGAGAAAATGATTTGCAGGATGCCACCACAAATATAATCTCCGGGAAGGGTACTGCTGCAATTGAGGCTTCCAGGATTCTTGAGGAGTTATCTGATCAGGACTTGGTTCTGCAACATCTTGGATGGGTACGAATGTTTCTTGAGAACAGCTAGAAATAAAGGCATGGTGCCTCATCATTTACTGGCTTATAAGATGTTGGTTCTTTCTTATTAGATTGCAGATATCGATCAGCTACTTGCTGTTCAAGTTTTAACATCTGAGAAAAGAACTCATCAGCTTTCACCTGGTAAGCTTCATAATACAAATGTAGTTAATATTGTAGTTCCCAAATTTCTGCCCTGCTATTCATTTTCTTTTGATATAACATTTATATTTCCCACGTTTTGAAATTTATCATTTTTCTTTTTCTCTGTAAGTCCAAAGAAGAAAAATATAATTCTCGTATTTATCTCTTATAAATTTTAGATGATAAGTTTGAGCTACTGCATTTCCTTCAGAATATAATTTCCTTAGAAACTTAAATTAACTGAATGTAGGCCTCTTCAAATGGCCAAACTTTATTACTTCAAATCAGAAGTTTCTAATAGGATAAGTTGAACTTACATATTTTTTTCTTTAACGGGATAGTTTCTTTACTTGTTTTGAGAATCCATTTCTCTATTTGGATGATTTCGTCCTAATTTGGGTATATCTTACAGATGCAGTCTTTGCTGCAATTGATCCGAAAAAAGTTGAAATCCTTCAGAGGTATGTTTATCTTCATTTTCTGTGTTAAAATATTGCACAAAAGAAAAAAATACATAAATACAATATTATGTCTACATGAAGCCTTGAGTTTAATAATGGTCAGCATTCTCTATCATATGTGCATTCACTTGGTGTGGACCTTTGGTACTTCTGAGCATCCCATAAAGTCATATAGGTCAAGAAGTTCAAAACTCAAGATGCATCATGCATGTTAATATTGGCTGGACAGGCATTCATGGTGGAACTCAGTTGGGAACTTCTGTGGTTGAATCCTGGTCTTATTCAAGGATCTACTAGAGACTGATCTTATTTTAGTGTCACGTTTTAAATTTTCTCAATTGCCTCTTCATCATACTGATATTTTATTATGCAATTGATATTGTATTTATGTGTTGTTGATTTTGTTCTCTTTCTCTTTTGATTTTTTTCCCTTCTTGATTTCATTTTTGTTCGATTTTCCACTGTCTCACCCCCATCCCAAAATATAATAATCAAATTGGTACCCCTCTTATATATTCTAGCTCTTTTTTTTCTTTTCAATGATTTTCATAATAATATTCACAACCTTACTTTACAGATATTTACAGTGGTTGATTGAAGATCAAGACTATGAGGACTCTCAGTTCCATACATCATATGCACTTTTGCTTGCAAAATCTGCTATTGAAACTTTTGAAACAGAAAGTACCTTTCAAAATTCAGTCAGTGAAACACTAGAGGAGACAAATATATCTGATTCTGGAAGGCAGTCGATCTTTCAACTTTCTGTCAGAGAAAGATTGCAGATATTTTTACAGTCTTCAGATTTGTATGATCCAGAGGAGGTTCTTGATCTGATTGAAGGATCAGAATTATGGTTGGAGAAGGTCCATTAGCACTGTTCAGTTTCACCTTGCATATTATTATGTTTAGTTTAGTAGAATGGCAGAACAAAATTTATTAATTATTTATCATTCTTGAAGCTCTGTAGAGATTCCGTATTACTTTCTTTCCTTTCTATTCAGTTTCTGTGCAAGTATATATATGTAGGCATTCTTCCATTGTCCGCATAATGTCTTACAGACTTCACTGTTGACGTGATTTCTTTTCATGTTGCAGGCAATACTTTATAGGAAACTTGGGCAAGAAACATTAGTGCTTCAAATCTTGGCCTTGTAAGCGAAATCTTCTTTTCAATAGAAGTCGCACTAGTAAACATCCATCTGGCCATTCATCATGAAATATATACAGAAAAACATGGATGTTACTTTTTTTTTCTATTGCTTTTTTTTTTAATATACAAAGTATGACATGCTGATATTACAAGGAAATACACTGATAATGGATTTGAACTGGTTTTTGCATGAATTAAGAAAGGGGAAAAATAAATTAACCTAACGCTCTGAAATCAAAATTCCATTATTGAACAGTTGCACCATAGTTATAACTTACCAAGCTGGATAGGACAACAGTCCGATGAGGGTTTGAGTTCAGTGGTTTAACCTGGGGTCAATTGTTTCAACTGTTTTCTGTATATATAATTTGTTTTTTTTAGATTGAGGGAGAATAGAAGAACAAGTATATGTTTTGGAGAGATCATAACACGAGTGATATTGATGGAGTGGCAGAAGTTGTTTAAAAGTGGCATGTAGTTTTAGTATTTGAAGTATCTTTTCAGGGAGTCGCATTCCTTAGTTTGAGGACATGTGGGAGCATTGTGTAGTGTTCAGCTGAATTTTAATAAAGATAATTATCTTTTAGGAATAATTTGCTGGACATTACATATTACTCAATCTTCTGTCAGGAAACTGGAAGACAGTGATGCTGCTGAACAATATTGTGCAGAGATTGGTAGACCAGATGCCTATATGCAGTTTGTCCATCTCTCTCTCTCCCCCTTTGATAATAAACTACAATTTTTTGAATGCCTGACTTATAGCTTATGTACTGGTCTAATACCCTTAGGTTGCTTGAAATGTATTTGGATCCGACAGATGGTAAGGAACCCATGTTTAGAGCTGCTGTTCGCCTTCTCCACAATCATGGAGAATCTCTGGATCCTTTGCAAGTTCTGGAGGTATCATATACCTATCTCGTTATCTCCCCGGCTCCCCCTATTGGGTGTCTATGTTAACAGACGCTCACATATCTTTGTTCGTAGCTTGCCGCTGTCACAAAGGAGTGAACTATTTACTTTGATTAATTTCTGGAGAGAAGTGAGGAAAAAGGGGACCTAATAATCAGAAACGATTTTCATTTTCCGAATTTCGGTTATACTAAGAGGAAGTTAGTATCGACTCCTGTACTTACCAATGGCTTTAAATTCACTTTTCAGGCCAATGACAGTATTGAAAACTATTGATAAGTATTTATAGCTTTTCCTCCTGTCTCGATCCAGATCAAATGTTTATGAGATTCCTTACAGTCGAAGTTTGCTTCATAGATCCTTGAGTTTAATGGGGTTTATTTCTCTTTTACAACGGATGTTTCAGTTGAATTTTAATGTTTAGTATTGCTTGCAAATGAACATCATTGTGTTTGTGAAGCAATTAAAGCTTTATCGCACGTGTGGTTGAAATCTTAAGACATGAGTGGTCGCCTGAACACCACTATCGGTCTCGGGGTTTTTCTAACCCCCCCCCCCCCCCCAAACCAAGAAAAAAAAGCACACTTTCCTCCACAAAGAAACAGTTATCTCATAATTAATGTGGTAAATCCCCCTAACTGTGGAATTTACCTTTTCCTGTTTTGGGCCCTAGGAAGTTTTAACTGAAAAGTTTGATGTTTTCATCTACAGAGATTGTCCCCTGATATGCCCTTACAACTTGCCTCTGAGATAATATTAAGAATGTTACATGCTCGGGTTCATCATCATCATCAAGGACAGGTATGATATCTTCTTGTATGTCATCCCCCTACGCAAATCATCTTGGTCTTATTAAGAACTACTCCACTTCAGTGTCTGCATGCATTAATGTTTGCCGAGTCTTCTAACTTTAAAGGCATCCAATTCACTTTTCAGATTATGCACAGTCTATCTCATGCTATTGAAGTTGATGCAAGTTTGGCAAGACTGGAAGAACGTTCACGGTATGTGCAGATTAATGAAGAGAGCATCTGTGATTCTTGTCACGCTCGACTTGGTACCAAGTTATTTGCAATGTATCCAGACGATACAATAGTTTGCTACAAGGTTGGTGATGCATGTATTTTTTGTAACGCTAAAGTGTTCTACATTTGGCAACTAAGATAGTACTTTTAACACATTTGGCAACTAAGATGGTACTTTTAACTTGCTATAGTGTGTTGATGGTTTCATGAATGCACAGAAAATTTTCCGCTGCCTACAATGATTACTCCCAATAATCAAATATTGGTGACTCAACCTGCAATCTGAAGTTTTTATTTGTTCATTTGTTAATCTTCAAATATCGACTAGTTTCTGCCCCCTTAATTTTTTTTTTGGTAATACTCCTAACATTCAAACCAACAGCAGAAATCGATCTGCTGAGGTTTAATTAAATTTTTAAGTTGCACAAGAAGAAAGGAAGTAATTCCTTTATAACTGTTCTTGGTGATACTCTTAGAAACTAATTTATAAGATTTTCTAGTGCAGATCCCATTTTTAAGCAAGATCCCATTTTTAAGCAATTTTAAGCAAGATCCCATTTTTAAACCAGGCTGGCTGGTTACACGATGACCTTGCAAGTGATGTACTTACAGAGTTTCGATAATCCATTATTTTTTGCCTAGCCACACATTGCATGATTGAGGTCACCACCATTTTCAGGATGAATATACCTCTGACAAACTAGTGCTTTTAAAGACGCCACTTATAATCCTTTATTCTGCAGCCATGGACGGGTATCATCTGTTGTTCTGCAGTCATGAGGCTTGTAGCTGCATTACGTTTTGTTCTTCAGCTGGATTGGCAGCTACACTGGGTGTATAGAAGCACGATAATCTGGTGTAAATTTTGTAAGGCAGCATTGCTAACTTTACGGGAAGAACTGTAAATTTGTGCAGAATATCATGAGGATACTTCAATGAGTTGAGTTGGTTTCTGTTAAATTTAGAAGTAATAGGAGAAGCTGTGTGCTATATTTGTCAAACCATGTACTTAATCCAATAAATTTATGGAAATTTTAGGTGTAAAAATATTCCTCTTCTTGGTCTAAAATACCAAGTCAATTTTTTGGAGTGTATTTTGGACGAGGTATTCTTAGAGCCTGTTCGGGATTAGTTTGTAAGTTTGGTTGACTAACTTATAAGTCCCTTTTTAATTTAAGCTGGTTGGGAGTGATTTTTGTTTTGACTTATAAGTTATATTATAAGTCAAAGAAACTAAGTACGTATTTGTAACTTTTTAAAAATGATTTATTAGTATGTTTTTTTAAGTTGGTTAAATCGCGTGAATTGTCTATTTTACCCCTGTTTTTCATTTTTATATCATGTGTTTACCTCTTTTCTTCATTGCTAATATAAATAGAATTATTATTATATTTTAACTTATAAGTTATTATCAGCTGAACATTTTTATAATTATTTTAATTTATTTTTTGACTTATCAGTCAAATTAGTCTCGTACACTTTTATTTATAAGTTAATTTATATTTTAACTTTAAATTAATTTATATTTTAACTTTAAGTCAGATAAAAAATAAGTCATTGACGAACGGGCCTGTACTTGTGTTGAACATCTTCTTCAATTCTTGAATAGTCTGTAGCTAAAAATTGTTATTTACAAGTCTTTTTGTTAAAAATAAAGCCGGAATTGATTGAGAAAATAATATTTTCTTTGTTTTAAAATATAAGATTAAATTTTATTTTTTAAAATTAAAGTAAGAATTTTTTTATTTTCAAATTAGTGTAATTCATTTGACTTTTAAAAAATAATTATATTGTTATTATAACTACTTCCTGATATTTTATAAATTTATATTCTTTTCGTCTTAAATTATAAAATTATTATTGACTTTTGAAAATTAATTTGATACATTTTTAAAATTAAAATTTAAATGACTATTAAAAATTATAAAATAATATAGTTTATAATGAATAATATATTTTTTCAATAATTTATAATATTTATTATTATATTAATTAAATTAAATAAATCTATATTAATTTTGAGTTTAAAAATATTTTAAATTAATTTAAAAAAATTAATAATGATATTTTAATATAAAATGAATGGATAAATAAATAAAATGAATTTATATTTAAATCGTTTACTGTAAGAATATCTAAAATTAACTCTAAAAAATAGCTTCTATATTTAGAAAATGTGGGAGCATATATAAAATATAATTTAATTTATTTATTTATCTGCTTAAATCTTAGGCTAAAACCCAAAATCGCAGGCAGGCCAGACGGAGAGAGAAATTCTAGAGAGAGATAGTAGAGAGGGAACGAAGGAAATTTCAGTAGCTCGTCGTCTTGTTCATGGTAGAAAACTACCGATAGGTGCTGCTTCATTTTCTTCCCTCAATGGAAGCACCCTAGGAAGTTCAGCAATTTCGTCTATCAGCACAATCCAGTGATTATTGTAGTGATCATTTTCTACTAACAATAATCACAACTCCGCTGTCTCCTTTCTGTCCTCCCACCAAATCAGCCGAAATTTTTCCTCCTTTCCTTTAGGTCTATTTTATATCTTTTTATACTTGGAAGTATATTTTCACACTTTTTTTTTTGCTAAATTTTTGCGCTGCTTTTTAGGGTCTTTAGTTGATAGATTTTATATATTGATATTAGTTTCAAAAGAATTTCAAATTGGAAAAAGTAAGCAACTACATACTCTACGCAGTTGTTATCCTTGTTTATTGTTGATCTTGTTGTGATTTGTAGTTTTTTAATTTATGGATTCTATTTTGTTGCAACATAATTCCATTTCGTAGCTGTTGTTTGATGATGTTTATCAGTTGATGCCATGATATAGATGTAAATTTTAGTTTCATCTACAAATAAGGCGTTGAGCTGTATTATTGGCTGAGTTGGTGATTAATTTCAGGTCCATCAAATATTGTGTGAAGAGCAGTTTAATAGTTCACTTCGCAAGGTCCAAGGTATATATATATATACACACACTTTTCTTATACTGATTTTCTTTTTCCTGAATGTTTGAGTTATTAGTAGGCTTTCCTGTACCCTCATGTTACCACATATAAGGTTGACATTGATCAGGTAAGAGCTATTTCTTTTCCTGTGATATGTCCCAACACTCAGAAGTCATGTTAAATAATTCCTCTGGTTGCTATTGTAGGTTATAAAGTGCCAGTCATTTTTTTAATTTGTTTTCCCTTCATAATATTCATTATAATCAACTAAAAGGATTAAGATAATCATCCTAAGGTTGAAAACATGATTTCCAAGTCACCGTTAGTGTTCCCAAAAGTTGCAAATTCTCCTATATGGTTAACGTTTGTTTTTGTTGATATATTTTGCAGGAGGAACTCAGAAAAGCATTAAGCAAGCTAGATATTAACTCTGTGGTAATAACATATTTATTATTATTATGAATTGTCGAAATTTTATACTTGGCTTCAACTCATGTAAAGCAGCATTGAGTACATAAATTGTCATCAATTGTTTAGGGTTGGATTACTGAACTTCTTTTTTGGTACTTGTATCTTGAATCCTGTTTTTCTTAATCCTTTTCTGAAAAGAAACCCTTTCCCCTTTTTGATTGGATTTGATCCACCCCTTCGATTGATTGTATAGTATCTCAAAACACACAATGCCTAAAAACTTCCCCTCACCTTTATATTGAAAAGTCAAATGTGGATGAGTGATTAGTTTCGATATTTTTATTTTATTTTGAAATATGAAGAGAGAAAAGAGGATAGGCTCATTACATTCAAAAAAAGATATGGGAATTTACCAT
The DNA here is from genome assembly GCA_947179155.2 of Hedera helix. Classification (NCBI taxonomy): domain Eukaryota; kingdom Viridiplantae; phylum Streptophyta; class Magnoliopsida; order Apiales; family Araliaceae; genus Hedera; species Hedera helix. Next base: position 36,312,775 of record OX359273.1, read on the forward strand.
AAGTAATTGAGCGTGAGAGCCAAATGAATCGAAAGATTCATGTTTGGTTCGGGAAGGGATCATGGAAGTTTTTAAATGAATGGAAAGAAAATCTACTTTCATTAAGTGATTTATTAGATAATCGAAAACAGAGGATTTTGAATACTATTCGAAATTCAGAAGAACTCCGTGAAGGGACCATTGAACAGCTAGAAAAAGCCCGGGCGCGCTTACGAAAAGTGGAAATGGAAGCAGATCAGTTTCGGGTGAATGGATACTATGAGATAGAGCGAGAAAAGTGGAATTTAAAGTTATTTCCACTTCTCAAATCAAGTGTTTGATTTATGTTCCGTCTTGTATGGATTAATATATCTCTGCATACTTAACTTGCATACTTTAACTAAACAAATTTACACATGCAAGCACTGGATTAAATTTTTGCATGTAATAAAAGATCATGTCAGTAGTTCTAATATATATGGGACTAAAAAGAATTAAGCAACACCACTAAATTGGTGTCTGTTCTGGTGTTTGAGATGCTCCTGTGATGACATTTATCAGGTAGATGTCAACTTTTCAAATCGTTCCAATTCCTGAAAGCTATGTCAGTTTAAGATAGGGCTGTCTGTGGAACTGAAGGGACAACTGAGGAGCATTTTTTTTTTATTTTGAGTTGCATTCAGGAACTTCTTTTCAGAGTCTGTATTGTTTTCTTATCATAGATATATAGGTCGATAAGAAAACCTAGTTCTACCAAGGCTCTAATTAAAATGCCTAAACTTAACCAAGCCGACAAACTTTCAAGATATCTGAATACGTAATTGGGCAAAGTAACCTGAACACTCAAAATATTCTCGAGTATGTCATATATAGTGATATCTAGCCCAAATTAATTTGAACTTCAAACCTACCATAACTTATGAAGAACCCTACTTTCCTTTGCCTTGGAGGAAGGAAAAAGTAGTACTTTTGAATATTGTTCTTTGGAACGTGATTCGTTTCGGTATGCGGTACGAAAATGGGTACGCAATATATTATATAGTTAAAAAGCTATAGGTTAGGGTATCTTTATATAAGCTTTTATAGTTAAAAATTCTCTTAAAATCTAATTTTAATAAACCTAAGTTTCATAGAATTTTTTTAGTTGAATCAACAACTTGATTGTTCTATAAATAATTTAGTACAAATATAATGTTTAAGCATCCAATACTCGGTTATAATATTGATATTTTTGCAATTATAATTAAAATAACAAAGAAATTTTTTGGTAAGTTAACTTTAGAGTATTGGTACATAAAAGTATCATGTTTGGGTATGCGAATACCAATACGCGGTTCACTTGGTCAATGTGAGTATTTGATAACTCTACTTTGAAACGCATCATGCATCAAAGACTAGTGAAGATTGGATTACCACTTGTTTGTTGGGTTTTTTTTTTTCCTTTTCCTGTTAGGGGGAAGGGTTGATTGATTTAAAGAGATAACTGCAGTTCAGTTCAGCTCTCCTTTGGGATTGGTTGTGGGGGTTTATGTGCAAAAGACATACTTTATGGGAGGAGAGGGTGGCTATTAGCAAGGATGGGTTGGAGGAAGGGCGGTGGACTTTTGAGGATGTTTAATTGTAAACTGGTGGCAGTCTTTGGAAGAGCTATTATGTTGTAATAGGGGCTTTAAATAATGGATAATGCTATGGGTACTGAATGTGGTAACGAAATGGGTAACAAGTTGCTGTCAGATTATTACATTGGTTGCTCAATAATAAACATTTATTACATGATCAATATCATGATGTGGTTAACCACTGTAATAACAGTTTTTGTACCCCAATTTGACACCCTTAACGTTGTTCTTAAAGCATAATGCTAGGTGTCTCAAATGTGTCAAATCACATGTCATCATTACATTAGTTGCTTAAAATCATGGTGTATACTAAGCGATCATTTCAAAATACAAACCAATGTAATGAAGTGTGTATTCGAGAAACATTTGAGACCTTTGGCATTACTCATTCTTAAAAAATTTCATTTCTTGAGGTTGCATATGACACAAATACTAAGTTTTGGACTGACATTTGTTGAGTGAAAGAGAAGCTGGGTGACACTCGTTCAGCATCGCTACATATAAGGAGCTTCAGTAACTCAGTGGTCTCATTTGAGGGTGGTGATTGGTGAAACTGTACTGGAGGGTGACTAGGAGATTGGTCCAACTATTTTTTGAAGCTCTGTTGTCTTTTTAGCTTGTGTTGGAGGATATGGCACAATTCAAGGTTACAATAAGGAGGTTTTAAAATTGAATCTTCTTATTTTATTTTGATTATCATGAGGATTTTGAATCTAGTTGGTCTACTGTTGCGGCCAAGAAAGTTACTTCTTCGCTTGGAAGGCAACATGGTCTACTATTGGCACCCTACACTCAAGAAATTTATCATTAATTTTGTATTGTTATTTAGGAATAAATTTTGAATTATTAATGTAATTATTTTCTAGTATATTATAGAATATTTAATTATAGTATGAGATTTTAATTAGGAGAGTTTTATTATAGCAGTAGATTTTAGTTTGGAGATTATTTCCTTTTTAAAGTAGGATTTTTACCGAGTTCTCAAGTATTACTTTTTCTATTTGAGAATTGTAATATCTCATTATTTTTCAGATTATGAAATATGAATTGATTTGAGATTAAAATTTTGTGTTTGTGTGTATTTCTTTACCGATTCTCTGCAGGGATATGTATTTTATTCTTTCTTTCTATTTTGTACTACATCACAATGGTATCAAGAGTCAAATTTCTGATATCTTTTGATTTCAACAAATTCCTTCTTACACTAATGCTACGTTTGGATTGGATGAATGAAGGTAGGAATGGAATGACTCATTCTTATATAATGAAAACAATTGTGTTTGGTTGCTCTATTGGAATGGAACAGACCATTCTCATCCTTCCCAAATATATGAATTTTATCCCTTGAAAGAGGGTATAGAATGACTCATTCTGACTGAAATTGAGTGAATCATTCCATTCTCCATTTCATTCATTTCCTTATTCCATTTTTTTCATCCATTTCATTCCTTCAATCCAAACGTAGCATAATTTTTTGACCTCCGTTAATTGTCGAAGTTCGCTAAAGAATCGACACTAATATCCGAGGCGACGTCGTCGTTTCAAATTTATCCCCAAATTAAAAAGAAAAAAAATCTGCTACAAGGTTATTGTTGCTACAGTTTTGTGCTAAAGTAAATCTATTGTCAAATTACAGTTTGATACCTCTAGGTTTCTGGAATTCTCAACTTAGCTCCCAAAGTTTTTGAAACTTTTAATTGAACCCCAAAATTTTTGAAGTTTCATTTAAGTCCCCTGAACTTTTAGAATTTTCAATTTTTTTCTATTTGTTACTTATTTTTAGTTAGTACAAAAAATTAAAAAAAATAAAATAGATTACAATGTTTACTTCTATATTTGATAGTCTAAACAGGTATAATGATCTAAACTTCCTTTGGGCTAAAACCAAGCAACTTGAGCATCAATTTTTTATCATGTGCGAGCAAATTAAAATATCTTATTTTCCATGTTAATTTTCTCTTTTTAGATAATACATTAGAGTCCAAAGGTACTTTAAATTTCTATATTATGTCATTGTTATTCCTGAAAATTGTGCTCATGACATTGAATGTTCGAATGCGCATGTTTTGTTGGAAGATATCTCTTGAACTGTGGTTTATTATTCTACGATATTTCAAAACTCGAGTACAAGTTTTTTTCAAATGCGAGTAGAATGATACGGTACGAAAGTAATTCAAAAAATTTATCATTAATTTTGTATTATTATTTATGAATAAATATTGGATTATTAATGTAATTATTTAGTAGAATATTCTAGAAGATTCAACTATAGTAGTAGATTTTAATTATGAGAGTTTTATTATAGTAGTGAAGTTTAGTTACGAGATTGTTTTATTTTTAAATTAGAATTTTTACTTAATCACCAAGTATTGGTTTTTTTATTTAAACATCGTATTACCTCATTATTTTTCATATTATGAAATATGAATTGATTTGAGATTAAATCTTTGTACTTGTGTGTGTGTTTCTTTACTGATTCTCTGCGTGGATATGTATTTTCTCCTTCTTTTCACCTTGTCTTGCATCTAGACATGAACATCAGGCCAGCCCGGGCTTGGCAGGCCTTGGTCGTTGACCAGGCCAGGTCAGACTTTGACGTTCAAGAGGCGAGACTAGATCGAGCCGGACTTTGCGTATAAAAAGTAAGCCTGCGTCGGCCTGAGGCCCGGACCAGGCCAGGCCATTACGTTATCTTTTTTCTTTTTTAACCGGTGTTTATCATATATGTTTGGTTGGGACTTGAGACTTGAGACTTGAGAGTGATAGGACAACCGGACAAGACATGCCACACACTGGACAAGTGATATGTACATATATTATCAACTATAGTGACAAGCTATATAGGTATTCAACCGGACAAGTGACATGATATATATATACACACACACACACACACACACACACACACACATATATATAACACTATTTTGGCATCACACATTCACACGTCACACATAAATGTAGTATATTATATGTAGAAATATATATGTATCATATACGTACTATATATATATATATATATATATATATATATATATATATATATATATATATATATATATATATATATATTAGTGTAATAGTCATACATTGATACATATATGATATATATATTATTAAACGTACACACTGACACACACATATATAATTAATTTTTTTATAATATTATTAAAATAAAATATCCTTTAAAATATTAAGTATAATTAAAATAATTATAAAAAAAATATTGTTAAATATATAAAAATATATTTTATATTAATTTGAAACAAATATTTTTAAATGGTTATATATATATATATATATATATATATATATATATATATATATATATATATACTCATAAATTTCAAAACATAATGCGAGTCGTCTTTATTAAAAAAGGAAATAAAAATTGATATATTTATTAAAAGTAATGTAATACAAGTTTATAAATTATAACTTACAAATTACAATAATGAATAATTATAAGCTTTTCGCTTTAAAGTATAACTTAAGCAATAATTAAGTATTCATTGATTACAGATATTTGTCTTCAAAATTTTAAAATATGTCTTCAAATTTTCAATATTTATGAGATTGAACTTTCAACAGTTTCTGCTACGACTTCGAGATCGTCCGAGCTATCTTGATCGTCTATTACGTCTTGTATTCTTCTTTGCACGACAAGATAATCTCTATAGCAAATGTATATTTTCAACGATTCTGGATTAAGTATGCTTCTTTTTTCATTTAATACCCTGCCAGATAAAAAAAATAATATTTTAAAGCTACAGTACTAGCTTGGATAGTTAGTAAATCACGGGTCATCGTGGCCAAAGTAGGAAATTGTCGTTTATGTTTATTCTAGAATACAAGAATATTAAAATTTTTAAATTCTTCTTCGGTCATAAAACTCCTAAAATCGGTACTACAATATAAATCAAGTTCGTTTAAACTACTATTGTGTGTTGAAGTTTTTGGTTTCTTAAATAGTGTTTTTAATAAGTTGGCATATTTAGAAGATGAAGGGACAGGGGGTGGTGTACGTATAGATGTATAATATTCAGATTCATACAATTTATAAAATTTAGTAACTGTAGTATTAAATTTTAATTTAAGGTTGTCAATATTACTAGTACCTATATTTTCAACTATATCTTCTAAAATATTTTCTACACCTTCTAATTTTATAATTGAGTTTAATGCAGCAGCACAAGTAATAACAGTTGACATGTCTTCAAAGTATTTTTAAATTTTTTCTTCCATTGACAAAATAAGGGGAGACCAAATTTTATTATTTTTAAATTCTTTAAAAATAAATGATATTTTTAAACATGTATACAAAACATGATGAATTGTAGGATAATAAACAACAGATAATATTTTTGTGTGTTTTTTAAAAACTTTAAGAATACTTAAAAGTTAACCAAGTAGATCACAGTCTTCGTTTATTAATTAATGAATTATCAAAGTATTATAAAACTCCATAAATATATTTTTACGCTTATAAACATCTCTAAACATATCATATGTACTATTCCACCTATATTATCAAATTTTATTCTTTTAAATTTTTCTCCTCTTGCATGACAAAAATGTCTAAAATTTTGAATTTTTCTATTTGAATCATACACACACTGAATCAAATCACGAATTTTAGATATAGTCATTTCTAAATAATTGAATCTGAATTGAACAATTAAATTTATTATATGACAAACACATCTAACATGGAAAAATGCACCGTTTATTACAGGTAACAAATCATTTTTTAACATGGTAACAACATTAGTGTTATTGCTTGCATTATCTAAACTAATACTCATTATTTTATTGTTACTTTTAAAAGTACGAATAATTTCCATAATTTCGCCATATATTGTTTGACCAGTATGAGGTAATTCAAAAAACTCAAAACCTATAATTCTTTTTTGCATAACCATTTCAACATCTATCCAATGAGCAGTCATATAAATATAGCTAACTCCAGGTTGATGATTAGCAGACCAAATATCACTACTTAAACTAATTTTACCGTCAAAATTGTCAAAATATTCAATTAGTTCTTTTTTAGCTTTATTATATAATTTAATAGCATCACGTTTAGTAGTCATTCTACTTACTTGTTTATATTTTGGTTGCAATCCGGATTGAATGTACTCAGTACAACGCTGATCGGCAAAAAAATTGAATGGCAGCTCCTTCTCGATCACTAGTTTGGCTTGTAACTCTTTTTCTAATATTTGATCATAACTCCAACTGTGACCGGAATGATCAATTTGTGTTTGGGAGCTTTCATCGGTTAGTTTATGCATTTGCAAACACGATTGGTAGTGTCGTTGTAGTGTGTTATTGCCTTTAGTCCCAAATAAGGCGTTGCATATTTTGCATTGAGCCTTTTTAACACCATCGGCAGCCCACATTTTGATGAAATGTTCCCAAACTGGCGCTGTACGTTTGTTTTGTTCACCGGTAGGACGTGAAAATAACAGACTCGAACTCGTTCCGCTATCGATTTTGGTCGTTTTGAATAAATTGCGGAATTTGTGATCCGAATATAGTGTTAGATCTAACGATCCATTGTATTGTAATAAAATGTAATAATAAAAATATAATAATAACGGGGGTAAAAATATAATAATAAGGGGTATAATAAAAAAAATGTATTAATAATACAAATTGAGATTTATAATAATAAGAAATTGAAATTTCGTGAAGAGAAAATAATTGACTTTATGTAGAGAGAAAAGAATGCTAAAAGGATTGAAATATAATGAGAATAATTGTGAATGTATTAATACATTACATTATCTTCATTTTATACAAAAAAAATATATCCGTTTCACAATTAGTCGGTAAAAATTTGACCTTTTTTTTTTACAGGTATTCGGCAGGAAGCAGCAGGGACGCAGGCACGTAGCTGACTAGTCAGTTGTCATCAGCAGCGGAAGGCAGCAGCAGCAGAAGCCAGCGGCCAGCAGTGTGTCACACGTAACAACGCCATCACTAGACTATTAGTAGCACTGTAGCAGCAACATGCAACAGTATAATTAATATATATATTAGACTATTAGTACAATAGCTAGCTAGCTGTACAATACTCCATCATGATTTTTTTTTTCCTTTTCAAATTTACATGAATTATATCACTTTTTTTTAATCCTTAAAATATCATAAATTGATGTAAAAAATTCAAATTAATAAACAAAAAAACTAATAAATACACTATAATAGCATTCTATTCACATTGTTAAGGTTGCGTTCATTTAATTCTATTCAAAGTAATAATAAACATTATAAATTATTATTAATTATAATATTTATTATTTTATTATTAATAATAAATTATTTTAAAAATTAAATTAAATTTAAAAAATTAATAATAATTATATATTTTTAAATTGTAAAATATAAAATAAAAAATCTTTACTAAATGTGGATATTAGAATATAGTAAGAATATAAAGGCTATATGAGTGACTACCAAACGTAGAATTTACAAGTATATGTCTATGATATTTAAACTTGTCCAAACTTTGCAAAAGGTATTATGTATATGTCTGTGATATTTAAGAAGCTTAGTAGGACTCTAATGATTTGACAGCCTACATTAGTTGATTGATGGAGTATTCACTCACAAAGCAGCTAGGCTTTTATGCCTTGTTGGTTCTCTTCTACTCCTCGATCCATTCTCTGTTATACATATCATTCCTAACTTGTTGCGTTGAAGGCCGGGCTATGGTTCGGGCCGGAGGCCGAGGCAGGCTGGGCCAGGCCTCGGGTCACAGGCCGAGCCGGATTTTTGAGGAGGTCAGTCCAAGTCGGATAGTTGCAGGAAAAAGGCGGTCTGCGAGAGGCCTGTCAGGCGGGTCCAGGCTTTGATTAGGCTGGTCGTTGACCAGGCCGGATCAGGGCCGAATGTGCATGTCTTGCATCAATATTGCTTCCTCTGCTTTGGAGGCAACATGGTATGCTGTTTTGATTTCCTTCACTAGAAAGATGAGAAATTGTGTTGCTTCACTGATTTGTTGGTCGTGGAATAAAAAGTGATCAGGGGATATGTCCCGCTTCAGTACGACTTTCCTGGTGCATTTGGGGTGTGGGAGGAATATAGAACATTATTGAACAAGGAAATGTCAACAACCAGAATTAATTTCGCTTAATTCATCGTTTTTCAGTAGCTTAAGGATTCCTTTCCAGGTAATCTGAGAGGATCTTTTGGCCAAGTGAAGTGATTTTTATACTTTTATGCACATGGACTAGCGCAATGTCTTCCTACATACAGGTCGATGCACGCCATTACATTAGTATGCCTTGATCAGGGTAGGGTATTGAGTTCAATAACTGATAAGCTGCATTGCGATCAGCGTAATGATTTTAGAATTTGGCCCTTGTATTTGCTTTCACTTATTACATGCCTGTTTTCGTGGAGTTATTTCTATACCGAAATTGGCTTATACTGCAGCCAAGGCTCACTTCAATTTTTGCATAGTAGCACATGGAAAAGCATAAACTCGGTTGGTAGTGAACAAGATATTATTAGCACCTTTTTCAGACATAATTAGCAGATTAATTTATGATTTTGAGAGGGCTAGTAACAATAATTTTTTTGTACCTTTTAATCTTGAGGTATCTTATTAAACGTGCCAATTGCACAAAAAAAGGGAGTGCGTGCGATTCACAATGATTCGTCTTGAATTCGATTACAAAAATTGTTAGTTATTTAATCCTTAAATACGTACCCTTGCAAACCTTAAAACTTTTTAAGGAAATTTTCATATGTCAAACTTCTAAAGGAAATTTTAATTTTATAAATACAATAATTTTACTAAAGAATCATAAATTTTGGTACTTGCAATTTTCATGCCCAAAAAATGAACAATAATTTTTAAAATGAGGATTAATTTAAGCAACATAAATGAAAAACAGAAAAATCACGGAACAAAATTATAACAAAAAAAATAGAATTGATATTTTCACAAGTTAATTTAATATTTTTATAAGTGTGTTTTACTTGATCTTGTGAAAATATTAAATTAGCTTGTGAAAATAATAATTTTTAAAAAAAATTATGTCTAAGGTGATAAATTTATGAAAAAAATATTACTCGACCTTTTGTTTCTGCTTAGAATAGGAATAAACCATTTTTTTCTTCTGCTTTATAGCCAAAAGTATTTTATTTCTGGAATAAACATAGTAAATTATTAATGCTTTGAATAAAAGAAAATTTGAAGAAAAAAAACAAAAAAAAAGGTACCTGCTTGCCCATATCCAAACATGCGTCGCTTGGCAGGTTTCTCTGGTAGTGTCCATTGTGACTTGAGAGCAAGGCGATGGCTATTTTATTTGCTCAAAATTCCCTCTTCTTCTTGTCAAAGCCCGCAGCCCTCAGAAATGGCCTTCGAAGCTTCGTGTTTTTCACTTCATCTTTCTCTACCTCTTCGGCTCTTTCCGCTGACAATTTTCGCCGGCAAAAGTGGAGACAGCCGGTTGTTTCAGTTCTGGAGCTTGGTGGAGTTAAAATTGCTAAAGATGGTAATTAAATTGAAAACCCCAACTTATAAAATTGCGTGTTTTTTTCTTGGTTATGGCTAAAGTTTGCTTCTTTTTGGTGTAATGTTTGTAGATTGATATGATACTGCAAGTTAATGTTATTTAAAAGTTTTTTTTTTTTAATTTTACAATATTTTCAAATTTAACGTTTGGGTTGAATAAATTTCTGCATTTTATTTGCTTTAGTGTTCTGGTTCTGTCTAATCATGCAATTTCACCATTTGGGTATGAATGAATTTACATCTTTTCCATTTGGTTTGAGAGACTGTTTGCACTTTTCTCTGGTCTATCTAATGTTCTGGTCTGATGCTAGTGGAATCAGTTGGATGGGATTTTTTGAGTATTGCTTAATTGGAATCTTAAATATTTTTGGTGGGGTACGGAAATATTGCTCGATGAAAATGCTCTGTAAGCATGAACGGGCATATAATCTTAGTCTACATTGAATGATTGAATCCTTTGATTGATAGCATACCCTCTCATGAATTTTAGTGAATTATTAAGTACATTTTAATGCTAATTTTGTGTAGAGCAATTGGATCAACTGGGATTTGTTACGATGTTGTATTTTCCTATCTTGGTTAGTAGATTTTTTGCATTTGTTCATTGCATTCTTATATATGTGTGTTCTCTCTCTCTTTATAGGTTTGGTGTGTGTCTATGTGGGCATTTTTTTATTTAGGAAGGGGTGGGACAGAAGCAGTTATTTAGATTGAAATACTTATATGATCTTTCAAACCTTTGATTGCTACTATGAATAGTTGTCTTTGACAATATTCTTTTTGGTGTTGTTCCTATTGGAGTTCTTATACTATTCATTTATACTCGAGCATTTATCTACTGTTTTGATTTATTTTGGCTGGGATTTGTAGATGTGGTGAGGGATGACCCCACAAACAATGTTCCGGATTCAATATTTTCAAAACTTGGAATGCAACTTCACAGAAGGGATCAACATCCTCTCGGGATACTGAAGAATGCAATATTTGACTATTTTGACTCCAATTTTCCAAACAAATTTGAGAAGTTTGATGATCTATGCCCACTTGTTTCCACTAAACAGGTATGGCTTTAATTCTGTAAATGAGGATGTTTCACAAATCGCTTTGCCTCAGCATAAGGCAGCTTTTTCGAGGTCTGGTGCCTCTTTTTTTTAATGCTAAGGTTATGTGTCTGCTGTTGAAGTTCTGTTCGGGTTAATTTTATTTATTGTGATGAGATTTTTCCATTGAGAACTGTATAATTAGTTGTTTGTCGATACCAGCTGTTTTACTGTGAATTAAATGAGTAGGAACTCTGTTATAACCTTATGAATTAACAGAGAAACATAGAAATTCGGATTCTTTTATTGAAAACAAAGTTATTCATTGTATTCTCTTTTATGCAAGGTGAATTTTGTTATCTTAATGAAATACTCGCAAGGGACATAGTTAGAACAAACAAAATTACTTAACTCATTCTAGACCTAAGTTAATCAAGTTATGATAACAAACCCCCTAGACTTGGTGTAACCTTATTTTCTCCGATTTGTCAAGAAGTTGTTCTTTTAATCTTTTCCAATTCCCATGCAAGTTCTTGTTGTCAATCCTCTACAATTACATTAATTGATTCATTTGCCAAAATCACTCCCTTCTATGGAATACCTGAAGAACTGAAGCTAAATGGTCTCTTCAAAATGTCACAAGCACGTAATTGAGGTTATATGCTGCAGCCATTCCACCAAGTTGTCTTTTGTACCTTGTATGTGAGTCTAACCCACAGATATTCCGTAGAGTAAAAACACATTTGGAATTGCAGAAAAATACGACACAACTCTGAACCACTCCACCATTGGATGTTTCTGTGTGGTTTGTACCCAGCTTTTCCTTGGTTTTTCCCCCCTCCTGAGTCCTGCTATTATAGTTTGAGTTTCACTCTATATTATTTTTATTTATCTGTGTACGTTAGCTTTCTCTATGCCGTTATATATAATTTAAACTTCAGTTTTTAGTTTATTTATAAAATTTTCATTCCTTTTGCTCTATACAGTATGTTGTAGTATCTGGAGTATTCTCATTATAATTAAATCCATTTCTTGTAGAACTTTGATGATGTCTTAGTACCTGCGGATCATGTAAGTAGGAGTTATAATGATACGTACTATGTGGACTCTCAAACTGTCTTAAGGTGCCACACAAGCGCACATCAGGCTGACTTATTGAAGAAGGGTCACACTCATTTTCTTGTTACTGGAGATGTATACCGCAGAGATTCCATTGATGCAACTCATTATCCTGTATTCCATCAGGTTTTGCATCTTCTGTTACAGAGAGCAGGATCTTTATTGATTAGTGATTACCTCCAAAAACTATAGTTTCTGTCTAACATCATTTTGAATTTCAATGGTGTAGATGGAAGGGGTTAGAGTTTTCAGTCCAGATGATTGGGAGGCATCTGGAATGGATGCTACATTGTATGCTGCTGGGGATCTAAAGACATGTCTCGAGGGTTTAGCATGTTATTTATTTGGTAAGAGCTTGACTTCAACACTTTGAACTATGAAAAGCAGACGGTTCCATGATTGTTGATCATATTGAGTCTTTCTGAATCTAACTTATATTGGAGATAGTTGGGATAAAGCAGAATATTTTGTCTGAGATAATCATAGTATGATACTATGATACAATGAAGCAGCAATATATATTCATAATGGAAATACAAAAATTCAGCATCTGATGTCATTAATTCTTAATTCGTCCGCGAGGATTGGAAAATACCTAAATATAGTGCATGGAAAGTTTTGAGTTAGTGACACTAAACCATATGAGTATGAGTCTGTTTTACTATAAGTTCAGAATCCGATTGTAGGGCTTCTAATCTTGACATCCGTGCAAATATAGCAATATAATCTTGACTGGATTCCCTATGGCCTAAAATCTGTGAAGTTTTCAGGTGCTGTAGAAATGCGCTGGGTTGATACTTATTTTCCTTTTACAAATCCATCATTCGAACTTGAGATATATTTTCAGGTACTTTTACTTGATTACATCTTCGCTTGTATTTTGTAAGAAAGTATAACTAGTTCCTTGTGCTTATCAGAAAAAGGAAAGTATAACTAATTCCGTTGAGGATTTTACTTTTCTATTAGCTTTAGTGCATATGATAAACCACAGAGGATTTTATGTTTTATGTATACAAGTAAAAAAAAATTGAATGACCGTGAAACCACGCAAGCCCCCTCTAGTATGAAGATCACAATATCCATACTCCAAATAAGTGATATTAGGAAGCAGTAATAATATCTCGGTGGCATGCAAACCAACTTTGGTTGTTACATCTTGCTAAGAAATAGGCCCACCTTTCCCGTAAGAGTTTTTTACATCCAGTGTGGTCATCTTTTTTTTGCTTCAACTCTGAATTATTACTCTCCTACTGGTGACATGGTTGATTTGAATATTTGGTTAAGGACATCTAATGATTGGTTACAGGCTAAAGTGCATTGCATTGAAGTAGATCGCTGTAGTTTTTAACAATTTAGTTACTTGATCTTGATTAATGAATATCTGGAAGTGCTTGTCCAAAGAAACATATGTTTGCTTATCAGTCTTCCCCTTTATCAGGTTTCTCTTGGTTTAATGTCTTCATATTTTCTGTTTTGACTTCTTGTTCCTTTACAGGCTAAACTGTTTGTTTTTCTGTTGTTGTGTTTTGCCCACGTTCTTAGTGACTTTTCGAGTAGTTATGCTCTTTTTGCCTATTTAGGGTATGTTTGGAAAAGCGTTTTTGGGGCATTGGAGGAGTGCATTTGGAAAAGTGTTTTTGGTGTGTTTGTACGTCAAATGTTGTGTTTGTGATATAAATAAGCCACGTTTGTGAAACGAACAAGATTCTCAAGTGCGTTTAGCCTCCAAAAACTGCTAAAAACATGCACTTAATTGCTTCTTTTCATGACTTTCAAGATACTTTTTTCTGATTTGTTATGCATTCATGCCAAGTCAAGTGATACCTCAATAAATTATATTTGCTCCATCCCAATGGGTAACAATTTTTTGTAAACAAAGTAACCTGGTACTCCTTTTTTAGAACAGAGAGAGTGAATATAGAATGCAGTGGCACAGAATTGCCATGTTATTATCTTGAAATAAAGACTGGTATAGGTTTCTATAACTCATTGCAGACTTTACATGCTTTGCCAGGATAAGTGGTTGGAGGTTCTGGGATGTGGGGTGATGGAGCAGGAAATATTAAAGAGAACTGGTAAAACAAATAATGTTGCTTGGGCTTTTGGGCTAGGATTGGAACGTTTAGCAATGGTCCTCTTTGACATACCTGATATTCGACTATTCTGGTCAACGGATGAGCGGTTTACTTCACAAGTAATTCCCAAAATCTCGAACAGTACTGTAATTCAATTCTGGTCATCCATGCTTATGCTACTATAGGTGGCTCATTTCTAAATGTGAAATTCTTTTTTAACTAATTGATACGGCAAAAATTCCTGGGGCCGATAGCTGTACAACACCTTTATTAAGTTGGAAGTTTTTTCTTTCTACTGAATGCAGTTTCTAAAAGGCAGACTTGGGGTGAAGTTCAAGCCGTATTCGAAGGTATGAATGACATGTTTTCGTCTATTTTAAGTAATATGAAAGTAGTTTTAGAGGTTTTTCTTTCCGAGCTAAAAATTTGTTAGCTGTTGTAAATTTCTTGCTGAAGACATATGTAATATGTCTAAAGCCCAAATGCATTAGACCATTAGTATTACTGGAGAAATTATTTTCAATTAATTTATTTATAATATTCACTTTTCAACTCTTATACTTTATTTACTATTGGAGTATAAAATTAGCACTACTTCCCTTTCCGTATTGAGAACAGAAGTTGCTCTATTTTTGCAGTATCCTCCATGTTTCAAAGACATGAGTTTCTGGATCAGTGATTCATTCACCGAAAATAATCTTTGTGAAATTGTTAGAGGAGTTGCCGGGGATCTTGTTGAGGAGGTACGTTCTTTCGTGCTTTTGCAATCAGTTATTGACACTTTGTTTGGTATTCTGGGCCACACAGAGGTTGCAAGTGAACTAAGTACACGACTCTGAAACCTTATTCGTCTAAATTGTCTGCAGAACTAGACTAGATGTATGGAATTGCTGCTTTGAGGTTCACATTTTCCATTGAATTAATTCTCTTTCTTTTTTCTTTTTTTTTTCCTTGTTTTTCGTTGCTGCCAGGTGCGACTGATTGACAACTTCACCAACAAGAAAGGGATGACCAGTCAGTGTTACAGGATAGCTTATCGTTCCATGGAGCGTTCTCTCACAGATGAGGAAATAAATGAATTACAGGTATTTCAACTAGAGGAATATACGTGTGCCACCTTTGCTTTTTGTCTTCAAAAAATAATAACCCTATGATTAATTTGTCGTCGATGCAGTGGAATGTTCGAGATCAGGTGCAGAGCAAGTTGAATGTTGTTTTAAGATGAGAATCCTTACTATTCGAAGAATAAATTTGTACTTCTTATTATGCAAATTTCTTCCTGCCTCATTATTTCTTACTTACAGGCAGTTGTTTCCATGTAATTTTTAATAATATAAAAAAAAATTATGAAAACATTAAATACGTATCAATGTTAGTTTAATGTTTTGTTGAACTATGAAAGTTCAAGGTTTTAAGCATCATCCCTCCCTATGATTTTTGTGCATTTGACATTAATTTAAGATTCTTTTGTGACACATTTTTTATAAGTAAGATTATTTTGTGGAATGAAAGGAGTATACTGATGTATATGATATAGATACGGACATTTTTTTTTATCACATACTTCTCTAAATTGCACCAACTAATTTTACAAAATCCTAGTTTTTCGTCTTTTTTTAGTTATTTTAACTAGTCTATTAGACCATGTAAGGCACGGATTTTAGTTGTTGAATTTTTAAAAATCAGATACGTAGTAATTAATAACTTAACAATTTGTAGAATTCAAAATAATGTAGATAAAAATTATAATAATTGTTCAAATATATAATAATAGAAAGAAAAAAATATTTATATCGAGTGTAAGTCTGTTATGTTTTATAAAATTTTATGATTAAATGTGATTAAGATTAAATTTATTTATGAAACTCAAAAAATGAACAAATATAGATGTCTTATTAATGCATTTATGAAACTTAAAAAAACGAACAAACATGGGATGTTTTATCTATATCTCTTCATTTTTCATGTTTTATTATCTTATTTATATAGTTGAAAATATTTTATTAAGTTAATTTAAAAATTAGATATATTCATGAAATTGCTAAGATTTTTGTATCTATTATCAATAATTATAATTAAAAAATTAATTTAATTAAATATTTAATATTATTGAGTTAACTCGGTTAAATAATATAAATTACTACCGAATTAACTCGCTTGCTCTTCCAATTAATTGAGAAGTGATCCAAGTCTTAGCTTCAATCTAAAAAATTATGCATTCATCCTAAGATAAAAGTCATTGATTGAATTTTGTGTTAATATTGATCATTTTTAAAATTAATAATTAAACATATATATTTAAATTTTTAAAAAGACAAAAATTGAGATTAATATTAAATTGTATGTAGTTTATGATTTTTTTTATTATATAAAAAAGAATAATAAATTTTTTTACTTTAAAAAATAGCCAATTTAACCATAAAAATCAATTAAAAAATTATTTATCCTATGACAGAAAGAAGTATATACAAAAATAATTGGTACTCTCGTATGCAAGATTTGTATACATGATTTTCTAACATGTGGACCATTGGGTTATGTTGGGTTTATTCCAGGCCCAATTAATATACCAGCTAGTTACTGTTTTATTTGGACCGTTGTAGCATGACCTCAAATTGGTCATAAAGTAATCAATCTATCAAAGCGGGCCTTGGGTTTTAACCCTTTAAATTTGAGGATAGAATCATGGAACAATGTTTTTGCGTTGAACATTAAAACTGAGTTAACCATGTGTTAAAATCTTTGTTATTTCTCAAATTTAATACCCCTCGTCTAATCAAATTTATGTCTTTATAGTTAAATGCACACCGCTTTTTATTATTTTGATCTCCACTATAATTGTAAACTTACATTCTAGAGAAATATGGATTTTATCTTGTGGTCTTTTAATGTTTCCTGGAATTGTGAAGTTCAAGATTACAAACATCATCCATATATATATATGTGTGTGCGCGCGCGCGCAATATTTAGAAAATTGGACCAGTCATTAAATCGAAAAAGTTATCGGATAAATAGATCACTGGTCCAATCAGTGATTGAACTGTTATTGAATCAATGACTCATAAATATATAAAAAATATATTATTAATAATTAATAAAATATTTAATTTTTTCTAAGCTAAAATATAATAAAAATAATATTATAATATTAGTAAAAATATTTTTGTAAGAAAAAATAAATAAATTGAAAACTAGTTCAACTAACCGATTTTTGACCGGGTCACTGTCAAACCAATTTTTTGGGCTGACTGGATCAGAAAGTCCACCGGTTCTGGTCGAATCGCAGTCTGACTATCGATCCAATCTGATTTTCTAAACATTGTATATATGTATATAGATTTCTCTAGAGTTTCAGTTTAATTACCCAAAAAGAAAAGACGAGAATTTCATATGTTAGAATTTAAGATCGAAATATAGCATAGTCACACAAAAATTAGATGAAGAACGAAAAAATAAAAACACACGATATATTTAAGTTCACTAATTTGGCTAGTCTTGTTTGTCTGATATATTCATTAGATGCCTTACACGTTTTACAATGATCCACACATCAAATAAATATTTTTATAGTAACTAAAAAATCTTAATTGCTATAACATGAACTCAATCCCAATAGATTAGTAAAACTCAAGATCGAACTACTAATAAATCCTCAAATCCAATTACACCTTGCACTTAGCTTCAGGAGGTGTTGCCCTTTGCAACCCTCACCAACTCACCGGTAAGAGAGACTCTCGATTACCCTATCGTAATTGTCATTAATTGAACTCGCAAAAGTATGAGTCAATCCTAACATTCTCCCACTTAGTAAATATTTCTTGATGCACATATCAGATGTACACCACTCAAATTTCACCAAAATAACTGGTTTAGTCAAGAAATTTGCGATGTTCTCTGTTGTATCAACCTTCTTCAAGAGAATTAGTTTTTTATCAGTCTTATCTCTAAAAAAGTGATACTGAATATTAATATACTTTGACCGTAAATGAAATGCATGATTCTTCGTTAAGTGAATAGCATTTAGATTGTCACTCTTCAACTTCACTGCCCTCAGTTTAAAACCAAGCTCGGCACATAACCTGCAAATCCATATTATTTTCTTACTTGTATAAGTAAGCGTCATGTATTGTACTTTGTACCTCAGTAGATAAAAAAAGTAACAACACTCTTGCTTTTTTTACTTGTCCGATATAAACGATACATTACACAGTTGTGTTATATACATTAAAATTTACACATTACGTTGAAACTAGCAAACATGGCATTGAAAATATAATTTCCTTAATTTATGATGCTAAAATGACATTGAAATATGGTTAAGAAGGAAGGATCAGCAAGGCAAAGAAAAAGAGTTCAAAAACTCAAACATCATCCTCGTTATTTAATTTATTCTCCAAACCTCCATTGTTAAACTTGATCTAAGAAAATGCCAACGAGGTCAATAAGGTCGTTCATCTGAAAGACAATTCAAACATGGTTATCAAAAGGGGGAACAATGAGTATCCTAGTTAAGCAAAAAATAAAAAAGGTCCCACCTCAAAAGGGGTTTCGTTACTTTCGCCATCTTTATGAAAACTGCTTGTACTCCCCCATGCCAAGACCTTTTCCGTGTCTCTTTTCACAAGGAGAGGATAGTACAACATTAAAGGATACCACTAGAAAGCTATACACCTGTTCAAAGAGTAACAGTAGTAATAAGAGCCTAGTCGGTATAGGGTCAAAGGGAAAGGACTGAAACAAATACCAATGGTCAAAAGAGTTGGACAATGATAGGCACTGGAATATCTGATGTTGGGTCTATTCATACCCCTTTCCCCTATCCTCTGGTACACAAATTAGTGACTAGAATATTGTCCATTTATTCGCATACGAAACTATACAACCAACATTAAAGATCAAACAAACAGACAAACAAACCTGGTAATAAATATGGACCACAGAGGAGAGAGAGTAGTACATCATCAAGTAGACCTGCATGGTGCATGCTTATCTTGAACGAAAGAGTATGCCGACTTGGGTATCAAATTGGACTAAAAAGACAAAAGTAACTAAGATTGGATAGAGATGACAATCTGATTCGAAATTCATGTATTCAAATCACCTAAATCTACTTGCAGATGTATTCTTGTTTGCTTTAAATTTTAAATTTATTATATATTTGTTGATAATATTTCATTTTAGTGGCAAATTATTGTTATTATTAATACCATGTTGATATTAATATTTCTTAAACCGATACTAGTTTAAGTGTAATAATTTTAGTGCAAATTTTATTAAAATCTGTGCGATACCAAATCACTTCATATTCAGAAGTGAACTGTACCTCTTCATCTTTAAACGTGGGGTAACAAGGATTTCATTTATCTTTAAAAAAAAATACACTTTCATTTTTAATTGGTTAAAATTTTAAAATATACTTAAATATTTTTTAAGCATTAAAGCTATGTTTGTTTGCAAAATATATACTTGAGATTGGACTATTTATATTAATTTAAAGCTATTTCCGACTTTTTTATCCCATGATGAGAGATTATTAGTCCCTTCATGTTGAAATATTAGTCTCATAAAATCATTTAATAGTTTAAAATGAGATGGACTATTAATTCCAAATTCATCACGGGATTATATAATCCCTCATAAAAAGCCTTAAGAATGATAAAAAAATAGTCCCTACAAACTTTAAGATTCAAACTGTATTGTAATTTAAAAATAAAATAAAAGATATGCAAGACACACATGTTCTAGATATAAAAATGGAATTGATATTTTTATATAAAAAAATTAACATTTTTATAAAACTCTATTTATATAAATAATAAATAAAATTTATCTTCATATAAATAAAATTTTATGAAAATATCAATTTCTATAAAAAAAGCATGGTAGTAGTAAAACAAAAAGGCTACTGCTCCAAAAGCATATCCTACTGTTAGGCCTAGCTAGCTAGTAGCTTCTAGCTAGCTTTAAGCACAGACCAGATCGAAAAGAAAACAACCTAGCCAGCGGTCAACAGCAGGGGTATTCAACCGGTTCAATTTTAACCGACTGAATCGGTACCTAATCGAATTGATTTTGGCTTGATATAAATTAATAGCGAAAATAATAATAATAATAATAATATTAATTATTTATTATTAATAATTATTATTATTTATAAAAAAAACAGCATAACCGATATAATTCGATATTTATTGAATTACCAAAATATCAAATTAATACCGAACTAATTATTTTTTATACCGAATTGATCTGTTCGAATTAATTCGATATACCTATAATATTGAAAAAATCAAAAGTGATGTACATCCCTAAACTTACATATTAAAGCGGCCACTATAGAATTATGCTGGTTTAAATTAAAAGAATAGAATAAAAAATATATATATAAAATGAATTATTCATTTTATTTTGGTACAATCAGTTATTTTATATATTTTTTTAAAAAATAAAATTTATAAATTTAGAAAGAATGTGAATAATTTATTTCATTATAATAAAATAATCAAATATAATTTTTTTTATTTTATAAGAATAAATTATTTTATTCTCATATTTATTCCTTCGATCTAAATATAGTATTAAAGAGTAATGTTGCGTTTGGATGAAAAGAATAAAGATATGAATAAAATGACTCATTCTTATGGAATAAAAAATTATATTTGATTGTTTTATTAAAATGAATAATTTATTTTTTTTTAAATTTATGAATTTTATTCTTTAAAAAAATATATGAAATGGCTTATTTTAAGTAGAATAGAATGAATTATGAGTTTTGCTATATATAATAATTCATACAATAAATAATAAGTATAATGATTCAATATAAAAATAATAGAATTCATAATATAAAAATAATAAATTCCACTATTTTTATAATAAATTATTATATTTATCTTTATATGAGTCATTACTCATAATAAAATTAATAAATTACTCTACTCTCTTCTTTTTTTTACCGATTTTATTCCATAGAATGAATGATGTGTTAATTTGCCAGCTACAACCGCAGAGCCTGACTAGTGTTGGGATGGGGTATCTTCCTTTTTCAAGTTTTTTTACAGATGAGATTAAACCTCTCTTTCTCTAGTTTTTTTTTTTTTATAACGCATTCAATTTATTACTTAATAACATTTTTTTAAAATTTTTATTCTTATTTGTTTATAAATTCAATAATATTTATCAATACTAAAAAAAATATTTAATGATAATTTTTTATTATTATACAAGGTCATAAATTTGAATTTATCAATTCACAGATAATCAAAAATTCATCAAACAGGCTTCAAAAAATTAAAAACTATGTTCTTTTTAAAAAAATTCCTAATTATTCTCGTCACTCATTTCTTAAACTCTCACATTATAATAACATAGGTTTTAAAAAAAAAGAAATATATATATATATATTTGTGAATTCAAATTCTATCACTTTGGTGAATTTAAAATTCAATCTAGACCAACTCCAGTATTTCATATAAAAAAAAATAAAAAGCCAGAAACTCCAGTAAATTTTAATTCTTAACGAACCAAATTAAGAAATAATATTAAGATCTTAATTGCAAAAAAGACCACAATATGACAAAAACAGTTCATAATAATAAAACTAATATAGCAATATATATATATATATATATATATATATATATATATATATATATATATATATATAAAGGATTTTCTTATATATATTAGGACACATTCTAAGCGCTGAAAACAATGTATAATAATATTTATTTATATATTTGTATGAAATTTAATACATAAAAAATAATATACTAGTAGACTCTATGTATTGAATTTCGTACAAATATATAAACAAATAAAAATTATCCTTATTTTTTGCATTTAATATGTGCTTGCGAACACATTAAGAAGACCCATATATAAATATGTCAATTCATCAGCATCACTCTCTTTTCTCTCTCCTCTTATCTCTGTCTGAATTTTCTGAGATATTTATGAGGTAAGAGTAGTACATGTATATACAGTAATATTATATAATTGAGAGGAAAATGGGATTGATAGAAGTAGAAGTAGTTACCACCATATATGTAAATGTTCCCCGTCTGGTCCAAAAACTGATCACAGGTTCTGCAGGCAGGGAGGGTCTTAATGGATCTGCTTGCTTTTATTTCTCCAGCAAACATATCAATCATTGCATCTCTTCAATAAACTGTATTGCTACTGCTGATACCTACTACTGCATGTATTAAATGCCTCCTTTCTTAAATTAAAAATATTTTTTAATTTATTTCATAATTAAAAATACTTAAATTATAAATTAACATGATATTTTTGATATATTATTATTTTATTATAAATAAATTTGGTTATATTTATAATAAATGTTAAAATATATTTTAAAAACTAAATTTTTTCTTAAATGTTTAGTGTTAATTAAGTCAATTTTAAGAATATGTCTAGAGAGGAATTAGGAGGAGAGACTCGAACTTATGAGGAATCAGGAGAAGAAACTCGAACTAGTGAGGAATTAGGAGGAGAGACTCGAACTTCTGAGGAATTAGGAGGAGAGACTCGAACTTATGAGGAATCAGGAGAAGAAACTCGAACTAGTGAGGAATTAGGAGGAGAGACTCGAACTTCTGAGGAATCAGTTGGAGAGACTCGAATTTGTGATTTTGCGCGATAGAAAAGGAACTAGACTGTTATATTTGACTTTAGATGGCGTTTGATACGAGTTAAATTAATATAATAAGTTATTACAGTGGTGTTATATTCATCATGTTTAATTCTCTTATTATATGTATTATTTTATTACGGATGTAATGTTATTATATTAATTTTATTTTATAATTTATTTTATTCATTACATATAATTATATTTTTTTTATTTTAAATTATAAAATTAATATTGACGTTTTAAATATCAATTTAAATGTGTTAATAACCTATTATCACGCATTATGTTACGGTTCTATTATATTACATAAATTATTGTATTAAATTTTTATTCGACAAAGCAGTCCCTCATTAGTTGTTTGCAATGGCTTTTCTATAGCTTATATTGTCTATTCATGTAATAGCAATTAAACCACTCTTACATGCTTCTCTTCAAGTATTGTGTTTCATTCTGATGTGTAGAAAATATGAGCTGAGTTGATCCAACACAGGTTTTGCCATAAATCTAGCACTTTAAGGTGCTTTATTATTTTATTAAAATATAAAATAAGAGAGAGTTGTAGACTAACACTTTCGTTTACACTGACCAAGTATTATTATTATTATCGCATAAAAACTCCAAAATTACTTCCCAAGTAATATCACTGGTTTTATGTAAAAATAAATATATGTAAGAAAAGGGAATTAAAGACTCTTCTCACATGAATAATAAGCGAAACTCAACTCATATGAGTAAAATTTTATAAAAATAACAAAATAAAATTGTGAAAATATCAATTCCAAGAAAAATTCGGTAATGTTTGAAGGAAACTGATCTGCCCCAATTATAAAAAAAAATTAAAAAACTGATGTGCTCCAGTGTAGTTGTGGAAGCGGGGGAACCATATTTGGCTGGGAAAATGATGTACAAAGTATTTTCCCCTTATTATTTCCCACACAGCCAGTCAGTGGATAACTGATTGTGAAATTGATTGGTTTCCGACCAGAAGAGTACTACTGCCCATAACACAATTTGGTCAGGTCAGGTCAGGGCCTGGAACAATCCTCCAAAAACCCTAGCTAGCAAGATAGAAATGGCATCCATATTAATTTAATTTCTCACTTGGCCCCTTGAGCAATTATTTTCCTGCCAAAGTTATTCCCACGGTACAATATTTTAGGCCCCATCTTGTTGTCAATTATCACGCCTTTCTCTTAAACGTTTGACTCAGAAATATTTTGATTGAATGATGGATTTTAGCAATAATCACATCACTTATGCAACACACCACCACATCTTTTTCCAGTTACATACGTGTAATTAGGTCTAAGATCAAAATATTAGTATTATGCATGATCACAAGTTCAATTCTATCGGACAGGATCTCCTTTAATTAGTTCTCTTCTTGGTCTTTTCTTTCTACCTTTAAAATTCAAATGTAATAATATAATTTGGTTAAAAAATAGGGAAACCTCAAAGTGGTGAACATAAAGAAGGACAATACTTGAAAGTCGAAACTGTTCAAATTAGGAAACATCTTATGGTACTTAACTAATCAATAGTAGTCATAGTCATGTGTTGTATGGCAGAATCTTTCCCTGGATTTGGTTATTGAGTGGCTGCTGTGTAAGGGGAAGCACCCTGCCATTGGAACAAAGGGTGCTAAGTTGAAGAGTCCAGTCTAAACCCTCTCTCTCCTTGTACATAACTACATACATATATACATGCATATATAATAAAATAATTGAGAGAGGAAATTGTTATTTTTGTAGCAAAAATTTAATATTTATCTCATTTACTATACCAATATGTGAAAGGAGACTATTAAATTTTCTTGTAAGAATATTAATATTTTTATTTTAAATTTCACTATTTGCACACCAATTCAAAGTAAAAATGACGAAAATTTTGTTCTATAATTGAGTGTAAATAAAGAAACTATTGAATCGCAAACATCATTCTTTCTCTGTATATATCTATATACAAATAAAATGTATATATATCTATATACATTTCGGTATGGGCATGCTCTGCACCAAATTCATGTTTATATTAGTCAAAGCCAGTAATGGAACTGGCAAAGTGATGTACAACCCAATACTCTATGTCTGTCCTTTTGATAATTGGCATATCCTAAATTTAAAAAGCGTCAGTTAGAGCCTAACTCGCGACAAGGTATTTGAAAGAACTAACCTAGCTCGTGACAAACTCTTTTGAAAAAACTATATATATATAATATCTTATAATCTTTCCCCACAATTCCTGTGCTTATTATTATCTCTTTACATGTACTAAAAACATTTAGTCTACTATTGTTTCTATTCATATAACATTTACTATAGTTCTATTTTCTCAATCAATATTTATTACTCCATCCATCCCACAAATATATCCTAATAGATTATAAAATGAACACAATTTATGATCGGCAAATTAATTAGAGCTGACAGTATAAAATTTGATTTAGGTATATCCTTTATTTATACTCACACAAATTCCCTAATTAACTTGATAGTTGAGTGTTTGCATACGAATATGTGTATTTTAGGATAAATTAGTATATATCATATTTTATATTTAATTTGTATACATTTAAATGTGTTTTTGAGAACAAAATTTTAAAGTACTATAATTTACGCATACTTTTGAGAGCGGATGAGAACATTTAATTTATTTCAAAATTGAGTATCTAACTTGAATATAAGCAGAATATTCGATATACTTCCTTCATTTTAAAACATAAGATTAATGTTAATTTAAAAAAAATTAAATTTAGATATTTTAAAATTTAAAATTGATATAAATTAAGTTAATTTTAAATATACAATTATTAATACTATAAAATATCTGAATAGTACTATTATTTATATAAAAATATATATATTTTTGAATTTTAAATAAATAATGTTAATTTTAAATTTAAAAATATTTTTAATAAACTTTAATTTCACATCTGATCAAATATTTTATGGATGGATGGAATATATATATATTAGCCTGCATTGTGATTTGTGAATATAGAACCTGCAAACCAAAAGTGCATAGTCCATATCAACTGAGCGCAGTTCATCATCACTCATCAGTTATTGTACATAGAGTTTCCAACTTGATGAATAAATGAGTTTGGTTTTATTTGATTTGATTTGATAGCACTACAAGAAAGAAACTTGATTGATTGGGTACGCTGAACCTGCATCACCCACTCAGAACCTCTATTCTCATTGGCCATTGTGTGCCTCTACTGCAAACTTGATTGGAACCTTGAAATACTGATTCTAGCCCATAAGATGCCTCTGCAAAAAACTCATTGGAGATTCATGGAAATGGAGTGAAGCCCATTTGCTAAATTTATAACTTTTCTTTCTTCTTTTTCTGGTTTATTTTCTTCATTTACATTTTCGTTTTTCTTGATGTGGGTGGAACTAACAAAATCAAATACTACAACAAATTTTAGATTAGGATAATTGTTTTTTGAGAACTTATATTATTATATTTTATCTTAGGGTTTAAGGAGAACTTGAAAAAGGAGTTAGAAGAGGAATTAAGAAAAAATTATCTTTTAATAACTGTAATATCAATTGATTATGACTTCTATTGAAGGAGAGAATAAAATTTATAATCTTATTCAATAAAATAAGAGGTCTTACAATTGGAATGAGATTTTTTATATCAATTTTCTGTATCATGTCTTTGTTATCAGAGATATGATGTATATATATATATCTGTATATATATATATCTATGCATTATGTCTCTAGTAACATAGACATAATATAAATAATTGATACAAACGATTTGAGATCTTTACCATTAGGGTATCTCTTTAATCTAGATAAGAATGCATTTTATAATCTTTTTAAACAAAACTATATTAGTATATGTACTTCGCAAGGTGTATAGATGTCTGTATTAGTAGAAGTATTTTTATTCTAACAATGAGTAACAAAGTTTGTGCGAACTTAGAAATGCTATATTTTATACCTCCAAAGTTACACTTGTTACAGACAAAAGCTTCTCAGTCTAGTGGTAATTATCGTACAAGATCAGAGATTCGAGTTTATTTTTTAAAAATTAAAATAAGTACGCATAAGTTTTTTCTATATTTCACCCAATTTTCTCTCTACGTTTTCTCTTATGTTTTTCTTAATTTCCTCCCTATGTTTTTCCTTGCACCCCTAAAATTTTTGAAATTTTCATCCCCACATCTAAAGAGAGAATTTTTTTATTAATTGATAAAGATGTAGAAAAATAATATTATGTCTCAAAAGAATTAATGGCAATTTTTTGCCCTTGGTTTTATTTTCGAAAAAAAATTGAAAAAACCTATGAGAATATTTCTCTTTCAGAGACAAATTTTTGAGAATTTCAAAAAAAGATTAAAAATAAAATAAAATATATAGAAAAGACATGTAAATATGAATTTTCTGCAAAATTGATTGAGAATTTTGTCACCATATTATAAAATAATAATAAGATGAAACGAGAATGCAATGAATCTCATGGGCATGAGCTAACCACTCCCCCAAATGTCCAAAATGGCTTGGTCCAAGTTAAAAAACACCCGCAGATGTCAGACGTGGAAACTCACTACACGTGGCACAACCCCACAAGGGCCACGTATGACACAGGTGCCTAGGTTATTGCAATTATTAGTGGAAGGCGAATAGAAGCCATGCGAACCGACCTGACCCAAGCTTGGTTAGTTGGTTACGTGGTCAGGTCGGTTAGGTGGTGTGGTCCCGATCACATGGTCTAGCCCACATATCAATTACCATGTGGCTTCTGGTTAATTAGATTTTTTGTTTTCCCTACCATGTTTTCTCGTCTAAAAACTTGTGGCACCGTTTAGAGACTCCATTTGTACAAGAACATGAGTCATGTGATATTTTGTCTATGGCGGTAAATGATGTTGTAATTGATTTTTTTATTTTTTTTACTATGGTGGTAAATAATGTCAAACTTAATTTTTAAATAAAAATAAAATTATTGATAGCTTATTGGTAAACCTTCCTCTTCAGAATCAACATGGAATACAAATTGAATAAAGTAATTTTTTGCCATTTGTGTAAGAAAGTAAGAGAAAATAAAAATTATGAAAATGATATATATAGTCCTATAATATATTATAATTTTTTTTTGTCAAATTACGATTGCAACGTTTATCGGTATATGAGAGATTGAGTGAGATTATAAAATTGACTCATTGTATTAAATATATCAATAAAATATTATCAGCTATAATTATCCGCCACGTAATATACAATAAGAAAATCGACATTAAAAGTCATAATATATATCATTTTTTTTATATGTCAATTTTTTTTGTAAGTTACGTTAATAATTATAATTATTAATATTTTAACAATATATTTAATATCGTAAATTAATTTTATAATTGTATTTAATCTCATAAATTAATATATATCATAATCGTAATTTAATTAAAAAAAATTACAATACATATCAAAACTCTAAAAATTATTATTATTATAAATATTTTTTTGACTTTTTAAATATGTGAAAATTTCAATCCCCTCATAGGAAAAAGAGAGGAGAGAGGGAGAAATGATGTGTACGGTGGACAATAGTAGTGTAGTATAAGCTGGTGATGACTGTGTAAGCCTGTGTCCGTCCATTCATTTCTTCGTGGCCCCCTTCTGTCTATCGAGTAGTAGCAGTGAGTAGTGACACTTAACTATATCACCATATGCGCCGTACCAATCAAAATCTCAGCTGGTTCACGTGACGTATGCACTCTGCTCTGCTAACTTGCACCGAAGCTAGCATAGGCGTCACTGCACAGGCTTGTTCGTTTTGTAACGGTGTTTCTTATGTAAATTTTAATCTCCTTTTTTAGTTTAGATAATAATTAACTTTTTATAGTGAGAACAGAGATTAAAGTTTATATCAAGTACATATGATAAAAAGGTGTATAAAAAAATATTTATATATATATTTTTTATTTTATTACATAAATTTTTATTTTAATTGCAATTTATATTTATATAAAAACATTTGCTATATAAATTATTTTTCACCAAACAATGTGTTTTTGTTTAATTGATAATCATTTTACCTTTTATTTTCTATACAGAAGAAATCATAAACTAAATGAGCTTTTATTTGTTATCGAAAAGACTAAAATACATTAAAATTAAATTATGTTACAAAAGATGAAAAAAAATACATTTAGAAAAAAAGGAAAAGATAATTCTTTCGAACAATATAATAAAATAATTAGAAAGAAGACTAATCGCAACAAATAATAGACAATTACAAATACTCTTAAAAACAATTATATTACAATAATAATAATAATATAATATATAAATTTGAAAAAAAAAAATAACATAAAAAATAAAAGAATAAACTGTCACGATAACCCACACATAAATTCGAATAATTTATCTTCATCAATCCCTCTAACCTTATTTATACTAGATATACAAGAAGCTAGATATTCTACTCCATTCTACTTTATTTATTTTCTAATCATCCCAAATTATTATTCCCCCATCCGACTTTATTTATCTTAATTGATTTTATAAGATTAAATTAATTAATTAATTTTAAAATTACTAATTAAACAAATATATTAACTTTTTTAAAATTAAATAAGTTAATTTTTATAGTATATTTGATACATTTTTTTAAAATAATAATTTTGTGTCTATACTTAATAAATTTAAGAGTAATTTTTTATTTTAAATATAATCAATTTAATTATAAAAAGTTAATTAAGACAAATAAAACTTTACGGAAGGAGTACTAAAAAAATTGTTCTCAAAGTACTCTTTTATTAAGAAAGAAATGTAGGGTTACAAAAACACTTACTTTCTTCATTGATAAACTAAGAATATTAAGGAAATGTAGGGTTACAACTATTCTTATTTGGAGAAAGAATTGTATCAAAAAAATATAATAAATGAAAGAATGTAACATTTGAAAGAATAAAATAAAAAATATAATAATTTATTCTATTCTAGTCGAAATAAATAAACTCTTATATTACGTTTCGATCGAAAAAATAAAATAAGTGAAAAAATATTATATTTAAATAAAATAAAATAAAAAATAATAATTTATTTCATTTTAATTAAAATAAATTATTTTATACCATCTTTTAAAGATTAAAATTTATAAATTTTTAAAAAATATAAATAATTCATTCTTTTTCAATAAAACAATCAAATATAAAAAAATTTATTTCATATAAATAAATCATTCTATTCCTATTTTTATTTCTCCCATCTATACGTGTAACATTATATTATGAAACATAGAATACACAAATTAAATGCAACAAACTTAAATTAGTGAAAATGAAAAACAATTATATATATAATTATGTGCAAGTTCCATTACACCGGTACAAAATTGGTGGAGTAAGAAGCATAGCCTCCGATATTACAATAGTCTCCCGGCAGCCACCTATGGTTAGTAACGGAATTGCTCCGATCGCAATCCGATTAACATACGATTAAGACAATAAATATAAAGCGTGCATTTTGTTTTTCTTAATATTTCCTAATAATTAATAAAATAAGTTACATATGATAATAAAAATAACAATACTGCTAGCAATTAATTAAAGTTATTATTAATTAACCAAATTTTTCTTGTTTAAGAAAGGGGAGACCTTTGAGGAGCTCCCTTTCTCCTGTTGCTAAGGGAGAGCATAATTCCAGGGAGAAAGCCACTGCCTTTCTTCTTCTTCTTCTTCACCAACTCGGGGCCCTGATGTGAAATCCCTGAACTGTCGTCCATACCATGACTAGAGCACGATGAGCCTTGGAACTGTAAAGGGTCCTCTAGGATGGAGTTCGGGGTAATTTGACAGTCATCGTCGCCATCCATTCGGAGTCCTTCGAGTTGTGACAAGGCGAAATCGGATTCATCAAATCGATATATAATGCTTGACAAATCTTCACCTTGATAAACCATGTGATCAACCTGCAGCATGGTGTTGTTTTATTAGAACTCATGACTACACAGGTAATACTAACAAGTACCTTGATAAAGAAAAAGATAATTAGTTTATTCAAAAATCTGTCTTATTTCTTACGTATTATTGTCAATCCTTATCTATTTATTTATAGTTACAGAGTAATTGAATAAACATGGCGTGAGAAGCAACAACACATGGAATGGGACGGTACATTAAATGAGACAAGAAAATAAGACAGTAGATTCAAATTCTAGGCGGGTAACATGGACTTAACTAAGGCCATGTTTAGTTGATATAAAATTGGTTAATGAAGATTTCTACATGAAAAAAGTTTACCTAATAAACAAAGAGGAGCATGCATGGGAGGGAGGGAGGGAGGGAGGGAGGGAGGGATGAACCTTGCATGAAAGAGAACAGAAGTGGAATGGTTCCTGAAGAATTCTGTCACAGGTGAAGCAAGTATTGGCAGGGCCCTTACAAGACCTAGACTGTGCCCTCTGATTCAAGAATATCACTTTGGCGCTGTTTATTGTATAGGGCTGCCAGACAAAAAAATCATACCACTATTATTATATATATTGATACATTAATGGTAAATTTAAACAAAAAATATATTAGTATATTTCATTTTTGTGTAATCAATTATCATAATAGTATTAATCCTATATTTGACATTACCTGTATATAGGAACAATCGATGAGTTTTTCCAGGTCATCCAATCTAACAACATCCTGGTAAACATATCTTCTCACCTGCAAATCAAACCAGAATTTTAAGAAATGGGTTGTACCTAAAAACTCCTAATTATACTCAATTTCATATTTATTCCACATTCGACAACCATCATCAATATTTTGTGTATGTGAAGTAGACAGTTTTTGGGCAGTTATCTAACATTATTCATATGATAATTATGTAAAAGAATATGAAATTTAGGTGAAAAGTTAGGCAACCAACATGATGGAAAATTAAATGGAATTAGGTTCACTGTAAATTATGCAAATGATTACTTTGGTATATGAGAACAAAATAGAGTAGAAATGAAATTTGGGTCAAACTTGAACTTTCTTTGAAAGCAACAGCTGAGGAGCCTTGGCAGCAAGGGAAATTGGATAAAGAAAGAAAAAAAAAATTTTCCCAAAATGGGAAAGAAAACAAATCCATAAATGGGAAATCAAATGTCCAAACACGCCCCATTTAGAATATTGTAGAAAATTGACAAGAGATTATACTGTGGAGATCTCAGAAAATAATTTGCTTGGATTTTTACAGGAAAATAAGAACTAAAAGTGGGAAATTCTTAAAATTAGAATGATGAAAACTTGTTTGAAGTTTGAAAATCAACATAAGCAAAAGAAAAAAGTAGACAACAAATCTTGATTAGATAATACTGTAGTGGATTAGTCTATAACGCCAATTCTTCAAAGAAAATTAAGCAAAAGGGAATTTGAAAATTTTGATAAAGCAGCTAAAACAGAGGATCAAGACACTTCACTGTGCCACAAGAGGAGGGGAAAAAAAACTAATTCCAACAAGAATTTGGGGAAAAGTTGAGAATTCTTGAAAATTCATGAGAATTAAAAGACAATTTGAACTACCCAAGTAACCCTAACAACAGATTCTTGAAGAATCCAAGAAAATGACCTTCTCTAATCTAAAACCCATTGAATTGTACAAACCCACAAAAGAATTGTAACAGTTGATGAAAATAATGTGAATTCTGTGATTATAAAGTGCTATATATATATATATGTATGTCTGTGTACATATATATGTTGTATGTATACCTGAAGCAGAGGATGGGAGTGATGAGAAGGAAGGCAGTGAGGGCAAAAGCTTTGACAGCAATCCAAACAGAAGATGTTCTTCTCATTCTTCCTTCTATTTTCGTGGAGCCCACACGTTGTAAAGAATGTCTCGGCCATTAAACCTTCTAGCCATGCAGGTTTCATTACCATATCATCTCCTCCTGTTCCTCCTAATCCTGATGATGATGATTCTCTCACCATTTCTCTCTCTTCTTTTTCTCTCTCCTCTTTTCTCTATTTTCTCTTGGTCTCAAGCTTCACATGCTGCGGTAGTAAACCTACCAAAAGACTCTCTTGGACTCTATTTATACTGCAGGCTTCAGAAATTAGTACGTCTTTTTCATACAAAACCCACAAAAATACAAATACCCATTCATCAATTTTACATGTACCTTAATACATATATCTATATCTACGTGTATGTATATATATATATATATATATATATATATATATATAGTACTGAGGAATTGGGTGGGGTTGCGCTCTTCTGCAGAGTGGTTTTTATTGCGGGAAGACAGCCCACCAATGTGTACTATTTTCAGCTAGAGCCACCTCCTCTTCTCCATCTCATTTTACCCTTTTGAATTACCTCCTCCTTGATTTTGGATAATGTTTCGATTTGGCATTTGAGGCAGTTTTTTCTCGAAAATAATCTTTAAATGGAATCTATCATCTCAAATTGTTTTATTTCACAACATTGATAAACTAAGAATAGTTGAAAAGTAAAGGGATATGATTTTTGGACAATTAAAAGGGAGAGGGATAAAAATTAGGGGCTCAAGGATAGGAGAAAAATTAGGAAAAATATCAGGAAACTTACCTTCAAAATGATAAGAAAATTTTACTTTCAGTTTGATAGGGGGGAAATTTACAAGAAATTTACGTTCAATTTGAAATATACACCCAAATTTGTGAACTTGTATAATAATAAAAATAAAAATTTATCATTAAATGACCACTTTTGGCCCAATAGATTTATAAACTTGAATAAAAGATATTGTATATTAAATTTAGAGAACTGATATTTTTATATAAAATTTTAATATTTTTATATGTATGACTTATATATAAAATTTATAATGATAATTTAATAATTATTATATATTTATGATAATATTTTAATAAATTTTATATATAAAAATATCAAAATTTATTAATTTTCTAGATCTATAACAAAAGGTATAAAGTGTACAAAGCACTCGCACAATCAAATGATACGTAGAAAATAAGATGCAGACTATGTTTCTGTTGAACAAAATTTTGTTCAACAAGTGATCATTTGACAATCACGTCAAGCATAATTAAAAAATAATTACTGAAATTTATCTGTTTTTTGACTTTATAGAAAAGTACTTGCCTTAGGGGTGCCCAAAACATTTTTACTTTATTCAGTAAAATTGTAAAAAATTTCATACAACTATTTTGTGAGAATAAATTTTAGTATTTTTACGACGTACTATTATCTCTTTTTTAATATATTAATCGTTTTAAATTTATTTTAATAATATATTAATCATTCTTTATTATGTAAAATTAAAAATTATCTATATTCTTATGATATTATTAATTTCTTTCTTTTCAAATGTATTTAGTCTCTTAAAAACATTACTGCTCTTTTTTCTCTCTTATCTGATATTTTTCAATAAAAAATAATTATAAAAATTAAAATTTATATTAATTATAAAATAATTATAACGATTAATAAATTAAAATAAAAGGAGTAATATTTTGGGGAAGTTTGTCCCTCTAGTAGGCTCATGGTAGCCTTAATTGCCTCGGTAGAGAAGCCGGAAGGTATTGACAAAATTGTCCTTTAATCTAGTTTACATTTAGCCTTTTTAATAAGAAATGTTTGAAGCTCATTGAATTACTAAAAATAACTACTGCATTAGGTTTATTGAATGACTCTAACCAACCAAATTGTAGCATTTCTTGTCTTTTGGGTTTCGGGAGTTGTGCCAGGAGAATTAAAAAAAGTACACTGCTATCATATGGCATTAGGGTACGTATTTGATGCATTTATACCTGTTCTTCTTTGGTAATGATGTCCATTAAGACTACTTGTATGGTACAGAACATGCTGTATGCTGTAAGAATCAGAGTTGCACACAAAATTAAAAAATTAATTATATTAAATCAAATTATTAATAAATTAAACTCAAAATTATAAAATCGAAAACTCAAAATTTATAAAATTAAAAAATCAAAATTATATTAGTCGGTTTTAATTTGATTTATTCAAAAATTAAAATCGATTGAACGTTTTAATATTATAATATAATTTATATATTTTTTTAATAATTATTTATTTTATATAATTATATATTCATTATATACCTTTTTTATAAGTTAGTGACATACTAATTCCCTTTTATCCAACAATACATTACGTTAAAATTTGGTGACATACTAATTTTATCTTTTATTCTTAAATTTTAATAATCGACTGATTAAATCATTCGATTAAATTGATAACTAAATAAATCAGTAACTGATTACGGGATAAAAATTTAAACATTTTTAATTTTTAATTTTTTATAACTTATTTAAATAATTTGGTTATTTTTTTATTTACCAAATCGACCGTCGTGTATTCTCTATAAAAATTATGGTAGGAGTATCATATAATTGTGTCAGCACCAATTTAGTAATTCCAACTACTTTGGAAAGTTATGATATAGTTTGGAGAGTGACATTTTCAGGGCAGAAATTTCTATTCCAGCATAAATACTGTAATGAAGAATTGTGCTATGTTCTGTAAGCATTGCTTATTTGTGTTGGAATGAAAATTCTAAAGCTAAAAATATCAAACCCCCTATAAATTCGAAGTGGTCGAAGGCTTGTCCTCTTTGTTAAAACGTTTTAACTCAAATTTTTAAACATAATAAAATGAGATCGTTATTTTAGTAATCTGACGTGGATTAATTTTTATATTTGTCTATCGGTGTGAGGTTGAAGGCTCGTCCTCTTTGTTAAGAAAATTAGAACAATTAAATTGAGATAAATATATTGAACGTAATTCGAATTTTGAATATTTATATAATATGAAAGGAACTCATTCTCTTCCTCAAATTTATTTTTATTCCCCAATAAAATAGAATTTTGGTTATGGAAAAGTTAAAAATTGTAAAATTTGTTTCAATCTCTTACTTTTTTTTAAAGGGAAAACTTAGAATGTGCCTTAGGACACACATGTTAAGCGCGGAGTTCAATGTATAGTATTATTTATTTATATAATTGTACTGAATTTAATGTATAAAAAAATAATATATTAGTGGATTCCATGTATTGAATTCAATACAAATATATAAAAAATATATATTTAACGGGTCTCATCTCTTATTTTTCGCATTTACTATGTGTCCTTAGGACACACATTAAGTGAACCATTTTTTAAATAAGATTAGAAAATAACATTTGGGTATATATATTTTTACCCTTATAAAACCAGAAAAATGGTTGATCAAACTGCCCATGATGTTGTAATTGAAAACAAGCTTTGAGGGGGGGGGGGGGGGGGGGGGGGGGGGAACTAGCGATATGATTAGGCCTGCATGGGCTTGTCACATATGGTCTTAAAAATTGATATTGATTTGAGAGGCTAAGCCCCAATTAAAGTGGCTGGCAGCTTCTGATTGAGTGAGAATCCAGTGTGATGATTATGGGCTTTTTCTTTCTAACGGAAGCAAAGGGTGGGTAGGTCACTCCCTCTTTTCAAGGAGACTTGCAACTTTTGCTTAAAGGGGGGCTAGAAGCTCTTGTCAACTTTTGCGCTGCTACACTTTTTGATCAACTAAAGTGGATTGAAATATGGAAAGATGTCTTGAGCAATTATTATATCTTTAAAAAGTAGAGTACTGGTTAGTCTTTCCCCAGTTTGAGAGGAGAAAGATAACTCTCTATTATATCTTTCAAATTATTAAAGATCAATTAATTAGAACGTGTTGGATGAAATTAGAAGGAAAGGTGTCAAGGAAGAGAGAGCCAAATCCTCCTCTTTGGATCCTTTCCCAAATTCTTTCTTTCGAAGCCTTAGAATTGATATATATCCCTATAATTGAATTTTAATTCTAGAGGTTGTCAAAAATATATATTTATTAAATCAATAATTTGTCCGATTAATACAAAAAGACTTCGAACAAACACTTATATCAAATATAATTTACACGCACGAAAAGTTATTTCAACTTCTGAAGTAAGTGAACAGAATGTTCTCCTTCTTACATACCTGTGAATATCATTACAGGCGAGACCCACAGATATATGAGAGAGATAACATACTATTTTTTTATCTCAAGAATATAGAATAATTTCTCCACACGCACATCTATATATATATTTCAGCGATTATTTTAAGTCAAAAGAAATTGGCACAATTTGTGTTAAAGAAAATGTCAAAATCACAATTGTGATGTGCAGGTTAATATTGAAGATCAATTCAGTCCACATAAAAAAGATGTATTAATTGAAAAATGAGAGACAGAGACAAACAGAATATTTGTTATTTTGGTTGTTGCGCTCCATTATATTAAAAATGCAAGTTTATGATATAACAACTAATCTACAAATTCTTGTGAAGCTCTAGGATCAATTCACTAGTATTTTAAACCACCGTGTTAAATGAATTCTAACTTCTATTTTTATTATTATTATTTTACTTCTCGTTTCCCTCAAAATTTACACATTTGTAGCTGTCAATAGACAAGGGACGTTTGTAACGCTTTGGATTGCGTGTGAGTTGCTGTCACCTATCAATTTTGGGTCAATGTCCTCATTAATAGATTAAATAAAAATTAAAAATATTATTTTATATGTTTAGTTTATATTAGACTAGGGATAATTCGTGCCTAAAGACACGATATAATTAATATAACAGTTGAATATTATATTTAATATTTTTATATTGAAAAATCTAAAACTGTTGTAGACTCTCAGTTCCATAATAGAACTGAGAGTCCAACCATTAATATAAAAAGATTGATACTCAATTCAGTCATAGTTTCTTTTTTAGATAAACATTAGTGTGTTATTCATTCCCAACTTAAAATTAGTTCTTGGCAAGTTTGAGTAATTAATTGATTGACGATAGCTGGCTCAAATTTATGTAATATAGTATTTTCGGATATCTCACACACATTTTCTTTATTGACAAAACGGAATGAGAAGTTTTGGAGCATTTACTTGCATCAAGTATCTCTAACCATCAATCAATATGATCCATGAACAGTATTTTATGTGAAAAAAGGATAGTATTGTAAGCCATTTGGGAAGATTCAATAAGGGGGAAAAAAAGATGTAAAAATTCAAAAGAAATGTTTTTGCATATACTCAAAAGTATCAAATAAGTCATCTAAGTCTAAATAAAAAAATATTGTCATAACACCAACTAAATAACATAACCATAACATTTTTTTTTTATATTTTTTCTTAAAATTAGACAAAAGATTATCATACCATGAGTCAGAGCCTACTACAATAGTTGCTCTTGATATAGCCTGCAAAAACACCAAAGAGATGACACGTAATTGCAAAAATTAGCATTCATTATATTATTATAATTATAATAATAATAATAATTTCAAAAATACTTATTTACTTAAAGACTCTTTGCAACCTAAAATAACTTACAAATCAATTACAATGAATCTGAACCGTCTCTATGATTTTCCACCTAAATCAATTTGCATGTGGAAACACAACGACCGCAATACCAGAAAAACAGGAAAATGACGTCAATACTAAAAGGGTGACCCATGTTATTTACATGTAATTTTTATTTATTTATTATTATTATTATTATTACAATTATTGTAATAATTATTGTTATTATTATTACTATATTTATAATTATTATTGTTATTATTATTATTATTATTACTTTTATTATATTAATTATTATTATTATTATTTGTATTGTCATCATTTGTCATCATCATCATCATTATTATTATTATTATTATTATTATTATTATTATTATTATAGTGTAATGATAAATTTGATTTGGGAGGAAAATGTGCATGGATAGAGTTTTGAAAAAAAGATGTTGAATTTAGAGGGAAAATGAGTGATAGATTAGTGACCGTTGGATGTTGAAACCTTAAATGATTTTAGAGTGTTGAATGTTGAAACCTAAATTAATTTAAGGCCGTTGAATGTTAAAATCTTAAAATTTGAGCCGCTCTATTTTATTATATAAATTTATGTCATAAATTATAAAAATTATCTGTTGATATATAATTATAATGTATATCAAAATATGAAATTAAATAAAATTATAAATTGGCCTACTTTGATATATATTTAATTAAAAGAGTTACTACGAATAGTTATACATTATACATATGCTTATTAATATATTACAAAACATTTATTTTTTATTTTTTGTTTTGTTTTACACGATTGGGTAAATGGCAACATAATAGCCAAAAAGTTCTTTTGGGCTTCAATAGGTTGCTTTACCTGTGCCCTTTGGACTCCAACTAATCTGAGTAGGAGAAGGATGGCCCAATTTTACTTTCTTTGGGCTCCCTCAGTTTCGAGCAAGTTTGGACCCAACATTGTTACAACCGGGTCAAACCGAGTAACATTTCACCAGTGACACTAACTAAATAGTATAACAAGTTAGTGATATTCTTGAAATTCCAATTAAGACTTTTTTTATGACTTGATATAATACAGTTATATCCACCTCACATGTTTTAACCAATGTTTAGAAAATTGAAACAGTCATTGAACTTAAAAAGTTACCGAGTAGATGGATCACTGGTCAAATCAGTGGTTGAACCGTTATTGAACCAGTGACGTCATAAATACATAAAAAAATATATTATTAATAATTAATAAAATTTTAAAATATCTAATTTTTTATAAGCTAAAATATAGTAAAATAATGTTATAATCTTATTAAAAATATTTTTGCAAAAAAAAAAAAAAAAAAACTTGAAAACCGGGTCAACCGGTTCAACTACCGGTTGAACCGGTGGTCAACCGATTTTTGAACGAGTCGCTATTTTTTCGATTTTTTGGTCGGACCGGAAAGTCGATCGGTTCCTGTCGAACCACTATCGGACTGCCGGTCCGGTCCGATTTTCTAAACATTGGTTTTAACGTCTTCTCTACTTAAATTTCTGACGTTCTCAACTATTATCAAAAATCCACAATCAAATTTAAAATTAATTCACAAGTGATGTTTAATCTCCAGACTTGCCACATAATACAAAAGCCCACCGCTCTAGTGCAATATATAACATTTTGATAAATATTGTAATTTTTTTTATCATTTGAAACAATTTACAGTTTCAATATATTTTACTCATTTAGACAGCTTGATAAATAAATAAAAAAGAGTTCAAAATAAAACTTAATTCATTGTCAGAATGATTTAGGTGATATTATAAGACAAAAATTAAAACTTATTATGAACTCGATTTGTGCCTTATAATCCATCCTAGTCCACCCACATCCTCCACCTTCAATTAATTTAAAGCATCACACCAGCAACATCTCGAAATCAAGTATATTAGGTGAGTGGTCAATATTATGTAATTAGGTCAAGACAATTAGTGCTAACCAACACTCTTGAATAAAGCTTATCTACAAAACTTTCAGCAATTATCATCGAGTACAATTGAAGATGCATGTTAGGATATGTAGAAAGAATATCTCAATAATGGCCTAATCATCCATTAAAGCAAAAAAGTTGATGTACTATAACACCTAATTCGAAAGTGTCTTTTTTAAGGCACTAACTAATGTATAAAATGTTTGATCGTCATGATTATTAAAAATATTATAAAAATAGTTTTAAATTCCCTCCTTTCTAAAAATAATTATTAATTTTCTTTTTGTTGATTTCATTTAAGAGAATTAAGGTTTTGTATTTAAAGAGTTTGGGTTTTTTTGGTTATTTTTTAGAAATTTAAATTTTTAATAAAGAATAAATTTTAATTGAAAAAAAGATACGTTTTTTTTTAAAACTAGAAAGTGAAATTATATTTCTTATTCACTATTATTTTTCTACTGTTATTTCCAATAATTACTAAGTTTTTAGCTAATATTCAACGTACATTTGAAATTATAAAATTTTGCTTCAAATATATATATTTTTACTTTACAAAGTAACAAATTAAAATTTAGCTCCTAAGTTTCCCTTCCGACTTTTTTTTCACGTTTTTCTCTAAACCGTTACGATAAAATATATTTTTAGAATTAAAATGTAATAACATATTTATGAGACAAAATTTGAAATTTTGCTTTTGTGACCGACATTACTCCATTTATTTCTAGTAGCTTGGAATTATGCTTTTGTGACAGGCTTGTCGGCAGGACTCTTAACCATTTTTTCATAATTTTTGTTGGGTATGACAATATAACAGCTACTCCATTATTAGAGCAGCACAATTGATACATAATTACGCAATGTTATCAAATTCGTATCGGATCACTTGATTGAATTTGGACTCAATTCAGTATCTGATCGGATTTACACCGATTTAATTAATTTAATCAAAAATTTATAGAATCGATTAATCATCGGTTTTTATTATTTTTATAAGTTTTAATTGTTTAAATTTTATTTTTTAGGAAAAGTTGAAAGGAGGGGCAAACTGGTAAATCGCAAGCAATTAGGAAGGGCAGTTCTGTAATTAAAGCTTGATGGGAAATTGGTAATAAATCGGAAAGGCGGTGATAAACTTGTTATTTCATGGCTGCAGCAAGGAACACGCTTGGCGCGAGGAGCAGAAAACCGGGAGTGGGACGGCGTTGTTTGGCGTCTGGTTAGAAGTGAAGTCTCGCGCAACGAGCGGTCTGTTGTTTTTGGATGACAGTCGAGACGGCGTCGTATTCCAAGAATTGAAGTAGGAACAGCAGGCGTGCAGTGCGCGCGGTCTTCAGAAACAGCATGGCGCGTGTGGCGTCTGGCAGCTTGTTGCATGAATGGCGGGTCCTACCTCTTTAATTTATTCGGCAGATTCCACGTGGGTCCGATAACAGTGAATGAAAAGGAGTATTATTTAGCAGATTTTGGAAAAGGAAAAAAGTATTGGAATTTTATTACAGTAATTAGGATATTGTGTATTATATTTTTATTAATATTTTTATTTTTATTAGGGTTAAAAAAATTGTATTCTTATAAATAAGTATTTTAGGATAGAAATAATAGCTTTTTGCGGGGCAGCGGCTAAAACTCAAGTATGAGGATCTAGTGCAAATCACAATCAACATCAATAGAGGTAAAAAATTGAAGAAGCTTTTGGAACTCAAATTTGAGAATCTAATTATTTTTCTCTTACTCTTATTTTTCATAGATATTGATTAATTTTTAAAAAAGTTTGATTTATTTATTATGAATTAAACTTATTTATTATCCTGTTATTTATTTTGTTTTTAGTTACATGTTTATTTTAATTTAGATTATTTGTTTAAATAAAATTGGTTTGATATAAAATTTATATTTTAAAAATATTAGATATAATTTTATGTGAGTTCGACACCCGACTTAATCATTATATTACTTGTTGATCATGTATACTTGAACGTAATTGTTAATTATTACAGTAACGGTATGGAGAATTATTTGTTTTACCCTCCTAGATTAATGATAATCTTGTATTATGGGCAAATCAAATCATATCAAACAAAATTCATGTGTTCTTTTGAAAATCAAATCCTTAAAAATATATAAAAGATATGTTAACCGTCTTCTCTAAATTAGTATTTTCAATTTATTTAGTTAACATATATCAAAAATTATAATTCTTAAAAATATGTTAACAGTCTTCTTCAAATTAATATTTTCAATTTATTTAGTTATGTATAATGGCTGTAACTTATAGCGCTAAACAGTATTAATTAAAATCACACCAATAGTTCCGACGTATGTGGCAGTTTTAGATGGGTTAAAAAATAAAATTTACGATTTGGGTTTGATTTTTGGGCAAGATCGTGCTGCACCATATTTTTTTTATTTATTTTCGTCGTTTGTCCATTTTTAACATGAAACATATTAAGAAACATTATTATGGAAGTCACTCTTCAATTAACCCGTTTGGAATTATCGCTCATGTAACCGTCTCTGTTTAGAATTTTCATATGTGAGCAAAAATTTAATTAATTCATTTGGAATTATCCCTTATGTAACTTCTTTTTTGTTTTTGTTTAGATAAAATATTATAAGTAAGGTTGTGTGTGTTATTAAAGTGGTATTTAATATTATGTGAAGTTAAATTATTAATTTAAATTGCATAAAATTTTATTATTTTAATTGATTTTGAAACCGAAACTGTATCGTACGGTTCAAAACCGTACTGTACCAAATATAAACGATTTTATGTGTAATTTTAAATTTATGAAATTGTATCTGAACAATTTTATATGTGATTTGAATTTCAAATTCTACGCTCACCCCTAGTAACTTCAACTTTTTTCAAAAGTACAAAAGCTTATATGCATGTAGGACTGAATTCATCATGCAAAAAAGCCTTGGCGTTACCTTGTGCACTAAACGTTGAGGGGAAATCCTAATTATCCTCATAACTCGATCGTTTATTTAAATAAGCAAAACACTAGCAAACCTTAATTTGGATAACTTTGAATAATTAACCAACGTCTTGAAAGTATATCTACTAAAAAATTAAATAATATCTATTAAAAAATCAAATAATATCTATTTATATCATTATTTAATTTTTTAATAAATATTATTTTTAATTGATGATATTATTTATATAATTTATAATTTTTAATATTGTTTACAATTAAATTAATTCATATATATTTATAATTTTTGTCAAGCCAAAACTATTGATATTCTTGGGTGATTTTTCTCTACAATATGTATGCATTAGCAACTAAAGAATTAAAAATTACTTTCAAATTGGACTATTACGTTTACTGAAATAATATTTATAGTAACCATTTGATATGAATCATTTTTCATAGAGGTGGAAAATGGGTCAGCCGGCCCAAACGGGCTGAGCCATCGACCGGCAGGGTCAAAATGGTCGGGATTTTTGCGAGCTAGAAGAGCTAAACCCGTGGGCCATTTAACTATTATATATATAACTATAATTTATTTTTTAATCCATCTAAAACCGCCACATACGTCGGAACTATTGGTGCGATTTTAACCGCCATATACTATTTGTATTATTATTCAAGATCACATGCTTGAATTTATTCTTATATTCTTCATAATTCCCTACTTAATTTATTTTTTAAGTTAATATTTTTTTTGTCAACAATATAAAATAATAAAAATAAATATAACCCGCAGCTCTGGCTAAAAAAACCCAACTTTCTCCAGACAATTTTTTAGAAATCCAAAGTCCACCCAAAAACAGACAGGCCGACCTGCGGGTCTGGACCACTTTTATTAGGTTTATTTCTTCATATACATATATATAATTATGGACACACAATTACTAAACTGTCCCCGCCCCCGCACGAATAACTACCGTGGGG
Organism: Hedera helix; assembly: GCA_947179155.2. Lineage (NCBI taxonomy): Eukaryota > Viridiplantae > Streptophyta > Magnoliopsida > Apiales > Araliaceae > Hedera > Hedera helix. The sequence goes on from OX359273.1 coordinate 36,356,981, forward strand.
TGTGGGCGGTACACAGAGTGGCTCACTTTATCAATTTTATTTCATCAATCTTCACCTACAATTCTTAAAATGAATAAAATTGAACTGTTTACACCTGAAATAAATAATACAAAGAAATAAAGGGAACACAAGCACAGACAGGCAGCGAGTCTCTAGCTGTTTAGTTGGTGCATATAATATATATATGTTCAGATATTTACACTTGCAACCACCACATGTTTGCAAAAAAGTTGAACCAAATCATGCATATTGTATTAATTGATCAAGGGTGGAGTCAAAAAGATTTCTTTGCGAAGGTTAATACAAAGATAAAATGCCTCAATATTTTTTGAAAATGAGTCTCATTTATAAAATTTCTAAATATTATGAAAGTATATTTATTTTATATTTAGTTTAAAAATAATATGTTTTTATAGTTATGATGACAAATTGAAAAATATTGTGTGTGTTTTAGGTGTAAAAATATTGTGATATTTTCTATTATCATAAAAAATAAAATCTCTGTATGTATAGAATAAAAAAATAATTATTTTTGTGAAACTGAAAAAGTAATATATATTAAGTTGAGTGATATAATTATTTTTCTAAGGTCATGTTTATTTATAAAAAATATATTTAAAATTGAATTATTTATTTTAATTTAACACTATTTTGAACTATTTTATCCTATAATAAAAGCTTAATAATTCTTTAAAAATTCTATAAATTATTTTTTATCACGGCTAAGATAATTTATGTGGACATAGTTCTATACTTGTTAGCTTTCATTCCCAGCTTTTCTTGTAAAATGTTGAAAATTACGTCTAGCACTAAACTATCATTTGGCTTTAAAATTGGTGCAATTAAACAATTGAGAAAGGGATCCAATTCACAACGAAATATCCATTTATATTATAAATTAGAAGGAAAAAATTAGAAGTTAATTTCGTGTAAATAAAAAAATGAAGACTTTTTTATTTTTTTATTTTATCCTAATCCCATTTTTTATCTTTTAGTATTTTATCCCCTCCCCCCCCCCCCCCCCCCCCCCCCCCCCCTTCCCCCTTCCCCCTTCCCTTTATATAGACGTAGTGTGTAAAATATAAATTTATTATATTTAAAGTATATAAGAAATTGATAATATTACATAAAAAATATGATATTTCAACGTAATCTTCCCACGTAAATATGAAAACTCATTGATTAAATATGTGAAAATATCAATTTCAAACACAGATGCAGCCGTCCAGCGAGTATATATATAGGTTACAAATGTGGTCAAATTAAAACCCCCATAATCAATAACCTTAAAAAACTATGGATATGATAATAGTAACTTATACAGGACATGATTTGATTATGAAATTTGTATTTATTCTGGAAGATTGACATTTATTTAGTTGATGATAACCTAAGAGACCATTTTAATCCATCATTTGTCTTTTCAAGGGTCAACCGTCAAAAAATAATCAAAATGTGCACTTGGTAGTGAGACCAATTAATGAATTTCTCAATTATTACAATAGGGTTTTGATCGACTTTGAATATAATAAATGTCTTGTTGTGCCTATTCTAATTGAGTCTGACAATATATATATATATATTTATTATAAGATCCGAAACAGTCATACAAGTTGTACCGATCTTATACATAAGATCTTATTTGTATATATTTTGTGAAATTATATATATACAAAATATATAAGACTATTGATTATTATTTTATTTATAATTCTATTATATATTACGATAAATTTGTGTCGAATATAATAAAAGTTTAGTTATGTTTATTCTAATTGAGTCTGACCATATATATACTTGTTTTAAAGACATACTCTTTTAAAGAGCATACCAAACATAACTCTTTTAGCGATAGATTAGATGACGGTTTAGTTCGTCACTAAAATTTTTAACAATGGACAACATATCGTAATGGACAACATTTAGCGACAGATGAACCTATGGCGATGGACCAAATCGTCGCCGGATCCATCGCTAAAGAGAATATATTAGATATATTTTTTAAAAAAGTATGCTCTTAAATTTAACTATATATATATATATATATATATATATATATATATATATAGTTTATCGTAAGATCCACAAATATCTTATAAGTTGTATCGATGTTATACATAAAAATTGTATTGGTATATATTTTGTGAAATCATATATATACTAAATATATAAGACTATTGTTTATTATTTTATTTGTAATTCTGTTATGTATTGCGATAAATTTGTATCGAATTATAATTACGAAATAAATCAATATATAAGATTGAATTTAATCGACGTAAAATTTCGCAATATATATCATTTTTGTTTTATTTGCCAATGAACCCCAATTTTACATAATTCATATTACAACTGTTTTTTAATCCTTCAAAACGTATTCTAGGCCACCCAAAAAGAGCAACTGCATTATTCTAGCTAATGAGCATGAAGAAGAATTGTCAAATGACAACTAATATACTTATTTATTTCTCTCTTTATTTTTATAGTGGATTATACTTGTTCTCGTGTCAAAATCAATAATCCAAAAAAAAAAAAAAGTAATTGCATTATTCTAGCTAATGAGCATGAAAAAGAAACGTCAAATGACTACTAATATACTTATTCATTTCTCTTGTCTTTATTTTTAATTTATAGTGGATTATACTTATTCTCTTGTCAAAATCAGTCATCCAAAAAAAATAATGGCATTATTCTAGCTAACGATCGAGCATGAAGAAGAAATGTCAAATGACTACTAATATACTTATTCATTTCTCTTCTCATTATTTTTAATTTATAGTGGATTATACTTATTCTCTTGTCAAAATCAGTCATCCAAAAAATAAATGTAAATTTTTATAATGGACCTAATAAGTATTCTCTCCGTTTTTAATTATTTATCGTTATAGAGTTATGTTTTTTATTTTATTTTATTTAATATTTATATATTTTTTTAAAAAATTGATAATTTTTTTTTAAGTTATCGCAATAAAATAATTTACGTTCATTTTTATTTTTATTTTTAAGACTGATTTCAATACAATTTTTTATACTTTCAAAGTATTATAAAATAGTCCACTTGCATTTTCTCAACTATTTTCAAAACTTTACGGCCTAGAATATATATCGTAACCCATTAGTTAGAGTTTTAATTATAATTTTTATTTTTTGTGCGAATAAATAAAATTTATAGGGGCCCACGTAATACTTATTCGGCAGTCATGAACACCGAATCATCCCATAGACAATTATTTGCAAATGATCCAAAGAATCAGCGTGTTTGCAAAGTATTAAACTCATGTCTTACGTTGTGAACGACGGCTATCAAAAAAAATTACTATCATTTTGCAAGCTCTTTGAAATTAATTGTGCCTAATAATCCTATGTTTTATTATTTATGTTCCGAGTACCTTATGAAAATAGTATTAATTTTTTATCTTCCAAATTGTACTCCCGAATTTTTTTTTATTGATTTATTTGCGTATATTAAAAAATATAATAAAATAATAAAATTATCTATATTTAAATTCTCATTTAATTTTATAGTTTTTTACACATGACTAGTACAGTTCCATAAATATATATAAAAAATAAAAATTTAATAATTAATATTATAAATAAATTATTAAAAAAAATAAATATTTAACTTAAAATTATTTAAAGTCGCGTGACGCATATACATTATATTAAAATTTATAATAAGGGAAAAATAGGTAAAAAATGAAAATGAGAAAAAAGATTCTAGGGACCCACCCTGCCCGACTAGTTGATGGTGAGAAATAAAACGCGGATCTATTTGTATAACGAGACCGACGTTGTACAGAATACCATTATTACCCAAAATTCCCTTCGAAAGAAACTAGAAGTAGAAGGTCAATTTAGTAATTCAAATAGCTTAAAACAGACTCCAGTTGATGACTCGTTTGTCTTCCTCCCCACTGTTTCTCTCTGATCGACTCTCAAATAAACCACCAACTGAAAATCAGAAAACAGAGTTCGCAATTTCAGCAGAGATCTAGAGAGAGAGAGAGTAGAGAGAGGATGAGGGAAATAGGGACGCAGCACCAGTTTCTGGTGGACGGTAGCAACAACCACCACAACGCCACCGCATCGTCACCTCCGCAAGCGCTGCTTGAGAGGCTCAAGGATTACGGCCAAGAGGACGCTTTTGCCCTTTGGGACGAGCTCTCTCTTGAAGAACGCGACCTTCTCATAAAGGACATCGAGGTCATTACCCATTTCATTTCCCCATTAACAAAGTAGTTCAATTGAGTTGATTTTTTATGAAATTGAATCTGATTTTGTTAAAAACAATGTTGGCGGTTGCAGAACGTGGATCTTTCGAGGATTGATCGGATTATTCGATGTTCACTTCAATCACATGGTCGGTATTTTTTTTTTAATAATTTGCATTACGATGTAAATATTTGTTAGTTCTACATAAGCTCAATGTGTTGGTTTGTAATTTAGGGCTTCCGGCTGCGGCAATTGAGCCTGTACCGGAGGGTAGTGTGTCTACTGTGGAGGACAGGAAGCTTGAAGATAGGGAAAAATGGTGGAAGATGGGATTGAAGGCTATCTCAGAAGGCAAATTAGCCGTATTGCTTTTATCTGGTGGCCAGGTATTATTACGTTTAATTTTGTTGATTCTTGGGGCTTTGATTATTGATTAGTAATATTACTTTATAGTTCAATTATTATAATCACATAAATATGAAAAAAGTGGATTTGAATTGTTTAATAGACATTAGTAAAATGGCAGTTACCTGAGGAATCTGGGCGTGAGAGTTTGGTACAGAGTAATGATAGGGAAACAAATTATACACAAAATTTGTGCACAAACCGTATAAAAATAGGAGAAAAATTAGGAAGCGGGATCTATCATTAAATGTTCTACTCTTGATGCACAATTTTTGTGTAGAATTTGTGTACATAATATTATTCGTTTGGTATAATGTTGCCTTTTGGGGTGTCGGCAATTTGATGATGGATATATTGACACAAAAACAGAGAAAAAAGGTAACTTTATTATGCTTTAATGATACTGGGGTTATATTAATAGAATCTTCTAAAGGAGTAGCTAATTATGATCCTTTTTTTTGAGATAATTTCTTTTGTAAAATAAGAAAATGGGATTCTTATACTGGAGCTCATACAGAAAGGTCTAAGTAAGAAATGAAATTTCCAAGATGATTATGTTTGGTTCAAGGGTTTGAGGAAAACATTTTTGGGAAATATTCGAGAGGACATTTTAATGTTTCTGAATGTTGAACATGTTAATATGGTCTTGTTACGGTAGAGTTTTGAGATGAGATTGGGGATACTCAGGACCATGAACAGTACTTGGCTTGGATTTTAAGAAGTGCTGGAAATGTATTTATACATAATATTTTATTTATCGAATTTATTTATCAAACATGTATATATATAGGGAAAAAAAAGTATGTGTCTTACACACAAGCTTATGTGTGTCTTGCACCTAATTTGACGTAGCTTTGATTGATAAAATAGTGAAATGTCAAAATAGCCATTAATGAAAATGGTGAAATGCCAAAATCGCCATTAAGGGAATCTCTTAAAAGAATAAGACACGCTTGAGAGTGTCCAGGACACATACTCCCTTTTCCCATTTATAATTTTATATATGCTATATTATTTTACCCTGCTCGCCTAGTTGGCCCTATCTTGCATGTTCCACTAACCGCTAACACAATAGGAGATTCTGACTCTCACTTGGCAAAGAGTCAAATCGTCTATATAGATCTCAAGCTAAAATATGTTTAAGATAATTAAAAATATAATGCATAAATCTGTTTTCTAAACATCATAAAATTCGTGTGGAATTCCTTATAAAAAATTATTGTCGGACGTAGAAAGTACTATGTAAGTTCAACCAAATAAGACCCATAGACCATAAGTAGCTGTTCACATTCAGAAATTTTGAAAAGACTGGTTGGCTACAAACCTAAGAAAAAATGAATAGAAATATTCCAGCGACTATTTACCTTAACTAATCTTCATTAACCAGTGTCTAGAGTGTGTTCAATGTCAAATAAGATATCTACCTCTATCCTTGTTTCTATCGAATCTGTTCTATCCTTTCAAATTTTCTATGCATTGTTGTGCTTTATTACAAGTCCTGCTATTTTTTCATGTAAGGACATTCTCACTTTTGCGTAAATGACCTGAGTTGCTTGAAATATTGTTCTCTTCCTAGGGACAAAGCCACCTATTGGTGAGTGGGGCCAATTGGCCCCACTGGATTTTTTTTTTTAATATAATAAATGCAAAATTTAGGATATTTTAGGCGTTATATATAAATTGACCCCACTGAAATTTTGCAAATTTTCTAATATTCGGGGTCAAATTTATAATATATGACTTTCTCAATTTCATATCATTCCTACATCCTTTATATATGCATTTTCCTTTAGTCTTCTTAAATTATATATTAATTTCATTTATATTACTTTTGAAGTATTTAAATAATTAAGTATTTATAAACAAACTTGTGGTCAATAGGATGTAAATAAAATGTTACTATTTCATTTATATTATATTTCATTGTAATTAAATACTTCTCATTTATAAAGCTAGGCATACATTTTTAAAACAACTATTTTTAGGAAAAATCTTTTTTCCAAACATATTTATAACATTTGTTAGAAATATGGTAGTAGTGGCATGGTAGCACTTACTCTACATTATATAAATGATATCATAAAAAATTCGTGTGATTTTATAGTTTAAATATATTTCTCTAATTTTGAAACATACTAAATAATAAAATATATCTCCAATTGGGGAAATGGCTTAAATAACAACATATATCTCTAATTTTAAAATGGACTGAAAAGTAAAATATATTTTTAATTTTAAAACGGACGGACTACATTTTCTATACAACACAAAAAAAAATTAGACCGGGGGCAGCCCCCGGACCCTTGCTAAATTATTGGTAACTATATAATAATTTTTACCCCACTGAAATTCTTTTCTGGCTTTGTCACTGTCTCTTCCTCGTGTCCTTATATCGTTTCAGCTATATGATACTTATTATCATTTATCCAACAGGTTCTTGAATGTATTTTCTCATGATTATTTCACTGCAGGGAACTCGACTTGGAAGCTCAGATCCAAAGGGATGTTTTAGTGAGTAATTTCCACTTTAACACTAAACCAAATATTACTTTAATTAAAGATATATTGCCACAGCTCTCTCTGTGTATGCCCGTGCATGGGCTCCCTTACTTAATTCATCTAGAGTAGTTTATCTTAACTGGGTGTTTTCATTTTACCTTTTTATTCTCAGTCGAAACCCTTATTTAATACGGTAAGACCTAAGCCCTACAGTAAAATCACACTATTCATGAGAAATAAGTATAAATGTCGAGTACTTAAATAATCAGTACTTCTTATTTTATCTGGAAACTAGGTGATTTGGGTTCTCTTTGTGAAATTATGGATACTTTAGAGATTCCGATATCTCTCTTCTCTATATAGATTTGATTTGTGGTTTATTTGTATTCATTGTTCCAGATATTGGACTTCCATCTGGGAAGTCACTTTTTCAACTTCAAGCTGAGCGAATTTTGTGTGTTCAAAGATTAGCATCTCAATCTGTAAATGAGGGTGAGCATCATGTTTATATTGTTTATGCTTATAGTTCATTTGACATGATCTCCTAATAATGTTAGTACATGCAGGCTCGGCTGGCTTTGTGCCAATACATTGGTACATAATGACTAGCCCATTTACTGATGATGCTACACGCAAATTCTTTGAGAGTCATAAATATTTTGGCCTTGAAGCTGATCAAGTAAGATTTCCGTACAATTTCAACTTCGACTTAGTTGTAGATTCTTGTTTTTGTTCATCTTTAAAGACAATTTTTTACTGCAGGTTACCTTCTTCCAGCAGGGCACAATACCTTGTGTTTCAAAGGATGGTAGATTTATAATGGAGAGTCCATGCAGAGTATGGTTTCCTCTTGTCTTCTGTGGTTTATGTGTTCATGCTTATCAGATGGCACAATTTATGAACCCTTTAATGATTTTCATGGCGGTTACATTTTTCATTGAACATGCATAAATATTTTCCCCTGTCCCGCCTAATTGCATCCTTTAATTTTCTCATGCACTTTAAGAAAGTTGAAGTATTGTGTAATTTTAACGAACTCCTAAAATAACCATTCTTAATGAACCCCACCCAGTTAAAGAGTAGTCTAAAATAATGTGCAAATAGGTCAAATTTATATTAGACAAATGAGGGAAGTTACTTTTGGGATGTTTAGAAAGGAAGGGGTAGTAACCAATGTGAGACAAAGGGAGTATCTTTTATCAAATTATATTGGGTTCGCTAATCAACTAGGTATACAAAATGAAATTGGGTACAAGGAACCCTACCTATGGTAGAATGCACAAGACATTTATGTTCTTGTACCACATTTTGGAACAATAGTGCCCAGTATGCGGAACTCAAGCAAGGCAATAAGAGTTCCTAGTAACCCTGGATGAGATTACTTGTAGCAGTAAAATGGATTTAATTTGAACCTTGTTAAGTTGTTCGACTCGACGTTAGAGAGGGAGGGTGAATGCATAAAATTTGCACTTATTTCCATGACATTCTCAAAAAAGCATTCTTATAATCTTATCTACATGACAACATGTCAGCTTATTTGGTGACATTGCCCAATTCTGTAAACTATAAACTTGTAGGAATCAAAGTTAGTTGCAAGAGTTCAGCAGTTAATTCATGTTGGGGAATAAATCTCAATTGTCTTTATTTTATAAATATTTAGCACATCATTTAGATTTAATGTGCTAATGACAAACTTTTAAGTTATCAAATGAATTATGACAATTTATCTTTAGAACTTTAATAAATTGACTGGTCCGAATTGAGTACTATGTGGAGCAAAACCCGGAAGTATGTATTACTAGGAAAAGGAGATTGTTCCTTGGTGTTTTCCCCACAATTTGGAGGGGGCCAGATGAAAGGAACAGAGAGTTTAACAAACTGAGTACCCCAAAAAGATGCCAATAAGAAATAAGAAAAAGAATGGAAAAAGGAATTTTTTTTTTTTTTTTTTTTACATGATTACATCTATTTCTACACAAATGTTACAAGCTCTGCATGATTGCATGTAACTATCACATTTTGTTAAGATCTGGGCTATTAATAATTCTATTACAGACATTTGAATTTCGCAAGATGATTCTAATAGTATTCCACTTCGCAATTCCTAAACCATTACGGTATTGAGTTAAAGTGAGAATTGCCGTCATTTGTGCTGTTGTGCTCTCAGATTTGTTTATTTGCTAAAGGGTATTAAAAACACCTTTAGAGATTTGTAGACAACTGCTTAGTGGTTATTATGGCTCAACATCTCATCCTTTTGATGTCTAATGGAACAAACTTGATTGTTTGTATTAGGATACAGTCTCCACTAATGCTTTAAGTTTGATATGCTTTCTATGGGACCCAGATACCCCCCATTGCACTTTTCTCTCAATCTCACCAATAAAATATTAAGTGACAAAATTGCTAGATTTACTGACAAGACATTAGTCATCGCCAATAATTGTGTTGTTGGTTTCGTCGCTTAAAGTATTATTTTTGTCGCTAAAAATGTATTGGGAGAAATTGGGTGAAAAGTGTAATGGAGAGGATCCTTATCCATAAATATGGTAGTGATGCGAATTTAAATTTGTAAAGCCAGGTAGCAAAGGCTCCAGATGGAAATGGAGGAGTGTATTCAGGTATACCATGAAATTGATTATGTATTTTATTTCTTGAAAATGGAGTGCATCATGTTCATTACCACCGAGTAATCCTTGTTATGTTTCTCGTTGATTGGACAAAAGCTAAATGGTTTTTGGACTTTATGTCAATATACCAGCATTGAAATATTCAAGGTTACTGGAAGATATGACCGCGAGAGGAGTTAAATATTTGGATTGCTATGGAGTTGACAATGCTTTGGTGAGAGATTCTCTTTCCTTGTACTTTCTTAGTTATTTCATCATTTGAAAATCAATTTTATTCAATTTAGAGTTTTATAATGTTGTTTGTTAAGCAGGTCCGTGTTGCTGATCCTACTTTCCTGGGTTATTTCATCGACAGAGGTGTAGCTACCGCGGCGAAAGTCGTCCGTAAGGTAAGTAATTTCTGCCGGTCGTTATGGACATATGTGAAGTTCAAATTTTGTTAACTTGTAATCAGCAATAGTATTTCCAATATTATTCACCAAGTGATATGAGGGACTCAACCATCTCTAATAAGTATTTTCAAACTTTTCTTTATCCTTAATGAGTATAGCAGAGCATTGTTAGGGTCACAATTAAGTACATGCAAAATTTGCAATAGAGCACACTAAAAAAATGCAGACAAAAATCTAATACTAGACAAAACTATAAACCAAATCATTACTTTGAAACAAGGTAAGGAATTTTCATAGGGCAAACTTTTTTAGGCACAATTAATGAAGATCTTGTGCACATGCTTCAGCCTGTGATAATCAACTTGACCACATTTCGCTCTTTCTGGACATCAAAGATTTTAGAAAGGAGCAACCGTGCAAATTGTCCTAGTTCATGTTAAACTGTGGATCAGATTGAGTAAACTGAGATCTCCCAACTAAACAGAGCATAACACAGTGCACACCTGAAATTGATGGTAGAAACTCCACAGTAGTGAAAGTTGATGGAGATTGTGAAAAGGTCAAGGAAGAAAAAGGTTCAAACAGATAGGAACTTTGGACTTTGGCTCAATCTCAAAGTAGATCAACTGATTTATTATTAGGTAGTTCATAATTGATTATTTGTTATTGAATTATGTTTCAGAGTTTCTAAAATGGTCAAAGAGTCCTTTAATGTTTCAAGTGAGTCATTTGATGACATCCTCGGTATCTTAGGTTCATTGTAAATTTGTTCAGTTTATGAAGTGTAAGGAGCTAGAAAAGTTCTTGGAGTCCTATAAATATTGATTTTTAAGCTCTTTTGAAACAGAGATAAGTTGAATGAAAATCTCAGATTGTGTTTGATGTTTGATGCTTGATGCATCTTTTCCTTGGGCATGAGGCCTAGGAACCCTAGATGTGAGGTCTAGTTTATCCCTTTTCTCCTTCCCTCTCTTTCATTTCTTTGTTTCTAGCTTGTCCCACGTCCGAACTGCTAGTATAAGTTGGTTAGCAGTCTTCTCATGTCCATGATATATGCATCACCGCCAAGTATGTAGCACTTCCCCTCTATAAACCATATTATCATCTGATGTTTCATAAAATCAATAAATTACTTGCTGTAGTTTTAAGAAGTCCTTTCACTGATTTCTGAGGCATTACCAGTTAAGGAACAGAATGTAAAGAAGTATGTCCAGCATGTACACCTCAATAGTTCTGTTAATCTAAAATGACAAGCTTAGAGAGGTGAGAACTTTAAATATTTATTCCATATAGTATCAACAGTAATTACAGGGGGACAAAAGTAATAGTTAATTGAAACTTAGTAAACGTTTAATTAATCCCTTCTTGATTAATCTGATTGCAGGCTTATCCACAAGAAAAGGTTGGTGTGTTTGTAAGGCGTGGAAAAGGTGGGCCTCTAGCTGTGGTTGAATACAGCGAGTTAGATCCATCATTGGCTAGTGCAATAAATCAGGAAACTGGTCGGCTTCGCTTCTGTTGGAGTAATGTATATAGCCTGTTATCACCTTGCTTATTTTACTCTTTCTACTTATATTTTTTCCTTCTTTTTAGAGGTGAAGTAATGTTTCTTTAGACTAATTGCATACAAGCAACATTGTTGAGAAAGTTAGCTGTTTCGACTCATTTAAGTTCCTGCGCTGAATGATAGTGTTCATCACACTCATAAAAATTGCACTGTGCTCTATAGATCTGATCGAAAATAAAATTGTTTTGCCTCATTCAAACCACTGCTTTGTGATTTAACTATAGAAAATGAATGATGTATTTCAAGTGTTTCTCTCTTGAGCAACTGCATTTTCTGATTTACTGGTGTTCTTTTTTTGCTTCAGGTTTGCCTGCATATGTTTACTATGGATTTTCTGAATCAAGTAGCAAATGGCCTTGAGAAAGACAGCATGTCAGTAATGTCATCTTGATTTGTTTGTGGTTTTGGTTTCTTTGACATCTGATGTAGTTCATTAACTCTTTCATTCCAAAAGAATGATCTAACTAGGAATTCTTGGATAGAGAAAAAAATGGTCACTTTTAGCAGGTGGAGAGTTCCACGAATGTTGAATATCACTAGTATACCGTGCCGTGCCGTGAGCATGCTATAAAGCTCTGATTTCTTATATGACATGTGGAACAATACTTGTTATGTGTAAATACCTTATATATTTTTCCATGATCCAAATCTTTGTACATGCACAAACACAATATATGATTAAAATCTTCTTGATATCATGAACTACGTGGATGCTAAATTTATTATGTGAAAGAGAGAAATCTGATTTTCTACCCTGAATTTTTGTTGAATTTGTTTTAAAACTTATATAAAGGAAATATAAAAAACATTCCAAGCAAACCTAGGGAAGGTTCTTCTGTCATTCAGCAATTTGTGTAAATCTTTTTGGAATTGTGTTTTGGTGTGCCCTTCTTTTATGCATGTGCTTCCTTGTATTTGTTTTACAATTTTTTCATCTCCAAAATTTGATTGATGTTAATTGTTAATGATCATGGTCAGGATGATGAATCTATTAAATAATCTGTGTTTCTGAAAGTTGTAGGATAGATCGATATCATTGTACCACAAATAACCTTTTTCGCTTCTATTTTTCTATATGTTTTCCATTTTTTGTACAACCTTATGTCTTGTAGTAGCTTGCATGATCTGCTAGTATTATGGCCATCTCTCTAGCCCAAAAAAATGAAAAAAAGGAAAAGTGTAAAATGGTCACTTCTGCATCATTTTGTACCACTTCGCTTTCCTATTTATGATGCATTTTACCTTCCTTCGAAGCTAGAACTATACTGCATCATTTTTGTATAGAGTTAATATCTAGTTAATAACCTATTGGCAGCTCAACGCATTGCAGTGTATTATCCGTTGGTTTCTTCAGCCAAAGCAGTTTTCAATTGTTAAATCATTGCTGTAATACTGTTTTTTTATACCTATGCAATGTGAATGCAGTTACCATCTTGCTGAGAAGAAAATCCCTTCAATTCATGGATATACAATGGGATACAAACTAGAGCAATTCATATTTGATGCTTTTCCTTATGCACCTTCCATGACACTTTTTGAGGTAATTTGTCTGTTCTTTTCTCTGAAACCCTGCATTCTCTTTTCAGCTTTGGCTCACTGTTTTGGGAAGTATGATAAAATCTTATTACTCAATTATACATAGGTATTGCGTGAAGAAGAATTTGCTCCAGTTAAAAATGCCAACGGGTCGAATTATGATACTCCGGATAGTGCTCGCCTGCTTTGTCTCCGTCTCCACTCTCGTTGGGTGGTTGCTGCAGGAGGTTTCTTAACGCATTCAGTGCCCTTATATGCAACTGGTAATTTGATATTATTCTTTAAATATTGCTGTATTCAACATGTAGAATAAAAAATATTTAATCATTTGGGCTAAAAAGGGTGGAAATGAGCAATGTGAATAAGGACACTCAGGTCTTGGCCAGAAGACAATGGATTGCAGAAATAAAATAGTGCCTTAACAACTGGCCTATCTGATATTGTTTAATCATTAAGAAAAAGATAGCAGAGCACGTACCAACATGTGAAACTCGATAGATCTTGATAAAACATTAATTTTGTTCTTGTTCCTCGTCATATATAACAAATGTGTTCTATAAGTGCAGGTGTAGAGGTTTCACCACTTTGTTCTTATGCTGGAGAAAACCTAGAAGCTATATGCCGCGGTAGAACATTCCACGCACCTTGTGAAATTTCATTCTAGTTAAGTTTGGCCATAGATCTTTGATTTGTGAGGCTTTTTTTTTCCTGTATTTTTTTTGGGTTTCTTTCTATTTGCCCCTTCTAATATAGAATTTGTACTAATGATTCCCTGTCAGTCACGGCTATTAGGGAAGAGTACATTTGTGGATGTAATACTAATGCTCAATTTGTAAGGTTTATTGCTAATGTTCGAGCATGTTTTTAATTCATATTCTTTAATATTTCTCTTCAGCTGTGAGTTATGGCAATTATTTACATTTTTGAGCTGTTCACCCGCAGATGAACGAACCAAAAACAAAGAAAAAAAAACCGACGTCGTCTAACCCTCCTTCCTCCCGTTACCTGTTGGACACTAGTATTATGTGGTGGTAAAAGGCAAAAAATAAAATAAAATAACCTGGTACACGAAGTGGAGTACATGGCAGGTCTAATTGAATAAAAATGTAAAGGGATTTATGCTGTATGGTTTGAACACTTAAAATCAGAAAGGGGGAAAGTTTATATGCTTCTACTATATCTAAAACCTACTGGTACTTGTACTATACAAATCACTAGTCTAAGGAGCTAGGAGTTCTGGCAGAAGCTCATTAACAAAATTTATTCAGCCACCATTATCCGAGCATATATTTCCTTTCCTCCAACTGTGGTAACTTGGCAAGCAACACTCCGCAATCAAACCTCCCATCATCGTAGGACACAATGTGATCTTCAGAGGAAGAACAGGCTCTTTTTGTTGCTTTTATCGTGTAAAGTGATTTCCAAAGACCTTAATACTACGTTTGGATTGATGGAATGGAAAGAAAAAAGAAATGTAATAAAAAATAATGTATTAGATGATCATTTTGGATGATAAACTATTCTAGTGGAATGAAAATTCATTCCATCTCTTTGATTTTTATTCCATGCGAGAGGTGGTGGAATAAAATTCATTCTAATGGAATGAATATGTATGATAATTTTACCAATCATATTACACCACTCACTCCCACCAACAATTAAACATATACTTGAAATACCTTAAAATCATTTCATTCCTTCCTCCATTCTATTCCTTCGATCCAAACGCAACATAAATGGTTAAATATTACAAAATTCAAATTTTAACTTGAAAGATTCTTTCAGGCGCATGCTCTCCTCCACATTGGAGTCGCTAGTGTTTGTTCGATCAAACCACTATACTTGAAACTCGAAACGAATCACCAAGGCCATAGATATCATAAAACAGTAAAAACAGATCCATAACAGGAGACAACTTACTTCAAAAGTGCATGCGAGTTTTAAAAGGGCTAGATGAAAAAATAAAATATTGAAAGAATCCCCGGTTATGTTTACTTATCAAATGCATGTAAGACGCACCATCAGAACCAAAGTGTCACCAACTAACCTTTTGAAAAGGATATGTTTACTAGAATAGAATGATATACACTATCCAGATGAAATACATTCAAAGTAGTAGCACTTCTCTTTTGCAGGTGTTGTTAGTGACCGAACATTTTCTCCTCTGTAGAAGGAAAACAAGGTATATAACTTGGCATTGCATTAACTGACTATTAGTATATTTTAAAGGGTTCATTAAAAGCACCAATAAGGAAGACAAAAGAAAATGCACCATGAAAATCCACGTTCATAAAAGTACCTTTATAACGAGAACTAAAAATCGGATGTGCAGAAATCCATTCCATATGTATGCTCAACAATATGGCGATACCCAGGGCCGGCCCTGCCTTATAAAAAAAAAAGCATGCGCTTTAGGCCCCATTTTAAGGAAGGCCCCAAATTTTTGAATATCATAAATAATTCATATAAAAAGGTCTTATAAAAATATAAGCCAAATAATTTTTTAGGGCCCATAATCCAATTCAAATATTAAATATGTAAAAAAAATTAACAGTATAAAAAAAAGCCTCATTTAAATAAAAATTATTAATACTCCCTCCGTCCCAAAATAAAAGTTCTTCATTGATTTTTGTAGTCAAATTGACCATTTTTAAAATTAATAATTAAGCATATATATTTAGATTTAAAAAAAAATAAACATTGAAATTAGTACTAAATTTTATATAATTTATAATGTTTATAGGCTTTTTACATATATATTAAATAATAATAATATATATTTATTTAAAAAATGATCAATTTGACCATAAAAGTCAATGAAAGATGTACCAAACATAGAAAGCCTCATTAAAAATATCGCTTTAGGCCTCAAATTGTCTTAAGCCACCCCTGGCGATACCCCAAGCAGTGGCTTCATGCTAGCCAATTCATGCTGTAAGAACCTGTAAACTGACTCAGTTGTCATGGCAGCTATTCTAATGACAAAACCAGTTCCCTGCAGAAACATTAGCGGATAGCATGTGACACAGTGAAATTGATGGCTGAGAAACTTGAGATTTAAGGGATCAGATCAACCATCACATCGTTACATATAATTATATATTAATGACAACTATTACCATACATGCCACATCCAAGTCATTCGAAATTTCACATAATAATTATTAGAGGTAGCAATAAGGGTATAATGGAGCTCTCGGTTTTTCCTTTATAACGTGTTCCAAAGATCACGTATGGTCCATATGTTCACTGAGCATGGCTATTGTGCAGTTATGAGAAAGGTTAGCTGTTTCCATGCTAATAAACCCTAATTAACATTTATGTGTGTGTGTGCACACGTATATATATGATTTCTATTTATTTAACTTATGAAAATGAATCTTTTCTTTTTGGGAAAAGTTTTAAGGGAATGAACCATAGTTTTAAGATTAATTAAATTAATCATGCATGTATTCTTTTCATAAAAGGAAGATATTTTGCATCTGTTGTTTTCTTAGTATCATTAGTATAGACTGATTTTCAAGCAGATAAAGAACTTCAAATCTACAAGGAGAAGAATATACAATAAAGGTTTGTGAAGAACTCATTGAGCTTTCACAAGCCAATTTCTTAACTTTTCATTGTAATTAATACCTGGATCACTCAACTGCTAAAAGGCAGTCAAAACAGCTTACATATATCAAAATGCCGGTACTAGACCAAAATATTTGAGGTTGACAACAAAGTTACTAAAAAATTAATTGAGCTTTTATAAATTATTTTCTAAACCTTTCAAAGTAATTAATAAAGTTACCAGATCACTCAATTAAAAGGGAACCAAAATGCTTATATATATCAAACACAATCACCCTAGACCAAAATATTTGAGGTTGATGGACTCGTTGAGTCAGCAAACTTAATGTGTTCTAGAATATGTATCGTAAAATAGTCAGTCACCAGCTAGTAGGTAAATCCTGGATCGGAACTGGTCAACACAAGTCTGCAATGCTCAATCCAGTTAACATGATGAGCACTTACAATTCCGCAACTATATGGAAATTCAATGGAAATACCTTAGGACCAAAGGGACTGCAAGAAGCAACAAAGCTTGGTTTGGTCAAATGGTGAGATGTATGTGCACTTGAGTAGCTCCGTAAGCTAGTAGTGGGGATGTGTAAATGCTCAGACATCATATTCTTCACATCTTTTTTAGTTTTGTCTTGGACATGCTTTAACTTTGGCCTGCAACCAAGCAGTCAGTAATGATCTTAGGTTTATTCACATTCCAGTCATCCTTATTTACTAAAGTGAATGAAAAGCAGGATGGTAAAGGAAGGGGGAAGCAGAACAAAATATACCAACTGCCTACCCCAGGATTATGACCATTGCAATAACTTGGTAGTCTTGCATGTGTTCAGCAATACTAATAATGCTTCCCTGCTCTAGAAGTACCTTCCATAAAAGTAAAATCCAGTTGAAATGATAGACAAAGACATAAAGTCAGGGTAGCCAAATGCATGACTCTCA
Source organism: Hedera helix (assembly GCA_947179155.2). Classification (NCBI taxonomy): domain Eukaryota; kingdom Viridiplantae; phylum Streptophyta; class Magnoliopsida; order Apiales; family Araliaceae; genus Hedera; species Hedera helix. Next base: position 36,374,731 of record OX359273.1, read on the forward strand.
ATTCTAATTTTTTACAAATATTTGAAGGAAAATTTCTCAAAAATGTAAATGAGACTATTAACCAACTTTGATTTCAGCTATCTTCGATCACTCCAGATGCAGAAGTGACCAGTGGAAGTTCCTAAGAAAATAATATGTATGACTGAACATGCTTACATATGAAGAAGCAACATGAAAGGAAGGAAATCTGAGATAACTGAGTTAGTGCAAATGAAAGGAAACCTTTTAGAGAAACGAATAACAGAAAGGATAATAAGAAGAGCAAAAATCTGGAAAGGAAAAAAGAAAATAAAAGGTCCCATTCCTAACATATTACAACAGAACAAATTGCTTTTCAAAACAAAAACTCGAGTAAGGTAAAAATTACCACCTTTGGTTTACCAAAAATCCCACCTTAACACCTGTGATCCTAAAAGTTATGGAAAAACAGATTGTGGTTTTGAGCTATGTGACACAGAGTAAAACTGAGTGTTTTCTTTGCCATGTTTCATTAATTGATTGACTATACCACTTAACTCAAAACCACATCTTATTTTTTTTTTAGTTTTTAGGACCACATGTGGTTTTTTTGGGTAGTTACTAGGACTTTGTGGTAATTTGCATTTCACTACCGAAACCAAAATAACTTGACGATGGAAAGCCACCAAAGGATGATGTAGGATAACACTACTGCGATCTTCAAGAGTCAATGCATGCCTAGTGAAGTCAATCTCTAGTAGCAACTTAATTTGAAACAGCTAAGAATGGAAAAAAAAAGTACTCAGGAAAATACTGTTTTATATATCCATCAAGAAGAGTTTTACCGTGTCAAGAAACAAAGGCTCGTCTCCTTCCAAATATATGTGGTTTGTGCTTTTATAAAGTCCGAAATCCCATTTCTCTCCACTTTCATGACGCCCACTAGTAATCCAATCAACAATGAGCAAGCTTGAGTCAGACATGACTCTGAATACTTGCTTCTGAGAGTACTTCGCAGTTGAAAAACACGTCACTGGATCTGGAATGACAACCAAAAGGGCATCACTCCCAATTCTTGCCTGTTGCATGGCACAAATTAGCCGCCGTTATTAAACACGATTTGTGAAGCAATTAGCCAAATACAAAGATTTCTTGGGTAACAGAGAAAAAAGATGAAACAGAGAAAAATCTCTTAAATAGTTGAATACAAGTTTTAAGAACTCTGTTTCTTCAAGAACAAAACCACAACTAAAGGTGTATGCCTATGATGATTGATTCAACCAACAAAAAGACAAAGTTTCTTCTATGATAAAAACACCAATTGATAGTCATTAATTTTTTGGAGAGCAAGTATGACCCAAAAATTTTCAGGTTTTTCTTAGTTATTCAATGGCAAGCTAATTGGCAAAAAAAAAACAAAAAAAACAGATACTCCCCCCTTGACCCGTTCAATAAAAAGAGTCTCATTTGTAAATATTAAGGATGTATTTTTGCTCCATTTTTACCCGGAAAAATAATAAATTGTTAGTTTAATAATGGTGGTATGATAATGAAATTATGATGGCAAATTTAAGGACATAGCGCCATTTTTGTACTACTATCAATAAAAAGAGGACTTTTTTTGTGGGAATTCTTTTGGCAAATGGGACTCTTTTTGTTGAACGGAGGGAGTATGTTTTTCAATTTATCCATAGTTGTCTCATGTGTGTGGGTAACATTAAACATATCGAAAACAACACTTCTCCGGCTAATATCTTGAACAACAACAAGCATATATTATTCTGACCAGAAAGGCAAATGTAAATGGTAACAAAATGCAAAAATTTTATTAGGGAATATTATTCTATAATAAATCCTCTATAATCACAAACTTAGACAACCAAGATCTTGTATATCCGCAACAGGCCGTTACCTCAAAGATTTGTTCAGAGCACTTTGATGCCACACATTTGTATACCTATATATAAATATCAAATCAGAACACACATAATTTAGAAATCAGTAAATAATCAGAAGCAAATGGTAGCTAAAAAACCAACCTTTGTTGAAGCCTGGGTGGTCAAAACTGTTGTACAACCATCTCCAATTTTGAAATCACATGATATGGAATCTCCCTAACATATCCAGTACATAAATATCCATAATAAATTAAAGGGAAAAAATCAATCAGAGATAAACAGGAAAAACTTGTACATACAGATACAATTCCACCACCACAAGTGAGGGTATAAATCCAAACAGCATCAGTTTGAGAGGAACCCACCTGAAATTAAAACCAAAACTATGAACTGAAGCCATTATCCAAGTAATTTACACATTTTCTTGACATTACGATGAATAATCTCAGATGGGTATGCTTAGCTTACAGAAACTTCAAAATCAATTGGGTATATATATAATAGAGACTAATGTATCAATCACTGACCTTTCTGGGAATGATGAATTTGAGGGGATACTTTGAGAAGCATTTTGTTACCGTTGACTTCCCTATTACTCTCTCCACTACCAACTTTCCCGTTTCCATTTCTCCCTTTTGGTGTTCCGCCTTTTTTTAGTATTTTAAAAGCAATAGCAAGTTAACAACATCAGGTGTTCCAAGCAGTGTCGTGCGACGCATTATAAAATTCTCTAGAGGGATGAAAGTGTTAACTTGACAATTGAGGGGCTACTTTGTAACTAATTGATAACTTAGAGAAATATGTAATTCGGCCAAATATAGAAGAACCGGCCGCCTTTCCCACAGACAAAAGTGCCTCTGTTCCGTCCCTCAGCTTCCTCTTCAGTGAAGGACGCCTTGACTCACAACAACTCACAGGTAGATTTCTATTTCTCTGTCTATATTTTTCATCTCCCCTATTTATTGCAGAATTCAACATCGAAGTGCCCACCAATCTCAATTCAACCCATCCAATCGGTCACAATTCCGGAAAATGCTTCCCACTATGCTGCACCCGACTCCCTGCAAAAGCATTCACCCCTCCCAAAACAACCGCATGTACGAAGAGAACCCACAAAAGAACAAAAGAAGCCCGACCTGCCAACACACCGAAGCAACCACCCAATCTGTCACCGGCTCATCAGAAGCACAATAACAACCACCCCCGACGCCACCGATCTCCAAAAAAGAGATATCTCCCAACTAAGCGAGTCAGACAAACTAAATATTGCCAAAAAATGCCGACGACTTGTAAAGGCCCACGACAAATCTCCAGTCAAAACCTCCACAATTCCCCTCAACCACAACCAACAAAACAAACAACCGCTCACGACCCACCTCTTATAACTCACACTACTCAAACCCTGACCGACTCGGCTGAGACTCACCCGACCTCACCCCTAGAGCTATAACCACCAATCCCCTCTAACACGCCCCACACCTGGAACATCCACTAGGGCCAACCCCCAACCCTCCAGCTCCCGATACAATCCTTTCTCCAACCCAGAATTAGAACAACAATTTTCAACGTCCAGCTTCTGGCCTTTCAACGAAGAATTCACCATCCCAGCGCAATATTTCGAAGCCTTCAACTTTTCCCTTGACGACGACGCCCTCAATAAACTCACCAATGAAAAACTGATCCTCGGTTCTATGATCCATCAAGGCTGGGTAAAGTTACTCAACTCAACAAACTCATCTCACACTTATTTCCTGGCCGTGTACAACCGACTTCTCAAAAGAGAGGGGACAGGAGCCGGGTCGAATAAGATCATCGCTAAGCTAAAGGCCGATGTCAAGAACTCTCAGAAAGAGCGAGCCCTTCTCTAGAAGCATAACAACGAGCACCGAACCAAGTTCATGGACATTATCAAAGACTGTCCAACTCCACAAAGAAGTCATGATCTCAAGATCCAGAATCAAAACCTCTCCTCCGTCAACCAAAATAACCCTAACTCCTCCAACTCAAACAATAACTAACTGAGGTCACAACCTCAAACACCAAACTCTCCGAAGAGCTCCAACAACTTCAACACTAAAATAAAACACTCGAAGAGAAAAACGACACTTGACAATTAGACATATACGAGTACTGGTCATTTTATTTTAATATAAAAATTGACAAAATTAAGAAATAATTATATTGAATTTTTTAAAATACAGTGTCCAAAGAAACACTCCGTCTAAGTCTAACATAGTCTCGATATGCATGTTATAGCCAGTTTGGCACCTTAATTGCCGTTAATTTTTAAAGCCATAAATTTTTTGACTGCAAAGTGCTCATGAAACAGGATGTAAATTTATCAAATGCAAGTTTAATCTTTATCAATTGAAATGAAACTTGCAGGAATGCTGCATATGCCACCATGAAATCTGCATCTTAATGATATTACTTCTTTTGTCCTTTAACGTATATAGTATCGTTAAAATTGCAAAAAGCAGGGATAAAATCCTTAATCGAATTCTTGTGGACGAGCGTTTGATGACCCAAGTAAATAAAGCATTGTAACGATTATAAACAACAGAAACTGAAAAATACAAGCCAACAAATGCGATAGAGAACGTGTTATGAAAGGAAAGAAACCCTTCGAATTAAGGGGCATTGGAAAGTGAAGAACACTTTTGATAAGGGAGGATAGAGAGAAAATTGCTATATTCATGCAAGTTGAGTTTACAAGATTTGCAAAAAGTTTTGACCCTTTTAAACTGAAAACTTTATCGAGCAGCAAATTTGGACTTTAAAAACTGTTATTTTGAATTGTTGAAGCCGAAAACTTGGAGTTGTAAAAGCTGAATTCTTGACCTTTTACGTTGTTGAACTCTGTTTAATAATTCACATCAAAATCTGAATAGTGTTATAACTAACAGGTCTTGGAAGTAATAGAGCTATTATAGCTGTCCTACGTAGAAGCTGGCACATATAACTCTGCACACTTGTACAATTTCTCCCTGCTCGCTCGTTTCTCTCTTTTATTTATTGTCAATAAGAGGTAAAAACCATATACTTGACAACTTGATTGCATTAATTGCCGGTTTAGCTGCCAGGAGAAAATGTTTTCATATTAACAGTTTTTAAAGTCCAAATTTGTTCCTCGATAAGTTACCTTTTAGTGGACTTTAAAAACATTTGTTCCTTGATAAGCGGCTATTAATGCAATCAAGTCCAAATATCGTTTTTAACAGTAAAAGCCAGTGTATAGTAAACTAATATTACACGGATTTGGACGGAGTCCGGTTAAACACGATATTTTGAAGAGTCTGACCTGGTTATTTTTAAATTTATCAATTTTTTTACACTAATATGAAGTCCAGTACCCATATATTATGTTCAAAATGTCGAATGTTGGACACGGATACTTTAAGACAAAGTGAGAAATTCGTGTAACATAGATAGTAAATAATTTTTTGATGCACTTTAGGGAGATGTTTCTAGTAATTTTGAAGTTTTAAGTGTAAATACATTTTCAGCAATAAATCAGCTTCAAAACTTCTACAGCCAAAAAGTAATTTTATTATGCTACCAAAAAATACTTTTCAGCTCAACTTTTATATTCTTAAAAATGCTTTTAGTCAATTGCGCCGTGAAATGAAAACAAAATTAACTATTTAAAGAGGTGGAACTGTAAAATCGTGTTTATCGTTCCATTACCACTACAAATTAGTGAAGAAGGCCTAATTTTAATAACTGAAATGAAAAGGAAGGGAGCTGCATTTTCCACAAAGTAATGCACACTACTTTTTACGAGTTGGACTGGAGAAATGCCAGAAAGAGATGAAGAAATATTTACTTAAAAAACAAAGAAGAATGAATGGGCCATATGTAGTTGTATATCTGTTTGACTACATAAACCATTTCCTTATTTGCTGATAGGAATTTATACTGCCATAGACTCAAACAGTGTAGTGGGGTACTGCCTTTCTGTATACAAGTACTTTTTCTTTTTAGAGCAGAAAAATCTGCACCGCAACGGTTAGTGTTGAAAGCCTTTGATCACTTGGTTGGATTATTATGAGTAAAATTCAAAAAATTACGTGTAGTTTACCCAAATTATTTGGTCGTCATCTATAATTCGGAAACTATCGATTCACTACTTGTTTGATCTCAGAATTTTGAACTCTGAAATGTAGATGTGATTTTTAAAAATTCTACATGAAAAATTACTATTTTTTTTTTTTAAAACTTCGACAAATTCATTTCAAATATTGTAGAGTTTGAAAGCATTTGTAAGATCCATGCAGTGTGCTTAACCAAATTGAGACAGTAGAGAGCCTGCCTAGCGCCTAGACGAGGATTAAGCGGATCAAGCCAGAGATTTGTAGAATATTGATACTAACAAATTATGAGGGAGTCGAGCTTTGATATTTGAGCTTTGATATTAGTAGGGAAAATTTCAGGTATAACTGTATAAGGCACAACAAATAATCTCAATTCATTAGCTAAGTAGAGAAGGAAAACATGTGGTGGCATACTAGCTTCTACCTAAATTAATGCTTGTATGATACAGTACGATAGCAGTGTACGCTCAAACATTTCCTCACTAGCTTACACTTTCCCCTTTTGAATTACAATAAGATTGTGAAAGTGATGGTTAAAATGAGCTGTTATGCTATATGCAACATCATATTAGACACCTAAAATGATGAAAGTACTTGTTATGTCATAATCTCTTAATCTCATTTTCCTGTTGTTTCACTTCTTGCTTCTTCAGTTGCTGGCTTTGGTGCTTCTGGCCGTGGCGGCGGCGGGGGTGGTGCTGCTGCTGCCGGAACTCCACCATCAATGCAGTTCCTGCACTTTCGTTCTACCCATCCTTCTATGTCATTCTCACCGTTGCTGCCAAAATGCCGCCCTCCGCACAGCCGGGCAATGATCCCTGCAACCACACCAACTATTGTGATCACTGCTAACACAACCACCAGTGTCTCGATTGACCGGTGAGTGGAGTGACTTGGTTCAACCACCACCACCACCACTGGAGGCGCCTCCACTAGTGGTGGAAGCTGATTGTTTAACTTCTCTACCAGTGTCATCACGAACCTAACCATTAAGGGAAAGAATCTTGCGATACACGGGGGACTATATGTGTAGAGAAAAGATGTGCAAGTGAGACCAGGTGCTAAAACAGAGCAAGCAAATGAAGTGACTTTAAGTAAATAGTTGCCTGTAGATGAGACTAACTATAGAAATACTTATTTTGAAGTGTCAAAAGAAATAGAGGGATCTGGATTCCACGTATTTGCAAATGGGCAGTATTTAACGGTTTATAAAAACAAGTTCTATTGAATTTGAATAATATTTGCATAATACCCGTATAGTCTCATTTGTAATTGTATGGAATCAAGATCCGAATAGAGAGATAGAAGAGAGAGAGTATTGTAATGTTGTAAAAGTGGACAAAATGATGATAGGATGCCAACTTTGAAAATATTGTCCCGTTACTTTTTAAACATTGGATCTTCTTTATGTTATAATTTCTCATCCATCTTTTCTTTTCTTTTATTTATTTGGGATTTTCTATTCAAGCTGGCGTGGTTCTTTTGAGGTGCAAGCACAGTTAAAAGGCCAAAAAAGTCCTTGGCTCATGTTCATTAGTTTTGTACAAAAAGTAAGAAAACTACAGCTGCATGTCAGTGATGAGGTCTTACAATAGTTTTGTGAAATGTGACTGGTCTCATCTCAAGTGAAAATGGTTTGTTTGATTTCTCTTCCCAATTTGTCTTTTGTGATATCACATGTTATCGTTCATGTGCCCCAAGAACCAACCACCAAGTGGAGTAACTATTATTATTATTATATTTGTTTTTTTCTTTTTTGAAACTTCCCCTGTTTCACTGTTTGTTCAGAGTGATTTGCTCCTATTATGGTTATGTCATTTTGTGTAATGTTTGGCAGATATGAATCGCCTGATTGACTCAATTGACCATGAAGATTTTTTGTGGCAAGATTTCACGGCATTCAAGGGCCAACCCCTCTTGCTCATCATGTGAAGAGTTTTGTATTGCTTATGCTTTCGTTTAAAATGTAATAATTTTTCCATTGCATGTATTTTTTTCCTTTTCACCTAAAGCTTATTGGATTGCAATTTCATCGAATAATTGTTGAACAATGGTGTACAATTCATATATTTTTTTTTATATGAATTGCACACCATTGTTCAAGAATTACTTGAGATAATATTCTATCTATTATATGCACAAAACAAATTCAGTCGAGTATATGTAGGTGGAATATATTAACTTTAAAATTGAACAACTTAGATCAAATATCTAGTTCAAATCAAACCATAATTTACCAATGCCTAATCACCTTTTCAATAATATCTTCTTTGTTTATTTAAACTCACCGTCGACTCACCCAAAAATCATAACTGAAAATATTATTAATATTTTATTATCTCATATATTACGATGTGAGACTAATGTGTTATAAATTCCCTCACTTAAATACTTAAAGTTTTCGTCAAGTATCAGATAATCTAACCCTAGTTTTCAAGAGTCGGACCTAGTCTATGGTGCCTACATCTCTCTAAGAAGGCAAGATTAAAACGGTAAGGCTATGGGCGGTCAAGGTTTTTGTAGAGTGGCAGTAAAGGTGGCTGTAGAGTGACAATAAATGTGACTTATCTTTCAACTTTTTTCACTATCACCCTCCAAAAAACTTTAAAACCTTTATTAAATGGGTAAATGATACTAAAAAATCAATGAACTTGCACTTATTTTCTTATTTAGCCAACCAAGTATAAAATTTTCAAGTTAAAATTCAAAGTCAACAGAGAATTTATTTTTCCTTGTTTTCATAGACATTAGTTGATCAAGTTTGACAGCCTATTTTTAATTAAGTGACTTTTTAAATCATTTTCTAAACACCTAGCACTATTTCCTTCCACTTGGCACTCTCTTTCTCTTTCCTATACTTGTGTTTTGCTCTTTCCAATTTAAACCAACAAGAAAACCCCTAAAACGAATTAAGGCCCTGTTTGGGACCTACTTATAAGTTGAGCAACACAACTTATAAGTACGTAAGCCAAAAAAAACGTTCGGGACCAACTTTTTTGTTGCTTATATGTTAAAAAAAAAGTCGAAAAACATAAGAAACTAATTGGTTCTTATAAGTCATTTTTTTAAAGTCGGTCAACCATTATGAAATGACAGAAATAACCTCTTTTATTTTTCTAATATTTTTCTTACTAAAGAATATTTTACTAATATTTACATTTTACTTAACTTATAAGTTATTATTAACCGAATACATCCACAACTATTACTTATAATTCTCAACTTATAAATAAAAGTGATGCCAAATACTTTTACTTATATATCTACTAAAATTTTAACTTATAAATCTACTAAAATTTTAACTTTAAGTCAAAAAAACAAATCATTCTTGAACATGCCCTAATTGGGAACTTCTTCGTGTAGTTATTTTTTCTAAAGAAAATTAAGCATTATTGAATGATGGAAATTTCAAGTGTTGATAAAATGGAGGAATTTGAAAAAGAAAAAGGAGAAGAAGTTGAAGATGAAGATGAAATTGAATTGAGATAAAATGGAAGATGAAGATGAAATGGAGAAGATGAAGTTGTCCATAGACAGAAAAACCTACAAAAAATCAAACCCATTACACAAAAAATCAGTGGATTCTTCTTCTTCTTCTTCTTCTTCTTCTTCTTCTTCTCCCAAAATGGGGGTTCTTGATTTTATAGAAGAGGCCTAGATCAGTGTTTTTTCGAGATCCGTTGTGACCCAAATGGATCGAACAAGGGATCAACAATCAAAGCATGAGATTCATGCTCACTCTTAGGCGATAACAAGCTCGAAAAAAGAGATAAGAGAAGTTTATTTTCCCTTCTTCCTTCATCTCTTTTCATCTTTTTTTTCCTTGATCTAGAACATTTTAAAAATGAATTGGGATGAGCCGTAGACTCAAACATCTTGGGATTGAATCTCACTTGCAACAATTGTTAAGGCAGAAATGCTAATGGGATCATGGATCTTAGAAGGGCTGGTCCGGGCTGGGGAGATTAGTCCGACTGCGGTTGAAAAACCCCACGTTATAAAAAAAAATGAATTGGGGAATTTTAAGGTTAGGGTACACGTACGGCTCAATTCGCATAAATTCCTCATTTGCAAACACGACTTTATTTAGGGATTCATTTACCAACTACTTTTTCTGATGAATTAACACATTACCTATTACAAGTATAATAAGTAATAAAATTACACCGTGTAGCTAGTTTTGGGGACAGACACAAACTAAACTGTGGACGGGTTGGACTTTTCACCATTAGATCTAGAATTTGACAACCAAGATTCGTTGTAAGGAATCTTAATTTTATAACTGTGGCTATGGAACACTCCCCATATATATATACATATATTATATATTTATATACATGTGTGTGTGTGTGTGTTTTAATTTTTGTCTAGTTGTTTCTTGCTGAGATTATTGTCAATATTACTATGATATGAAATTTATAGAGTTCACTTTTGGATTTGAGCTAGTAATGCAGTTTGCATTCAAGCTTAGGACATGCGGACCTTTGAAACAGATTCTAAAGGACCTGTTGGAATATAGATTTGATAAATTTTTTTTTTACTGAAATGAAGGTGATAAATGGATGATTGAGAAGATCAAGAAGCAAGATTTTTTTTTATTTATGGAACTTATCCCAGATAAATAAATTCTTTTGATGAACTTTAGTAGTTCTTCCAGTAAAAAGGAAGAGGAGAAGAAGAATATAACAAAGTCTCACTGTTTTCTCCTGCTTGAATTGTAAAGGTGAAGCACTAAGATATGTATATTCTACAGCTGCACAAAAATGCTGTCGAGAGTGAGAGTGAATATCATATTCCAGTGAATGATTACTGGCTGACAAGAAATACTTCAACCATCATTACTGGCCCGTGGCTGTTTATGAGTTCTATTTTGGGGGTAAGAGAAGGGAAGTGAAAGTTTAAGGGAGCTTTTGGCAAATTATCTTAACGATCTAGGATATGGCCATGTCTTATTCATGCCAAAGCTTAGTGTACAGGCAGTAACATGCCGGCAGGCATGACTGCATGTGGCCAGGTATGTGGCAGAAAATGGAATACTGTCCTTTCCAGAACTCAATGGGAATTCTGCACAGACTGCTCATGTATAATAGATGTAGTGACAACCTATCAAAAGGTTGTGCATTAGAGGTTTTGAGGGGTGCAGCAACCACCTCAAACTTTTAGATTTAAAAACGTATAATGAATTAGGAGATGATGGACGGTTACTAGAGTCACATTGTTTACGAGGGCCATTGGTTAGATTTGTTTATTCCAGAAAACTGGCTCAACTAATACTGGTCTGAATGTTTGCTGGTTAGAAGAAAACAGTCAAAATTTCGATGAAATGAAAGTGAATATTCAGTGTCGTTTTTTCTTTACCTTGCTGGACTGTCTGTTATATGAAGGTCCATCATACGTGAAGCTTAGTTGTGGTTATAGGGTTTAGTAAACTATATTCCGGTAGTATTTAGTAGATAATCTCAAGGTGACTGGGAAGGAGAACTTGCCCGCTGATGAAAGTCGCCAATACCGGATCAAAATATTGCAATTTGACTTTTTAACTGAAGTCAGCATAGTTCTTCATCAAGCATGGTTCAAAGCATGTATTTATGTTTGTACACCATAAGCTTGAATATACCCTACAGGTAACTGCTCTAGTATATGTTTTCCCTACAGCATGAATATATGTTTGTACGTCAATCCTTAAATATTAAGTTGCTTAGAAGGTTTATTTGTGCTGGGGGAAACAAGCATTGTACTGCTTGATCAAGAAAACTAAGGCATGTCTTATCTTTCCACTTAAACCTGAAATCATCTTAAATGCCGAGCCGAGCTGCAAGCCTTCCCTTCGCAAGGCTACTTTGATACCTTTCTCTGACCATACCGAATTAAATGCTAGCTAATAGTCTTGGAATTTTTTCTGTGATAAAGTTATTGTTCACATCTGTAAGAGCAGCTCACTGAAGCCATTCAGAATGGAGGTTAAAGCATAGTAGTGTCTCAAATTTGATAATCTTGAGCAACAAATTTTACTAGGATTCTGTGTAAATGTTTGATTTGAGCAACTTTATTTGGTTTGCTAACATATAATAGACATTACTAGGTCTCACCCGGCTTGTCAGGTGCGAAGCACACACTGTGCTTGGAACAATGCAAAATGCAGTGTGTTGGTTCAGGTAATTTAAGCTTATTAAGGGAGTATAAATAAGGCTTGTTTCTAACTTTGTTGCGACTGAATTTAGTTAGCCTACAGAACATTTACATTGTGATAAAATCAAATACTCCTATAAAAAATTTAACTGCAAGGGTTGGTGACATTCATTTTTTTAATTTCCCTTGTTTTGCTTGGTTTGGTTACTTTTGTATCCCCTCGTTACAAAAGGAAGTGACTAGAGAACAAATCAGCAGCAAAACAAGGTGAATAAACCTAAGATCATTAGTGGCCGTCTCTACTGAAATCAGCAGCAAACAGAACAAAACGATAAAATAACTACTACGTGTCTGGAAAAAGTATCATTTTCAATATAAACTACAAAGTAGGACTCATGTTCCGGTGAGACAAGAGTATTATTTTCTACCAATGAAGAACCATGATTAGTATACTGTCAAGTACAAGATATACCAAATGTCTCAAATTATTTGACGATGAGATTTCCAAAACTCCATAGCTTATACAGTCATCCCCTAACTAAGGGTATTCCACTACAGAAGGAAACCAAAGTGACGCAAGAAACTACAAAACTATCTTGCATGATGCTTCATCACTAACGCACATGCAAAATACAGAAAGCAAAGAGCTGATATATGAACTACTACATAACCTTGTCTCAATGCCTCACATTGGTGAAGAGGAGTGAAACTCCGTATTTGATACATAAATCGATCGCATCATTATCTCAGATGCTTCCCCCAGGTTCCGCAATTACACCAACCCCAATGTCACATGCTTCTTCAACTGCATCTTTCCAAGCTGTTTATAGAAAACAGGCATCAGGTTAGAGTTGGATAAAAGACCACCAAAAATTACAGATCCTTGAACTGGTATAATACTATTAGTTGAGTAATTGAATCTTTACCAAACGGAAAGAATGCATCACTGGCCAAAGCTGCACCTTTGATCTCGTCTCCTGCTTTTCTTAAAGCTATCCTCAAACTTTCCAAACGGTTTGGCTGCCCACTTCTCATACCTAACATACAATTATTCTGCAAAATAATGACCATGATCAGAATGAATATTTGCAGGAAACAGTATTTTGAAGCTACGGTTATTACATAAGGTTCAGAAATTTACTAACCTTTGTGATCACAATAGCATTGCTTTTCACGTGCTTCACTCACAGCCATGCAAACTTTGCATCACAAAGCTCACCTTCGAGTGGGGCCTAAACGGAGACTGCTTTGAATTGGTTATCTTCCGGAGTTAAATCATCAGAATCCTGAGCAAACCAACCACCGCCAACTTGTCTAAGTGAAATCTTTCCTTTACTATTTTTGCTTCCCTCAAGGATTCTCAAAGTCTTGAGACTTTCCACGGAGGACCTCAAGACCTTTTTTTGTATACTTGGGAGCAACAACAATCTCATAGAAAATTCGAGTTTCTCCATCTGTTGGACTTCTAAATTCTCGTATATCCTTGGCAAGAACCTTTCAAACACATCAAAGTATATGTTAGGATGTATTAAAAGGGGTTCTCATCTTTTCCTGTCACAGCTTCTTAAGGCACTATGGATATGAACAATGCAGCAGAGCAAATTCCCATAGGATTTTCTTTTGGGGGTGGGGGAGGAGAAATGATAGCATGCGAGCTTGCATATTAAAATGGATTCCCCACCTTACTATGATGCAATGTGATTGGTGAAATGACATGTCCAAGAAGGTTGTATCAAAATAAACTCAGCCAGCAAAAAGTCATTAGATCTTGTAAAATACGATGAGCTTTTTACCTCATTAACTTCTATGTTGAAGGCGACACCACCAAAAGCACTCACTGGATCTGCTTTCACAGCTAACCTATATGCTTCGATTATATCATCACATGAAGCTACCCCACAAGGATTTGTATGCTTTACAACAACACAAGTAGGCTTACTGAACTCACAAACACAGTTCCAAGCTGCATCAGCATCTAGGTAGTTATTATACGACATCTCCTGCACCAAATAAAGTATATTTGTTACTTACAGTTTTAGCATCTGTTCTTTGCCAGTGAAAAAAACTATTAGAATGTAATGATAAGAGTACAACTGTTAGAAGACTAAGTTAGAGAGAAAGCAATTGACACTTGGTCTCAGATCAGATGTAAGTCAGCTCAAAACTTGTATATAAATTCATTCAAAAACATGTTAAGATAAGTACTCTTACAAGAAGTCGTCATTGGCTACAGATCAGAAGGTAATTTGGCACAACTTTTATCAGTACAATCACGATGTATAACAGCAAGAATACAACCATTATACACTGTTATTCACTTTTTGTTGTGATGAAACCAGACACGGCAGCAGCATGATCCAAACTGAATTATTACTTGAAATAAAATTTATCACTTCATATACAATAAAGGGGCAAATTAAACATATAAAACTATTTATCAGAAGCGATATAATCATATAATGATCAAAACTAAGGCCTGGAAATAATGATGTTATGAAGATTGTAATGTTTCAGTCGCACCTTGCCATGATGTTGAATAACAGTTGCAATACCACCCGCATTAACCGCAGAGAGACTCTTGAACATAAAATGCAGCCTTTTGATGAGGATTTTCACCATAACGAAGTGAACTTTTGAGTGAGAGAGGCAGTGTTAAGCTGGGAGGAAATTTGTCTTCTGAAACAAAATAAACCCCATTAATATGTGCACTAAATCCAAGGAGTTATAGACTCATATATCTTTAAGTTGTCAAATTGGTTTACATAGCGTAATGAAAAATAATTTCATATGCAAAACATATAATACTAGTTGGATCTGTTCTTGATCAACTCATTTTAAACAGCTGTAAACGTTTTAGTTGTTGGCGTGAGTCACACAATTAACCAGCTATGGAAATCTTAGATTTAGGAATCCCTTCACTCAAGGGTCAAACATGATTATAGCCATAAATATTGTATAGCTTCCTAATATAGTCTCTTGTATCTCTACATGTAGTACTCTGTTTTATGGAATAGACACAGAAAAATTACATTGTGACGTGGTATCGGAGCGTGATCTTGGGTTCCCTGGGTTCCCTGTTTCTTGATCAAACAGGTCCAGATCTTGCTTGACATCCATGGCTGACTCCACCGAAGCCATCCTTGATAATCTGACATCGAAAATGGCAGTTCTTGAAGGGTCCAGACTTCTCCCTCACCCATCACTGATTCCCCGATGGTTCCAATCAGCATCAAGTTGGATGGTTCCAACTATGGATTATGGTCCCAGGTTGTTGAGATGTACATCTCCGGAAAAGACAAACTGGGATACATCAATGGAGACTACCCCCAACCACCAGAAACTGGCCCCTCCTTTTGTAAGTGGCACACTGAGAATGCCATGGTGAAAGGCTGGTTGATCAACTCCATGGACCATTCCTTGGTCGTAAATTTTATTCGCTACCCAACAGTGAAGCAGGTATGGGATTCTGCTGCCACAACATACTTTGACGGAACTGATACCTCGCAGGTATACGAGTTCAGATGTCGTGTATCTCGAATGAAACAAGCAGGCGGATCTATAGAAAAATGCTATAACAATCTACAGGGTTTGTGGTGAGAGATCAATTTTCGTCGTCCGAATCCAATAGAATGTGCAAATGACATACAAAGCTACAACTCCATTCTACAGGAGGAGCGAGTGTACACTTTTCTCGACGGACTAAATGACTGAGTGGATCATGTTCGGAGCGATGTTCTACTCCTGAAACCTTTTCCTTCAATTGAGCAGGCATATGCCCACATTCGAAGGGAAGATCTCCGACAATCTGTGATGATATCGGGAGTGGAAGCAGTGGCTAGTGGTGCTGTTATGGCTATCAAAGGCGTGAAATCTGGTCAGTCACAAACTTTGCTGAAGTCTGGGTCATTCTTACGATCCAAGGGTCATTCTGATGGGAATAGGTGCACTCACTGTGGGAGTACAAAACACTCTCAGGACACCTGCTTCAAATTACATGGCTACCCAGACTGGTGGCATGAATTATAAACCTGAAAGAAACGAAATGCTCCTGCAACTGAAGACGTCCTGGGTCGAGCAGAGGTGGCCACGGCTCTCTCATGTATCCCTTATTCCCATGGCAGAACTTTCTACCTCAATCCTGGATCAAGGTAATTGTGGTCAAGTTTTTTGTAGCTCTACTACTTGGAATGATGGTGCCTAGATTATCGACTTTGGAGCAACGGACCATATGACATTTGATCCAAATGACTTCTCCAATACAACTCAGCCAAGGAGGACTTGCATTGCCAATGCAAATGGGGAAACTTACCCAGTCACAGGGGCTGGAACCGTGCCCCTATCTCCCTCCCTCTCTTTAGCTCACACACTTCTTGTTCCATCTCTCTCCAATAAGTTGATGTCTGTAAGTCAAGTTACTGAAGAGCTTAACTGTGTCGTACTGATATACTCTACTTTTTGCCTTCTCCAGGATGTTCTCAGCAAGGAGATCATTGGGCGTGGTATTAAGAGGGGGGGACTGTAATACTTAGATGACTTCAGCCCAGGCAAAGCAAATCACACACACCATCAAATCAGTAGCGATGAAGCAGATTTGGCTATGGCATAGACGCTTGGGGCACCCATCATTTGGCTATCCCCGGCATCTACTCCCATCTTTATTTTCCCGTTTGCAGAATGTAGACTTTGTGTGATACATGTATCAAGGCTAAAAGCCAACGAGTTTCTTATCCAGTTAGCTAGAATAAAACGAATGTTCCATTTGCCTTGATACACTCCGGTGTGTGGGGACCATCCCCAATAACTACTTATTCTGGTTACTGTTGGTTTGTAATTTTTGTCGATAATTGTACTCGAATGACGTGGCTCTGTCAGCTGAAAACCAAAGACGAAGTTTTCACTGTTTTTCAAGCATTTCATGACATGATTCAGACTCAATTCTCTTCCAAAATAAAAATTCTTCGTTCCGATAATGGTGGTGAATTCATCAACCAAAGATTTCAAGCCTATTTCCAACAACATGGTCTCCTTCATGAGACCTCATGCTCTCAAACACCACAACAAAATGGTGTGGCCGAGAGGAAATATCGGCACATTCTGGAAACATCCCATGCTCTACTCCTTGGAGCAATAGTGCCGAGTTGCCATTGGGGGATGTTGTGGCTACTGCCGTGTACTTAATCAATCGTATGCCAATTAAAATTCTAAACTTTAATGCTCTCTACCCATGTATCCCTTCCTTCAATATTGATGCTTCCTCCTCGAATTTTTGGGTGTGTTGCCTTTGTCCACCTCCACAAGAATCAACGTACCAAACTGGACCCATGTGCTGTTAGGTGCTTATTTTTGGGCTATGGTTTACATAAAAAGGGCTTCCGGTGCTATGATCCCACTACCAACCGAACCCATATCACCACGGACGTTACATTTCTTGAGTCCGAGAATTTTTATCCTTCACCGGTACCCAATTCCTCCCTTCAGGGGGAGACTCAAGTAGAAGAGTCGAATTGGTTGATGGTCCCCTCGAGTGAGCATGGAACTAGGAATAGAGAGGTTGAATCGCTTGAGGTACAACCAGAAATTGAACATGCAGAATTGAGAATTGAAGAACCTAGAAATGAAGAGGCCGAAAATGAAGAATCAGAAAATACAGAGTCCCCTCACTCCTCAGTACCCGAAGACCCTCCTCTTGAGAATGTCCCTGAAGTACTCCCACTGCACCTTTACATGCTAATATCCTGGATTCTTCTACTGGTTATATGTTGCCTCTTAGACACAATCGTAGGAAACCACCGAATAGATACTCCCCGGATGAAGAAGAGAGAAAGTCCAAGTACCCAATTACAAATTATGTATCTACTCAAGGTCTGTCCAAGCCTCTCAAGACTTTCACTCAAACATTATCCTCATGCCATATTCCTGATAGTGTTAAGGGGGCGTTATCTGATCCAAAGTGGGCGCAAGCAATGCAAGAAGAACTAGAAGCCTTAAAGAAAAATAATACCTGAAAGTTGGTTCCATTACCAGAAGGAAAAAAATAGTAGGATGCAAATGGGTGTTCTCTATAAAATACAAGGTTCATGGATCAATTGACCGATACAAGAAAAGACTTGTGGCAAAGGGTTTTACCCAAACGTATGGTATAGACTACTTAGAAACACTCTCACTAGTAGCTAAATTGAATACCGTTAGAGTCTTATTGTCTCTTGCAACAAATTTGGACCGGCCACTACATCAACTTGACGTGAAGAATGCTTTTCTTCACGACGATCTTGACAAGGAGGTATACATGGATATTTTGCTAGGATATACAAGATCTACTAAGACCAAAATTGTTTGTAAATTGGAGATAGCATTGTACGGACTAAAACAGTCACCGCGAGCATGGTGTAGCCAATTTAGTTCAGCTATGAGGAAGTATGGCTATCACCAAAGTAACTCTGACCACTCTTTTATTGAAACATCGACAAAGCAAGGTGACAACATTAATAGTCTATGTGGATGATATGATAATTACGGGGGATGACGTCGAGGAGATCTTGAGGCTACAAGAACAACTGTCTACTAAGTTTGAAATGAAGAACTTGGGAGGGCTTAAGTATTTTTTGGGACTAGAAGTGGCGAGGTCAAAAAGGGGCATATTCCTCTCTCAACGGAAATATGTACTAGACTTATTGACAGAAGTGGACGCCAATTGTGCAGAAACATAGGCTTGGGGAATATTCGGACCAAGTGTCAGCCGATAAGGTGAGGTATCAAAGACTAGTGGGAAAGCGTATTTACTTATCTCACATTCGCCCAGACATTGCTTACGCCGTTAGTGTAGTAAGCCAATTTATGCATAATCAGAATGAAGACCATATGGGTGCCGTAATTCGAATCCTCTGCTATCTAAAGTCATCACCAGGAAAAGGACTAATGTTCTCCAATAATGACCATCTGAATATTGAAAGGTACACGGATGCAGACTGGGCAGGGAATATCTTGGATAGAAAGTTTACCTCAGGCTACTTTACATTTGTGGGAGGAAACTTAGTTACATGGAGGAGTAAAAAGCAGAAGGTAGTGGCATTGTCCAGCGCTAAAGCTGAGTTCCGAGGCATGGCAAAAGGATTGTGTGAGCTTCTTTGGTTTAGAAGTTTGCTAACAGCGGTCGGTTTTCGTCCTGGTTCTGCAATGAATTTATTCTGTGGTAACAGAGCCGCCATCGACATATCTCACAATCCAATTCAACACGATCGCACCAAGCATGTGGAGGCAGCCCGACATTTCATCAAACAAAACCTGGAACAGAAGATTATTCAGTTCCCTTTCATTAAATCTGAAGATCAGTTGGCTGACATTCTTACCAAGGCAGTTTCCAGTAGAAACTTCTATGACTCACTTGACAAGTTAGGTGTTAGAAATATCTACATACCAACTTGAGACAGAGTGTTGGCGTGAGTCACGCAATTAGCCAGCTGTGGAAATCTTAGATTTAGGAATCCCTTCACTCAAGGGTCAAACATGATTATAGCTGTAAATATTGTATAGCTTCCTAAAACAGTCTCTTGTATCTCTATATGTAGTACTCTATTTTATGGAATAGACACACAGAAAAATTAAATTGTGACATTAGTATCCCACTGCTTCCAATGACCTCGGAAAAAGTCTCATCAGTCTTCATACACAGGTACTCTGAAAATGCAGCGGCCATTTTAGTTGTTCATTGCTTCTGTTTATCCTAATTATACATTTGGTAATTTCGTATATTACTTGGTTTCCACGATGACCTTGCTATTGGAAGATGTCTCATTATGACAATGTATTTCCAAAATACATCATTCTACAAATGTCTTAACTTCAAATAAAGATTAAAGCAAAAGAGATTACCTCCCACAGTGTGCTTCCACAGCCACTCTGAAACTGCAGGATCATAAGAAGCAACATGTTGGAAAGCCTTCCAAGCCAGCTTCCTCCTAAACTGGTCATCAGCCTTAATTCCCTTTAAGAGACTCTAAAAGTTCAGGATAGTCTTGTGAATCAACAACGACCAAGACATCCTTGTGATTGAGTTAGTAGAAATCTGACATAGATAGTAACAAAAAAGTGAACCTCCCATATTAGTTAATGCATAAAGATCCATAAAATCTTGACCCATAAAAACAGTCTTGTAGATTCTTTGGAAAAAGTACTGTCCATTCGGATTTGACAAGACTAAAACAAATAGTGCAGTGTGGCATATTACAGACCAACATATTACCCAAGTGTTATCAGATTATCATTCACACAGTCTAGGAAAAGCAATACATGGCCTTCATGCTCACAAATAAACCATAACCCAATATCACAATATAAGACAGGGGTACCAAGTTACAGTTCTAAGTGATATAGAATGGGAGGAAGCTGAAATAACAGGAATTATAGAAACTTAAAGCGCATTAACAGCCATCAAGTCAATGTAATGGCAAGGGATAGAAATGAATGATCATTTCTTTACTTTTATTGGAACCAACTCACAAGCAAACAGCTTCTAGAATATCATAAGATAATGCAGCATTAAAATAATATTCCTTCTCTACAACACTTTACTTCTGCTTATTAATGCAGAATCCAATTTTGATGACCATCATGACCCAAAAAAACCAAGCACTTACCAAAAAAAAAAACACAAACACCCAAGCCTACTCCAAACTGTAGAAGCATCAACAGTTAATGCTTAAAATTAAAATTATCCTTTCGTTGAAACTCTATGGAAATGTCAAATCTGGGTCCTTTTCAAATTTCATTTTGCACAGTTTTCTTTAATGAATGTTAATTGTATAGAGAAAGACAAACTAATTGGGATTTTTGGAAGAATAAAAGATAATCAAGAGTTTCTTTGAGATAAATAACCTTTGCGGTAGCTCTGATCATGGCAGGGCCAGCAATGTCTATATTCTCAATTCCATCCTCGAATGATATTTTGCTGTTGGAAGTAACTTTATCATAGAAGGGGTACAAGTTCACCACCACCACATCAAGTGTAGGTGCAAGACAAGTGCTTTAAAATAGCTGCTGTTGTAGGAAAATGGAAAAGGACCAAAAGCACATCAATATTAATTTAATTTTGCACAAGGACTGCCGTAGATATTTATGTTCTATCCAGCATTTTGATTCCTTAAAAGTTCTGAAAATGGAAACGAAACTCAGAGGACACTCCCACAACTTATATAGAGGAAACAGAAAATCCTTTCCCATGCCTTGGTGATAACAAAGTATTGAGACTCAACAATTCCATGCTTATCAAGAGCTTCCATGTGATGGATTTGGTCTCTTCTAGCAAGAATTCCTCCATGTATTATAGGATGTAAAGTTTTAAAATGTCCGTCAAGCTGTAAAAGAACAAAGAAAATCATTTGCATAATCTAAGTTGTAGTCACTGCACATAAAATTAATCTATAGACCATCTAAGGAAATTCCTCCATGTATGCTAGGATCTAAACAATTTTTGGGTGTTATAGATGGACAAGCTTACCATTTCCAGAAAACAGGAAAGTTCTTCCACTTTAGTTACAGAAGCCCCAGCACTATCCAATGCAGATGTTGTTCCTCCAGTTGAAACAATTGTGTATCTACATATTTGTAAATATATAAAATAACATTTAAAAGTGGTCATCACAAGAGATATCATACACCACAAGCTGCCAAGAAAAAAAGGCTGTTTCAAATATATGCGGGGCTAGTTGCCAGCTAAGTGACATTTAAACCAATATTAGCCAACTTAACAAATCTGTCAAAGAAGCTTCGCATGATGTTAAAATTTCTTATTTCTTTTTAATTCTTACTTTCTTAAGTAGATAATGTTGTAACCCGCTTTGTAGTTTGATGTAGAACAATAATATTACCACATGAATCGAATGGTTGACCACTCTTTCCTTAAGACTATATTCGCCCCTTACTTTTGCTACACAGGGTTACTGCGAATTAATCTCCCAAGATAAGATAGACCCAGATTTTACTCAGTACTAGAATTTGTTGTGTAGAAACAAATCTAGTGCAAAACTATAAATGAGAAAGAAGAAAATTATAGCAAGACAAATTATTAAGAATAATAATTTTTTCCAAGAACTTAAGAAGGATTTGGAATAATTTGAAATACTTGTTTTGGGTAGATTTGCAACCTATTTATAGGTTTCCAAACACCCCTTTGAGGAGATATGTTGAAACATTGCATTATTGCCACGTTGGCTGATTTCTGACATTTGTAATGTTAGTTGGCATCTTTTAAAAAATAAATTGTAGAAATGTAGTTGCCATGACTTGAACCCAAATCCTTAACATTACAACTCTTTTCTCTTAACCAACTGAACCATTTCATTTATTGGCTATATCAACAGTATATAATATATTTACTATATACTTTATAGATTTAAAAATATCCAACAATCCTCCCCTATTTTCATAATTTTGCAATCCTTTTTCTTTTAGCTTCTTCTTTCTCTTATTATATATAGCATACATAAGTAACAGGTGTCTTTCAACTTTCTCCCTAGAAGTCTTACATATTACATCCTTACTTAGGCATTTTGTAAAAGGATCCGCCAAATTTCCCTTTGACTTGACATGGTTAAAGGTGACAACCCCTTTATTGATTTGCTCCCTTACATAACTATGTCTTAAACTTATATATCTAAACTTTTCGTTATAAACCTTATTGTAAGACTGTGATAATGCTGCCTCATTATCACAATATATTGAGATAGTTGTCATTGGCTAGGACCAAAGTGGTATCTTAAATAATAAATCCTTAAGTCATTCGACTTTTACAATCACTAATAACGCAACAAACTCGGATTCCATAGTTGAATGTGTTATCAAGGTTTGTTTCTTGAAACCCCAAGAAATTGCCCCTCCTGCTAAAGTGAATATCCATCCATTTATAGACTTTATTTCATCTGAATCTGTTATCCAGTTTGCATCCGTGTACTCTTCTACCACAGCTGAGTATCTTGTATAGCATAATGCATAGTTCATTGTGCCTTTAAGATATTTAAGTATCCTTGCTACTGCATCCCAATGAACTTGACCTGGATTATGAGTAAACATACTCAATACTCCAACCACAAATGCTATATCGGGTCTAGTACACTGCATTGCATATATTAGAATACCGATTATACTTGCATATTCTAACTGAGATATGTTATTCCCTTTATTTGGAAATAACTTAACAGAGTGATCATATGGGGTAAAGGCTATCTTGCAATTCTTGTGATTAAATTTCTTTAACAATTTCTTAATATAATGAGACTGAGTTAAATAAATGGTATCCTGAGACCGCACAATTTTAATACCTAAAATTACATTAGCCTCCCCTATATCTTTCATATCAAAGGTAGCAGAAAAAAATGCTTTAGTTTCTAATACTAATTTTTCACTATTACCAAAAGCAAGCATATCATCAACATATAAACAAATTATAACACCAAAACCTTTATTAAACTTAAAGTAAACACATTTATCTGATTCATTTATTTTAAATTCATTGGAAACAATCATTTGGTCAAATTTTTCATGTCACTATTTGGGTGCTTGTTTTAGACCATATAAAGATTTAACAAGATTACAAACTTTTCTTTCTTGGCCTTTCAAAACAAACTCTTCTGGTTATTCCATATAAACTTCCTCTACTAAATCACCATTTAAAAAAGCAGTTTTAACATATATTTGGTGTATAACAAGTTTATGAATTGATGTTAATGCAATTAATAACCTAATGGTACTAATTCTTGCTACTAGAGCATATGTATCAAAGTAATCAATTCTTTCCTTTTGTTTAAAACCTTTGGCTACCAGTCTAGCTTTATACTTATCTATGGATCCATTTGGTTTTCTTTTCCTTTTAAAGATCCATTTACAGCCAATGGATTTACAACCAAGAGGTAAATCTACCAAGACCCAAGTCTTGCTACCCATGATAGAATCCATTTCATCATTGATGGCTTCTTGCCAAAAACCTGAATCTTGAATGGACATAGCTTCTCTAAAAGTTAATGGATCTCTATCACTAGAAACATGCTCAGTCACAAAAATATTAGAAGAAACAATATCATCCATGTTTCCTTCTACTAGGTACATGTAAAGATCAAGGCCATATAATTTTCCTATCCTTGCTCTCTTACTTCTTCTTGGTTCTATTTCTTCAGTAGATAAAATAAGTTTTATTTCATCATTTGTTTCATGATGAATTGTTTCTTGATCTTCTTTATCAATGTCTTCTCTTGACCTTTCCCTAAAGAATGAATTCTCAAAGAACTCAACATCTCTAGATTCCAAAATTATATTTTGGCTAACAGAATCTGTGGATTCCATAGTCAAGAATTTATAGGCTTTGCTATTTTGTGCATAACCTATAAAAGCACACTTGATTGTTTTAGCTCCAAGCTTAGGCATTTCAGGATCAATTAACCTTACTAACGCCCTACATCCACACACCCTTAAATGGTCAAGAAAAGGTTTTCTCTTTTTCCATAATTCATAAGGTATAATGTGAGTTTTCTTATGGGGTATATGATTAAGTATATAACAAGCAGTCATTAATGTTTTCCCTTATAAATTTTTAGACAAACCAAAAGTAAAAAGTAACGTATTAATCATTTCTTCAAGTGTCCTATTTTTCTGTTCTGCCACTCCATTTTGTTGAGGACTATAAGGGGTTGTAGTTTGATGAATTATACCATAATTCTCACAAAAATCATTATAAGAGAAGCATTTCCCTCCTCTATTCAATCTAAGAATTTTAATTCTTCAATCTAATTGATTTTCAACTTCAGCCTTGTAGATTTAAAAATTTTCTAAAGCTTCATTTAGTCCTTAACAAATAAACTTGAGTGTATCTAGAGCAATCATCTATAAATGTTATAAAATATATTTTACCTCCCCTAGTTAATATGCCTCAAATTCACAAATATTGATATGAATTAATTCTAATAATTGCGAATTTCTTTCTACTTTTTTAAAAGATTTCTTGGCAATTTAGACTTAACATATATAACACATTTTTCTAAATCAGAAAAATTAATCTTAAGAATTAAACTAAGATTACTCCTGCTACGTATACTTTTATAATTTACATGTTCTAATTTAGCATACCAAGTATCAAAAGTAAAAACCATATAAGCAAAAGATGAATTTTTATTAATAACATTTAGTTTGTACATGTCATCAAATTCATATCCTTTTCCAACATACATGCCGCCTTTGAACAATACAATACAATTAGCGTCAAAAAAGACTTTTATGCCATGTTTGTTTAAAAGACTAACAGATACAAGATTTTTCCTAATTTTTGAAACATGAAGAACATCATTAAGAGTGATTGTCTTTCCGGATGATAACTTGAGAACCATCTTGCCTTTGCCCATCACTTTTGCAGTTGATGAATTTCCCATGAATAGTTCTTGACTATCCTTCATAGGTTCATAGGTTCATAGGCTTTAAACATTGCTTTATTCTTGGCAATATGCTTGGTTGCTCCAAAATCGATCCACCATTCCATGTCATTTCCAACTATGTTAGTCTCCATAATCATAGCAGCAATATCTTCATTGCCTGCCATATTTGTCTAGTCATTCTTTTGTTGCCTTTGCTTCAAGTACAAAATACGTTGTTTGTTGAAAGGTCCTAACTTACCACACTTCCAACAACTACCTTTCGGTTTCTTATTTTCAGAACTGTTATCTTGACCACCACGCTTTCTTTTGTTGTTGCCTCTTGATTTAGATGCATTTTCTATGACAAGAGTTTTAGCACTTTTGTTTTCTATTTCGAATTTATCCAAGTTCCGAGAATTCTCTTCAACTTGGAGAAATTTAATAAGCTCTTGCATAGGCATTGCATCTTTCTTTTGTTTCAATTCCTTTCGACAGTCTTTCCATGAAAATGGTAACTTTGAAATGATTGTCGAAACTTGAAACCCTTTGTCAAGGCTATGGCCTTCTGACACAATTTGATTCATAATAATTTGAAGTTCATGTACTTACTATTATCTATCATTTGATAATCAAATAATGAACTTACTATAATTTTTTATTTCTGGCATCCTCGATTTTGTACTTGTTGTCGAGATCTTCCCATAATTCACTTGCTGTCTTTTCCATTAACTTGGCTTCATACACATCGTACAATGAATTAGATAGCGTATTTAGAATGTATCCTTCACACATGAAGTCATCATGTTCCCATTTTATTCGAGTCTTCATTTCTGCCGGTATCTCATTTTCATTTTCTTCCATTTTCACTTCATTCAACACATGAAAGAGTTTTAGTGCTATTAAGAAAAAATAAATTTTACTCTTCTAATGTTTGATGAATAATCCATCATTTATTCAAGCGATTTTTTGCATTGTTGTCCTCTATTGTTAATATAGTCTTAAGATTGTTGTAACCCGCTTTGTAATTTGATGTAGAACAACAATATTACCACCTGAATCAAATGGTTGACCACTGAGAAAGAAGAAAATTATAGCATTTTTTCTTAGAATTTGAGAAGGATTTGGAATGATTCGAAGTACTTGTTTTGGGTAGATATAGACAGCATATAATATATTTACTATATACTTTATAGATTTGAAAATATCCAACATAATGCCTGCAAATTTGATGGTTGTTCCCTTTTTATTTTTCTCATTATTTACGTGAACAGAAGTAAATTACAAGTGGGTATTTTTGTTTTTCACATCTCAATAAATGGGTAATTCGTTTCAAGTTAAATACTAAATGCTGCTTGTAACAACACTCTCAATAGGATCACAAAAATACTTGTGAAAGCAGATTCAGTGCTAAGGTTATATCAATGGTAAACACTAACTACACGAATCTGCTTAGATAAATGATTGTAAACCTGCACGACTAATTACACATCCTTTGGCTTCAAAAAAGATAAACATCCTTTACCCTATAAGCAGATCACAACAATCCATTTATTGAATATATCAAGAGTAAGGCATAAATCCAGAAATTCATGAAAAATAAAAAGAGCGGAAAACTGTATTGTTGCAGTTTACCCTTATTCCTGAAGTCCATTGGCAAGCAAAGTCAGATCCGTCTTATCTGACCGCGAAATCAAAGCCTGCTTCCTTCCTGAAATTAAATATGTCAAATCACTAGGGCAAATACATATGGAAAATTAAGGAAAAGAGAACCACAGGCCAAACCGTTTAAGTACAAATCCTTATTATTTCAGGCGTTATTCTAAAACTTATGTCCTTAGTCATATTAATTTCACATAATTACCCCAACATATCTGAGAATTCCATAGAAATTAAACAAACCAATTAATATTTCGATACTATTTAATAATCACATTTAAGCTTTGCACGTGTGTATATCACCATTTCCATATAAAAATAAATAATTGCTAAAAATAACTTTTAAACATTGTTTTTGTAGTATATGATGTTAAATTTTGCAAATTGGCTACTTCATCTATATGCACATACACATAAATATATTTACACTTGCATAAAAAGAAAAAACCAACAAAACTAGAGAAGGAGGAACTTATAGTACCAGAAGCAGAGGAACCATAGTCAGCCATGGGTACGGCAAGGGTTTCTGCACTTTTCGCCATGGCCTTATTAGGATTACAGTGCAACCTAAACGACGACGACTGAAAAACCAAACATGGAAATTTCAATTTACATTTAGAATTCAGACTTTTTGTGGAGAAAAAATATAATCTTTTTGAGGAATTCATTACCGATTGGAAAAAAGTAGCTATAGAACTGAAAATGGCGCAGCGAATGCTATTGGGAGCTGGGTGTGCAGGTTTAGCGACGGCGGCGAAGGTGGAGGCTTTGTATTGGCGCCGCTACAATTACTGGTCGTATATTAAATAATTTTTTTATTGGAAATTGAATTTGAATATTTTTTTAAAATTAAAAATATATTTTTTTAAGAAATTTTTTTTTAAGCCATACAGAGAAACTATGATAATACTTTTAATATAATTATGTTATTATTACTATATTTCTAATAAATATTGGGAAATATTTTTAAAATAAAATTATTTTTCAAAGTTGTTACTTCAGAAAAATATTTCTAATAATGGAATCGAGTGAGTATATTATTTGATAATGAACTTGAACGCAATGTATTAGCCATTATTAATTAATTGTGTCAAAGCTTATTCTTTTCATATTTTATATTTCTTTTATTTATGAGGTAAAGGTTATTTATTCATTCCCTCACAAATTTTATTTCATTATGTTTATGTATGCAGTATCAAAATAAATAACCCTAGTTCAGAGTTGTAATATTTGCAAAACAAGCTCCTCGAAAATGAAACTCTTTTTCCTAAAACGATGCAAACAAAAATGTGATTATTGTATTAATCTATTTAATTTATAAAAAAAGTGAAATGTTATTACCGATATCATTATTTAAATTCAAATATTCGCATAATATTTACTGACTTGTTAACCATTTATTAGTATTAGTTATATAATTTAAATATTTAACCATTTTTTCTCATTTTGTCTTTTTCCTACTCGTGTTTTCTCTTTGGAATTTTAAATAAATAATAATAATCAAGAGAAGTTTAAAAATATAAAAAAAAGAGCTCAAAATCTAATAAGTTGGCACAGCTACCGCTGGACCATCTCTTTATCCTTGCATTGTAATGTTGAAATGTGCCACAAAAAAGAAGGGAGAATTGAATGAATTGCCTACCAAGTATATTGTTTCAGAATTGCATATTGTACTAGCAGGAGGCTTCTTTCAAGCAGGTGCCTCGTACCGAATCCAAATTGAGGAGGAGGGGTACAAAGGAATGGTGTGCCAGCAAATTCTTCATATTTTCTTGCCAATTTTGCCTCCAGGATATCTTGATCTGAGCACTTAAGTAGTGAAAGTGATAGCATCATGGAACTAAAGGTTTGCTCTCCCAAGCTTCTCTTGCTTCTAATAGTTCTGGACAATATCTCCGTGCCAGAATTTCAACTTGTTCAGCAAAAGTCTTGTTTCCATGTAGGCCTATGTGACGCAACATTTGGTCCCAACGTTCCCGGCATACATCTGCAGACCTGTGCTGGAGAAGATTGTCCCGATCCACGTCTTCTATGCAGCATTCGTCCAAGTTAAAAAGTGCATCAACCAGGCGATAATCATCAGAATCGGCCCATAAACCGTCAGCTACCATAGGAGATGTCAACTGCCTGTACCATTTCATACAGCAAGTTGAATTGCTTCTAGTGGACAGTTTGTCACTAATTGCACCCCAACAAATATTATCTCGTAGCATGCCATGCTAGGATCTCTTTTCTTCAGAAACAACCTTCACTCGCAGATCTATATTCACTAAATCAAATAAGTTCTGGTATTCTTCTTGGGTCCATTGCCCTTAATTTATTCCGGTTAACAAGTTTTATTCTGCCCCACGTATCCTTCACGTGAATCCTATGTTTGCCAAGATCGTCAGCCAACACCTTCCAATTGTTCCCATGCTTTTCCGGGAACTTCCGGATAAGTTTAAAATCTTCTTTAGTCCACTCATGCTTCTCATCCTTCTCAAACAAAATATGAGCACGGTAATATACAGCGGTATAAGGCCTATATGGTAATGCATCCCCTATATCCTTTCAACAGTTCTTTATTTCGGGGTGAGCTCGATCTACAGTTCAAAACCATTTTCAAGCCTTCTTCACCCAAGCCATGTGCCTCCATATAATTTAAAACGGCCTGTTTCACAATCACATCTTCTTCTTGTGAAAATCTCTTACCTCGCAGTAAGGTATCTTCCTCTTTTTCCTTAACAGCACTTGTATCATCTGATGAAGGGATCGAAAACTTGAACTTTTTTCGACATTCCTTTAGGTTTAGGATTTTCAGAACCATTTTCAACTGACTTGGTCTTCTTCCTCCTGCTTAAGTTTCCATTTGTGGCCTCACTATTCTGCGTCTGATTTAGCTCTAAATGCGTATTACCTTCACTGTCCACAAAATCATCATCTTTTACAACAGTGCCATTACCTCTTTTTTTAAGTCATCTTATTCGCCAATCTAATGCCCAAACCATTCTCATCTTTGTTCCTCTTCCTCATTTTCCTTTCAACCTTCTCCAAACCGTCCTTATCACAGTCCTTGGCGGGATTTTCAATTTCTTTTCCATCTTTTGTTTTCTCATCTCCCCTGAAATTTTCATCCTTTTCTTATTCTTCTTCCTTCTAGTCCCTTCGTCCGTGTTCTCAGTTTCATTGATATCCTCTTTCTCAAAGCTTTTGTGTCCCTTTCTCACTTCATCACTTCCCAAATTCTTTCCTTCAAGAACTTTCATGGAACGAAATACATCGTTGTTTGCTTTCTCTTTCTTCTCCTCATTCCTTTTCGATCTCCTTGTTATTTCTTTGTCTCAACTCACTGGCATTCTCTTCGTCCACCCCAGCATTTGTCTGAGAGATCCTCTTCTCCTTTCCATCAATTTGATCCTTATCGTTCAAATTGTCTTTATCTTCACGAGAGTCTAATTTTCTCTTCTTTGCCTTTTTCTTCTTCAGATCTTTATCCTTTTGACCATCATAAACTTCCGCAGTATTATACTTGCGTAAAGCTTCATTTAGGTGTGTCATCGACTACAGTATCTCCACCGACCTCATGTTTCTTCTTGCTTTTCAATTTCGCATCTTTTTTGCCACTTGCTAGTTTCTTCCACTGGTAGTGCTCCATCTTCCCAAGCACAATCTCGTCTTCCACTTGCATGCTCGTGTTTGTGTGATATCTTTTTCAGAGTTCTCCAGTTGTTATTTCTGCCACACACACAAAAATAAAAAATCATACAGATGCATCAGAAGACAAATGGAGAAAGATTACCCTGAGAATCAACATTAACACTCATGCTAAGTTTGGATTGAGGAAATAAAATAAAAGAAGAAATAAAATGAAAAATAATGTATTTGATGATTATTTTGAAGGATAAAAATAAAAATTCATTTCATCTCTTTAATTTTTAATTCATGTAGTAGGAGGTGGTAGAATAAAATACATTCCGTTGGAATGAATATATGTGATAATTATGTCATTATATTATACCACCCACCATCACCGCCGATAACTAAATATATACTTGAAATATCTTAAAATTATTTTATTCTCTCTTTCATTCCATTATCTCAGTATAAACACAGCATCAGAGTCATAGGCTCCTAGGAACTACCCTCAATCAACGGGAACAACATAGCTAAAAGTTACAAAATATATCCTCTATCACCTCAACAGCAGTCTAACTAAATATTCTGATTGTATTGTTATGCATGGGTTGTTTGGCTACCCCTTAATATTTTATCAGTCACGTTCAGTCACGTCAGTAAAAGTATGCAACCTCCTATCACATAGCTTTTTGGGAGTGTATATGAAATTATTTCTTGAGCTCCATATACCTGAAAGTTATAAATTTTGTATAATAAAAAGAATGCATCAAAGTGAAATTGTAGATTAAATGTTTGGCTGCTTTAATTCCTACACTTCTTTTATTAAAGAAAAAATCTTTTGATAAGTGACACTTGATAAATTTTGAAACATTACAAGCTCACTAGAATTAAACCTAGTTGAAATTCCTGAAGTTATTATACTTGAAGATACATATATTTGCAGAAGAACATAGCGTCTACGGAAACCTGCAAGCAAGGGCGGAGCTAGGAAGATGGGCTGGCCAAGGCTATAGCCTGTGGAGCAATGAACCTCAAAACCATTCAAAATTATATTTCAATATTTATGAGCATTTTTTGAGGGTCAGGCTACAGCCTAGGAAGCCAACTCCTAGCTCCACCCTTGCTGCAGGGTACCAATCCTGAAAATAACGCTACATTACTCCCAAAGATGGAGTCCCAATTGAAAATGTACCTTCCTACGAAGAAGATGCATGTGCAGTGCTACTTTCACTTATCATAAACCACTATACATCACATTTCTTTCAACAATAAATTCAGTAAAAAATAGGAACCGGTAACTTAATTTTCAAAAGGGCCACTAAATCTAAAACCAGGGGGAAGCTACTTGGCCTTTGAGGGAACAATTTCCCCCTTGATCTTTTAAAAAAAATAAACATATTATCAGTGTCACATTTTAATAAATATGGTATCAAAGAATAGCAAAATAGAAAATTTCCTGCCACAGTTTTAAACCTTTAACATAAATATCAAATTTTTGCCCACTAACGAGATGTTCTCGTTACAATCAAATTGGTTCTTAACTAAATAAGTCAAACAGCATGCTTAATTGTGTATATACTATAAAACGGAAAATTATTCAGTAGTCCCGAAGTACAGTCACGTGATATTCTAAGTCAATCACATCTCTCTATTTTAGTTATGTCCCACTGTATATAACTCTGAACTTACTAAAATGAAGAGATGTGATTAGTTTAGAATATCACGTGACTATACTCCGGGACTACTAAATAATTACTCCTGTAAAACTTGTATGAAGTACAAGCAAACACAAATCAGACACGCTCAAGTGCAAAAAATTGTTAATTTTTATACAAATCAGAGAATTCATACCACGACTACATACACCAAAACAGCAAAACTACATATATGTATTTGACTCTGTCTATATGATATATGTGTGTGCGTATGCGCATGTGTATATATATATATAATTTTTATTAATTTTATAATTTAATACTAATTTTAATTTTTATAATTTATAAATGTTTAATTATTAATTCAAAAATTAATCAATTTAATTTAAAAAAAGTTAAAACTAAATATTTAATTTTGGACGAAGTTAGTAGTATTTCGCTTTCATGTGTATAGATTTTCAACATCGTGCATGTTGACTAAATATTCGAATAACAATATATGTTATAAAAGTTAAAGCGATGGAACAATATATGGAGTGTTTGTCTTTAGAGTTTGGCACCTCTTGATTTAGGTCTATAATTAATGGTTTATTTTTTAAAGATTATAACAGTAAATTTTTATAACATACGCCATGTGTTGAGTTGATTATATGTCAATTAAATCTATCTATTTATATTTATTATAATAACACAAATAACTTTTCATTATATGAGTTAATTGAAAAGTTATGACTGATTCTAAACTGTGTTGATTCATAAATTTGATTGATTATTTATTTTTATTTTTATTTTATTTGTTTGTTTTTAACTGGGAAGGTTTATCAAGGAATTATGACTTGTTTGTGATAACACTCTCACCAGTCATCATCCTCCTATAAAAATTATATTTTACGCATGACTCTAAAACTAATATGTAATGACTTGGTATTAGTATTCATTAGATAAACAATAAATAGAAAACGTAGTTGACTAAAATATGAATTAAATTAGACTAAAACTCTAATATATTAATATTATCAAATTTATTGGTCATCAAAACGTATACTATATACAAAGTTCATGCATAATAAATAAAACATGCATATCAAGTACGCGGTAACCACATTAGTCTTGTTGTACCTCTTTTTATTTAGAAAATTAATATTTTTATAAAAAAAAATAATATTTTTATAAGAAAATCGTCGTTACAAGTCTATACCGACGTTTTTAATTGTCGCTGTATATCTATAGCAATGATTTACTTGTAAAAATATCAATTTTTCTTGTAAAAATATTAATTCTCTTTATTTATTCACTAACTATCACGTAATAATCTTGCAATACCTTATATTTCATATCAAAATGCAAAGTGGTAATTTGTTATACGGGTCAGGTACCACATAATAGTTTATTAGACTCCTAATAATTGTTATGCAGTAGACTTATTCATAGATTTTTTGACCTCATAACAGATGAACAAGATTAAATTAGATGAAGAGATACTCTAGGTCTAGGTGGTCTAACTTCGGATCTGGATCATCTTCATATGTATATAAGGGTAAAAGACATTTTAGATTGACCCAAGATAAATTATCTTGGGTCACTTCTAATACAATATCATTTAATTATCAACTTAATAATCTAACCATACAGATGTGATGAGCATACAAAAATGAGATTATATAAAAATTTATTTGATTTAAGGTATTGGAATATCATTTTTATAATGGTGTATATAATATGTATATAAGTATATAGATTTCGACAGTTTAAATTTTAGTAATTTCTATTATTATAAAGTTGTTGACGCATTACCTTAAATAAAACAAAATTTTATATAATCTCATATTTTCGCATGATCATTACATCTGTGCGGTCAAATTATTAAATTGACGATCAAATAATATTATATTAAATGTGACATAAGATAATTTATCTTAGATCAATATAAGATCTCTCTCTCTCTCTCTCTCTCTCTATATATATATATATATATATATATAAAGAATATTATAATTTTTAAAACCCATGTTTGGCAAAGACTACCGAGGTAATATAAATAATAAACGTCACCTAGTTGATGATAGTTATGGCATATTATACTTTTATAGTAAACATAAGTTCGATTCGACGTACATAACACAAACTTTTTTTCTATTGTGAACTCATTTCACATCAAATACAATATTTAACATGATCTCCCACTCAATCTATATCTATTACTTAACCAACATCAATAAACCCAATATCTGCTACTACTCAGCTAACAATTATAATCATTTTCTGCATTTTACCCTTTTTTTTCTTCCTTTTTTTTAAATGAGAATTTATAGTTTGGGATTTTTATTTTATTTTTTTTATTTTTATTTTTTTGTGCAAAGGTGCCAAGGAGGCCAACATGCCAAACACAAAAATTAAATCATCTTACGATCATTCGCTAGCAACGTTAGGGTATCAAGTAGAGGAATATCACTACAAACTAAAACATAATTAGTACAATGTCCAAGCTTAATTCGTAAGGAAATCAGAACACTTATTTCCTCGTCTTCTAATATGTATGAGACAAGTGTTCCAAGGTTTCCTTAGTAGACACCTGCAATCCTTTATGATTGCCTTAGCAACAAGCCATATGAATGAAGACTTTAATCTTTTGGGGAATTTTACTTTGCATTATAGGCTTCTTTAGCCCCAAATTAGCGTATCCGGTCCTTTTCCCATCCTATAGAGGAACAGGGAAGCACAAAATCGCATTCCGAGCAGCCTGAGCCTGATTTAGAGTAGTTTGGATTTTATCAAATTTCCGCGAATTATCCTTCCCAATTATATCACTCACCCTCCAATTCACTCCCTCCTCCCTCATCTCAAATTCAATAATATCACACAAAGGCCCTTGATTGATCCACGAATCAAACCACAGGGAAGTCTTAACACCACCCCTACCTCTCCATTTGAAGCCATTTTTTTAGGAGTTTCAATCTTTTCACCGTACCACGCCATGAGTTAATGGGACAATCAAGAATGTTTGAATTTTTAACATATTTCTTCCTCCACATCTCAACCCAAAGGCTCTTATCGCATCCAATAATTTTCCAGCCAGCTTTGCAACATTAGCGTCCCTTGCCCGTCTGTCTAATCCCCAATATATCCTCCCTGATGTTTGGGTTTAGTAACCTCTTTCCAATTAACAAGGTGAACCATGATTTATTTGACCATAAAAATCTTTTATTAATTTATTTGCACAATGATTAGATCCATACACACAATTCGACCAATTTCTTTATCACTGGGTTTAATCTAAATTACACATAACTCGGATCAAACTTGTAATTAATTAATATTTTTAATTACTTATATTTGTCTTTTTTCTTCTTGTTTTTGTTTTGTTAGTTGAAATGTATTTTCCTTAAATACATTATAAAACTAATTAAATACTTCCTGCCATGTATTTAATTTTTTAGTTTGCATGTTTATGAAATTAAGTAAATGAGTAAGTGTACGTGCACAACTCCAAACACAACTTATAACACTACATTTTGATCTCAATCATTGAAAGATGGGATCTGAGTTTGGCATGAAAATTCAGATATATATAATGTTTAATTATAGTGTGTGTGTGTAAAGTTGTCATAAATAATTGTTGAGAAGGATATATAGCTAGCGCTGGAAATAATTAATTTGGAAGTAGCCTGATCTCCTTCCCGATCAGCAACCGGTTACAATCTGTGGTATATATAGATCTTATTAGAGAATTAATGGTCCTAACAACAAAAAAGTCCATGCGGTCCATAAAATGAATGCTACCAAGCCAAACTTGCACCATTGTCATTTTATGTTGTTTATCATGCTTAGTCTTTTCCCCTATAAAAAAAAATTTCCTATCTAAGAAAAGAGTATGATTTACTGATTTTATAAATTGTAGTTAATTTGATGATAAAATTTAATTTTTCTCAAATAAAATGGACCGATCGAGGGAGTAATATTACGAGCATCCAATAAAAGGACAGAAATTGTACACGTCTGTTTGTGGGCTGGAGTATGGACCATTGATCAAGTACCATGCATGCATGTGAAATAATATGTGATTAATAAATCAACAAATATATAACTTTTTTATCACGCGTTCAAAAATAAAATCAAAACACAACAACTATGAACTATCCAAACCATACATTCAGCTCCATTGCACTTTCATTCTGGCCTCCCATAGTTGGAACCTTTTTTTTTTTTTGCTTCTTTTGTTGATATTATCAGAGAAAAATTAATATTATCAAAGTAATTTTATAATTGTTCTAGCAATATTTATTAATTGATTTGACAATATTATTTTTGTTGTGATAATACTGGTCATCTTAAAAAGAGTATAAATAGTCTAATCCAGTCGATAATTGTTGTGTACAAACATAATGGCCATTCTCATCTTTATACATACTCTATATATCTACAAGATGAGAATATACTCTAGCTATCTATTTGAATCTTTTCCGGGAGAAATCAAATCCAAGATAAAATTGACACAAAAACTCACAAAGATTTTATATACAGAAAATCCACTGGGAAACTATCTTTTTGTTTGTTTGGTCCCGTCCGTCCTATATATAGTAAAATCGATCGTACAAATCTACGTACACGTACTATATATAGTAAAATCAATCGTACAAATCTACGTATCGTCACATTTATATATGTTTAACTTGCTAGAAATAATTAATGGCATTTGATCGAACTACCGATAGTGCATCCATACATGCACGTCTCTTCTTTAGTGGTTTATGTACCTGTGAAAATGTAAGGTGCCAATTTCTTGCATAGTTTTCTCATGCATTAGGTATAACTGTATCGATTAATAAAAGGTATTATTATTTGTAAAACCTAATCCATGCCTTAACATATTTTTTCTAGTCTATATTTATGAGTCAATTTGACCAACTTATAAGTAATTGTTGGGATATAATTATTCAGGACTCGAATTCGATGTTGGCCCATAATTATTCACGGTCCAGTGCAGATACTGACCTACTTTAACATTCTACATTGGGTCTGTTACAGGGGCAAACTCATTACAGTTTCCTTTGACAATTTGACATGTTAGGAGGGTCAAAGTCCAGACTGACATGATTCCTAATCCGATTGGATTTTCAGTATTGGAGGGACAAAGATATATCTAATTATGGATTTCAATTGTAAGGAAACTCTAATCAAGATTTCCATCTTAACTGGTCTCGGGCGCGCGAAAGTTGGCGTGCTGAGAAACTATAAATACAGCCACAATTGGAGGTTAACAAGACACAACAAGTATCATACATACAGTACGTGTTATTATTCGAGCAATTTAATCCTTTCACTGTTCAACGCGTTTTGTCTGTACTTATTCTCACACCATAGTTATCTCCGAACAACCCAAGTCGTCTAAGCTTTTTGGTGTGACTTTTGTCTGTTCACTGTACAGGTTAACTTGTTGTTTGGTGGTTCTCATAGGCGCACAAAATTTAGTGTTAACATGGCGCTAGAATGAGGATATGATATTTGTTCCAAAAATCACCACTTTCATTCTAAATTACAATTATAACGAATAAGGGGAATTCAATTCAGGACCAAGAGGGGTTGGTCCTTTACAGTACTAGTGTCGCATCATGCAAGAGAATCGGTGAAAGACAAACTCGGTCTCATTGACCCGAAGTTTAAGCCCGTCATGACACAATTGGCACCAGTCATTTAACAATTGGTGACATCTGTGGTAGATCTTATTAGAGAATGGTCCTAATAACAAAATTCAATGTGGTCCATAAAATGCTACCAAGTCAAACTTGCACCATTGCAACGTGGGTAATTTGTACCATGGCATGACATTTTTCCCTCTATTATATTATTATATTTATCATAATATTTTTGTTACTAACGATCCAACTATGTCAATAAAAGGATGACATTATTGTGATTAGTTATGCAAAAAATAAGAATTATGAAATGTATTTTTTACAATTAATATTAATAGCAATTTTGAACCATTCAAATTTGTAATAAAAATACACCTATTCATTGAATGGGAAAAAATATTAATTCATAATTTCATTTATAACAATTTTGTATGCATAATATATATTTAAGGAAAATTATGGATCAATATAACGGAGAAAAGACAAACTTTTTTTTTTTAATATTCTAATCTATTACAATAATTTATCCTAACTTAGGGGGAGGGGATAGTTTATTCTTTTCAATTTTCATCGTTTTGCTATTTTTTGCATTTGTCTTTGTTGTCTCTTTGTTAAACCTTCTTCAAAAGCACTTACTGTCAATAATAATCGAACATTTAACTTCCATATCAATAGAAGTGAGTCGTACAAGTGGGTCAATTAAGTAACCATTGGTAGAAAAATCAAACTCTAATCACATTAGTATTTTTAACTTATGTTTGTCTTTTTTCTTCTTATTTTTGTTTTGTTAGCTGAAATGTATTTTCCTTAAATACATTATAAAACTAAATACTTCGTGCCATTTTTGAGTTTGCATGTATGTGAAAGTAGATTGTTGAAGAGGATAGCGCTGAAAATAATTAAGAAGTAGTATGATCTCCTGATCAACAACTAGTGACATCTGTGGTAGATCTTATTAGAGAATGGTCCTAACAACAAAAAGTCCATATGGTCCATAAAATGCTACCAAGCCAAACTTGCACCATTGTAACGTACGTTGGGTGTGTATATATATATATATATATTGACATCTATCCCCTAAATATATTATTATATTTATCATAATATTTTTGTTACCAATTGATAGACTCCACGACACGCATACATGAGGTGGTCGTCGCCTGAATCGTTCTAGCACAGGTTGTAAGGTGGAATACCAACGACACCGCGACCTTTTGCTTATATTAAACAAAGAACCTTGATACAAATGACGATTGATGTAAGGTAGATGACGCCACAATCAATTATGAGCTATTGATTGATAAGTCTATGTTGAACACCACGGACAAACCGATAAGTTCAAGAAGTTCTCAAAAGAACCAAAAAGAATACTCTCTCCAATTTTATTAACTGAATACTTGGATTTTATTGCTAGAATGAGCCTGCTGAAACTGCTAAGGTCCAGTTCTTTTGGCTACAAATCAATTCACTTGGCTATTGTGTTATCCCTTTTGAATTTAGGCTGCCAATTTGGTCTTTATAAGGTGCCAACATTTTAATTCACTTGGGCTAGCCTCGTTTGATGTAGACATGATCAGAATCGTGTCATTCCCCTCCTCTTGAAAAGGATCTGTCCTCAGGTTAGCACCTACACCAAAACGAATTAAGCTAGTCACATCAACAATAGCATCAACACAGTTCTTACCTTACAAATCAAACTCGTAAGCAATATCAACAACGCAAGGATTTGACAATAATTATCTCCTCCTGGATCAAATATTAATCTATGGAACTCGTCCTTTCAAATATAAATCCATACTCGAATTCCTGGATTAAAAATTAAATATAACCAATTAAACAACATGTATCACATTTGTAATTACTACGAAACTAAGAAATACAAGTTTATATGTAACGTCATCAAAAGTAAAGATACTCCCTTTTAAGTACTGTATGCTTTATTTCATATTGAGCATTATTTTTTCCTATAACTGCTCAACAAATTCAACTTTTCCCATTCCATTTAAGTTGGCACATTCATAATTAAACATGTAACGACGTTAAATCCAACAAATCGAAATGATCAGAACCAAAATTAAAGGATGTCAACTTAAATGTAGAATGTACATGTAAATGAGAATACTGACAAAGAGCACGGGGATGAATATTATGTTTATAAACTAACTCAACATATATCAAATATCTTCCCCAGTTTATGATAAACATGATTCTATCATCAAAACAAATATTAACAAATTTACCCATGGAAGCATGTAAAACATAGTTCATTAAACGCATGAAAGTACTAGGTGCATTAGTTAATCCAAAAGGTAAAACTAATCATTCATATAAACCATATTTAGTTTTCAATACAGTTTTTCACTCATCTCCTTCTATCATGCGAATTTGATGATATTCACTTTTTAAATTAATTTTTGAAAATACACATGACTCATGCAATTCATCTAAGCGAGGAATATGATGTTGATATTTTACCGTAATATTATTTATTGCACGACAATCGATGCACAATTCCCACTTCCTATCCTTCTTAGGCACTAACATTACTGGAACTGCACAATGATTCATGCTTTCTCAAATGAACCATTTCTCCATTAGCTCTTCTGCCTGCCTTTACAACTCTTTTGTCTCATTTGGATTACTTTTATAGGTTGATTGATTCCAGATGGTAGCACCGGGTATGAAATTTATCTGATGTTCAATTCCACGAATTGGTGGTAACCCTTGTGATAGTTCCTCGGGGAACACATCAGCATATTCCTATAAAATAGAGAACACAATACTAGACAAAACAGAGTTATCAATGTTAGTATTTAAAAATGTCTCCTTATACATAAGTATAATCACCGGTTGTCTAGAAATTAATACTCTCCTCACATCACTCTTTTTTGCATATATATTGATTTTTTTCTCTTTTTTCTTCTCACTTTTTTTCTTTCCCTCACTCTCTCTTTCATATTTTATCTCATTTGTTTTTTTCCCTCATCTTATTTCTTATGAATACTGTATTTCTGCAAATGCAATTGATCTTCATGCATTTGTCTTGGTGACATCGGGTTTAGAGTGATAGGGCGATGGTTAGGCACAAATAAATACTTGTTTGTGAAGTCGTAATGCATTACACGTTTGTCAAATTGTCATGGTCTCCCAAGTAACAAATGACCAGCCTGCATTGAAACTACGTCGCAAAGTACCTTATCCTTATACTTTCCAATGTTGAATGGTACCCTCACTTGTCGAGTCACCTTTATCTCCCAACTGTCATTGAGCCACTGCAGTCTATATGGTTAAGGATGCTTTATCGTCGACAGACTTAGCTTCTTTACCATAATCGTGCTTGCCACATTAGTACAACTTTCACCATCGATTACCACATAACATATCTTACTATAAACAAGACACCTTGTGTGAAATAAGTTCTTTTATTGTGTCATGGTATCTTCTTTCACCTACATACTGAAAGCTCTTCTAGTCTCCAGCACTGCTTCAAGAATAGCATCCTCCCCCTTATCGACCTCCTCCAAGGCTGGCATTGTGTCGGAATCATCATCCTCCTTAGTCTCCACTTCACCATTATCCAATAAGATCATCACTCATTGATTTGAACACTGGTTTGCTATATGACCTCTGTTTTGGCATTTAAAGTATTTTATATCACGATTACGGTTAGATGAAGGTTCAATTTTACCTTGATTACCTCTATTAGGCACCTCCGATTTTGGCTCTGCCTTGGCCTTGCTCATGACTTGTTTCTTCTCCTTCTTTACGGCATTTAGTTTCCATGATAAGCTTGACGTAGAGACTGATCTTTGGCTTCCCCTCCTCTTGAGTTGCTTCTCAATTTTGATGGTCATATGCACCATATCCTCCAATTCTACGCAATGTTGTTTCTCCACTAAATCTGTAATCTCTCAATTTAATCAAGCTAAAAATCTTGCCATAGTGGTCTCCTGATCCTCTTCTAGGTTGGCTCTGGTCATCAAGATCTCTATCTCCTTCTAGTAATCCTCCACACTTTGAGTTCCCTGCTTCAAAGTTTGCAATCTTTTGAATAGCTCACAGTGGTAGTGTGATGGTACAACCGCTTCTTCATCACGGCTTTCATCTCTGCCCATGTCTCAATCGGCCTCTCACCACACTTCCTCCTATTGATCCCCAACTAGTCCCATCATACTACTGCATAGTTAGAGAATTTGATGGCCGCCAGTTTGACCTTCTTGAGTTCGGAGTAATTGTGGCAGTCAAACACTCAATCTACCTTTTTCTCCCACTCCAAATATGCCTCGGGATCATTCTTCCCCTGAAAAGAAGGAATATTCATCTTAATGCTGCCCAAGCTAGTATCTTTCATGTTCCTATCTCCTCTAATCCTTCCTTTATACCTCCTTAAGTCGTGTTCCTCCTCCTCATCAACCCTACCCCTTCCTCAAAATCTCATATGTTCACATTTTTCCTCTCTTCATCAGGCCTACCCATTCGATCCTCCATATCTCTTGCAACCTATGTCTAAATCGTGGTCCTCCTCCTCACTGACCCTACCTCCATAGTACTCCTCATCCTCCATCGTAGCTCCCCTAGGCTGCACTTTTCCCCTTCTACACGGACCATGACTGTTTTGAGACTGTTTTTCTCGTGTAACGCTCATCTGATCAATGTGTTCATGCATCTATTCCATTGCCATGTCCAACTTCCTAGAAAACTCCTTCATCATGGCCTCCATTGTAAATTTTGAATCAAACTTTGATAGAGGTTCTTCATAAATACCTTATTCTTCGTGTCAGACAATTTTCGCTACAAAAAAAATAAATAGAAAAATAAAAACCACTCCCTTACGTGTATTACTCAAACGATATTTCACTCTACATTCTTATATACACTCAAATGAATTTTTTTCTCTTTTGAGCTCACCTCTCTTACCTTTTTA
Organism: Hedera helix; assembly: GCA_947179155.2. Lineage (NCBI taxonomy): Eukaryota > Viridiplantae > Streptophyta > Magnoliopsida > Apiales > Araliaceae > Hedera > Hedera helix. The sequence goes on from OX359273.1 coordinate 36,417,684, forward strand.
TTTTCAAGTATTCTTCGTTTATGTTATTTTCTTGAATTAATTACTAATCAGTGTAATCTATTACAACCAATCAATAGCTTATCAAGAAAATCTAAATTGAAAGTATTTAAGCGACCTTGATGCACTCGGTTTGAACACCTCCTCTTGCTTCTCAGATTGATTGTTTTGGTTAGCTTGATATATTGTTGAATTTAGATTAGTTTGATTCTTGTACGCCTTTAAATTTCTAAAAAAGCTTGTTAGGCTTGCGAATTTTTATGGCTTTGCTTGTTCGGAATTGATGATGATGTATTCAGATGTAAGGATGATTGATGGTTGGGGTTTTGAAGCAATGATTGATGATGCGATTTGGGTTAGAACAAAACAACTATCTACTTTTTTTTTATAATAATAATCAACCAAGAAAGTAAAGGATAAGTAACCTGTTAAAAACTTGACTCTTAATACCAACTGATAAAGCTAGTAGTCTGGCTCTGATGCCAAATAAAAGACTCCATAGCACACTTGCGTGAGGTGGTCATCGTCAAGATCATTCTAACACGGGTTGTAAGTGTTAGAGTTGATGCCCTAGAGGCTAATTATTTGATGTAATTGCTTAACATTTTTGATATTATATTTGATTGCATAAATGGATTATTTTATTATGATTTCATTTACTGCGTTATATAAATGTTGGCATAATAAAAGTACTTAGAATAGTTATACGAATTATATAGCTTCAAGTATGTGACTTGAACATGAGATTATATAATTACAATTAGTATCATTGCTCCTAAATGTCCCTAGTCGAGTATCATTGTTAATAGGACAACAATGATGCATTGAGACTAGTATGTGGATTGACTGATGGCCAACTCTCATTGGTCATAAATATATGAGATATTTGAGTCAATGCATAGGTACATGTTAGAGAACAATGTACTGGACAGACCCACCATGAGAATTCTATATGAAGCATTATGCAAAGTGTCATAAGAAATTCCCATAGTGACAATAATGTAATGATCCTCCGACCTAAAGTCACTATATTATTACACGAGAATTTGTGTACTTTGATATCATCAAATGTCACCTTTAATAGGGTGGACAATAAAGGTGATTATTGGGTACATCATGAATCGTGTGAGAAATATGAGTGATCTAGATGGAATTTAACCTTCCTATATATTAGGGGTGATATCCATAGGCCTCTTGATTGAGTAGGACTATGAAATGCATGGTCATGCTCAAATAGTGATTTGTTTCATATAGTCTACTCATTGATCAAGAAAACTCAAATTAAATTATGAAGAGTATGACACTTTCCATATCTCGAGTTTAATCTAGGATGTCAATGTTAAAAGGATTAAATTACTTTGAAACATTGGTCACGAAAATGTTGTATCGAATCACCGATCTTATTATTATATTAGTAGCAGTGATGCATTACTAGATGCCGCTCGCTGTTTATAATTTTATAATATGATTTTAAAATTATTGTCAATATAATAATAACCTATTGGGTCACACACTTAGAACGTATTTAAAAGGGAATTAATTTAAATTGTAAATATTTTAAATATGTCAATATGATTGATAGTATTTAAAATTACGAATTTAAATTAATAGGATAATTTGTATATATGTATATTAATTAAGTAAGACTTAATTAAAATATAATATATATAAATTCAAATTTTATTTTTCTAATTAAATTAGGTTTTGGTTAATTCCTATTAACTACTATATATATGATATATCAGTAGTCTAAATCACGTAAGGAAATAACTAAAAACCCTAGCCGCTTTCAGAAAGAGGCTAGAGAGAGAAATAGTTCAGAAATTCTGATCTTGGTGGCTAGTACCGCAGATCTCTTTTGCTGCAGATCGTGTGACGGTTCGCGGAGCGTTCGTGTGGATACCGTAGAGACGCAGTCGCTGGATTGCGTTGAAGATTCGAAGCCGTTTTAGAATTTCATCATCTCCTGTCCATCTCGGATAATCAGTAAAATAATCTAAACCTCTGAATTAATCTATTTTCGCTTGGATCATGTCTTAGGGTTTCGGAAATTTTTGAAATTCCGCTGCTTTCTCTGTGTCGAAACCCTAACAGTAAGGTGAAACACCAACGACACTGTGACCCTTCGCTTATATTAAAGCGAAAATCTTGGTATAATCAACGATTGATGTAAGGTAGATGACGCCACAGTCTATTATGGGTTATTGATTGATAAGTCTACGTGTTGAACGCCACGGACAAACTGATAAGTTAAAGAAGTTCTCAAAAGAACCAAAGAGAATACTCTCTCCAATTTTATTAACTGAATTTTATTGCTATACTGAGCCTGTTGAAATTGCTAAGGTCCAACCCTTTTGGCTGCAAATTAATTCACTTGGCTACAATGTTATCCCTTTTGAATTTGGCCTGCTAATTTGGTCTTTACAAGTTGTCGAAATTTTAATTCACTTGGGCTAACCTCGTTTGATGTAGACATGTTCAAGATCTTGTCACTCACGATCCAAATATGTCAATAAAAATGTGACATTATTGTGACTAGTTATGCAAAAAAAAAAAAAAAGAATTATGAAATGTATTTCTTACAGTTAATATTAATAACAATTTTGAACCATTCAAATTTATAATAAAAATACACCTATTCATTGGATGGTAAAAAAAAGTAATTCACAATTTCATTTATAACAATTTTGTATGCATAATATATATTTGAGGAAAACTAGAGATTAATATAGCGGTGAAGAGCCAAACGCTCTCTCTCTCTCTCTCTCTCTCTTAATATATTTTTTTAATTTATTACAATAATTTATCCTAAGTTAGGGAGGGAGGATAATTTATTCTTTTCAATTTTCATCATTCTACTGCTTTTTGCATCTGTCTTTGTTGTCTCCTTATTGAACCTTCTTCAAGGGCATTTAGTATCAATAATAATCGAATATCCGACCGCTATATCAATAGAAGTGAGTTGTATAAGTACGTCGAGTGATAATTGGTAAAAGACTCAAACTTTAACTTATATTCGTATTTTTTCGCCTTATTTTTATTTTTTTAGTTGAAATGTATTTTTCTTTAAAATATTATAAAATTAAATACTTTGTGTCATTTTAGAGTTTGCATGTATATTAAAGTAGATTGCTATGGAGGATAACTAGATTGCTATGGAGGATAACGCTGGAAATAATTAGGAAGCATGATGTCCTGATCAACAACTGGTGACATGTGTGGTAGATCTTATTGGAGAATGGTCCTAACTACAAAAAGTCCATGTGGTCCGTAAAATGCTTCCAAGCCATACTTGCACCATTGCAACTAGGTGGGTAATTTGTACCATATATATATATATATGTCTAAAATTAATTCAAAATTTCATTTATAACAATTTTGTAAACATAATGAGAAAAATTAGAGACTAATATAACAGATAAGAGTCAAACTCTTTTTTTTTAATATTCTAATTTATTATAATAATTTATTTTAATTTAAGAAAAATGGGATAATTTACTCTTTATAATCTTTATGGCTCTATTGACTTCTGCATTTGTCTTTATTAAACTTTTTTCAAAAGCATTTATTATTAATAATAATTAAACTCATAATTTTTATATCAATAAAAATAGATAGAAACAATTGATCAAGTAGTCATCGGTAAAAGAATCAAACTCTAATCACATTAGTATAATGAAATGATTCGTTACCTGCATTTATTTTGTACCTAATTAAATTAGGTCCCTTTAACTCTTTTCTTATTGCATCAATATACGGACGTAATGTGCGGAAAGTAACAATTACTTATAATGACATTTGGCAATTGCTTATTAGTTGGTCAAATTAACTAATACACCAACTTATAGGTACTCTTTTATTATTCGAGTTTTTGTGTGTGACTTATTTTATAATTTATAGATTTACTTATAAATATTTTTTGAAAAATAATAATTTAATACTTTTTAATAAATAATTTATAATTCTTTTTAAAATAAGTAGGTTTTATCAAATGTAATAACTTTTTTACTCTTATTTTAAAAATCTTTATAATTTATTTGAACTTATAAGTTATTTTAATCAAACACAATCACAATTTATTTTAACTTAATTTAAAATTTATAAATAAAAAATAATATCAAACACTTAATAAATTACAATTATAAATAATTTTAATTTAAAATAAGTCATTTTCGAACCACCCTTAATTTAGAATCATCCATTATAGTACAAAAGCATTTTTGTAATGAAGCAAACAATACTATCATAATGCATCTACATTAGGTTAAATACAAAATTGCTTAGTACGAAACAAATACATGCATCCTATAAACACATTACTATCATATTATTATAGTTTAATTATATTACGAAGCTCCAAATATCATATATATATATATATAATCCCATAACCGATTAGTCTTTCATCACTTACTATAAGACAAATCCAAGTGCGAGCTGACTCCCTCCATTTATTTTTAATTTTTAATAGATAAGTTTTTGTTTATTTATATTTATTTATTATAAATTTTAAAATATATATATTAATTACTTAGTTTTTTATATTATTCGTAAACACTTAACACAAATACATTTCTCTATCACCTTTTCAACTAATTTAGATTATATAGTCCAATAAAATAGCATTAATTCTCTATTTTATCTCACATCTTTTTTAAATGAAGAGTAATATTATTCGTGTTTTATACCTAGTTTAATCACTTAAACAAAAATTAATTACATTTTCCAAATTTATTTGCTCACTTTAAGAAAAAGGGAAAGAATAGTATATATGTTTGACTTTGATTAAACTATGATATATTTTGGCTAATATTAAATGACCTTCTTATTAAAGTATTATTTCTTCTTATTAAAGTATTATTTCGGCCATATATGGTGAGATGTCTTATTAATTACTACTAATATCAGTGGTTTAATCGGAGTTGTTGATCAAGGTATAGTATATTATGGCTGATTATTTTTTTATGTCGGGGAGATAATACAGGTACTCTATAATCATTTAAGTCAAAATGAAATGAACTTTATTTAATGGAAACAAAAGGGAAAAAACCAAGTCGTGAGAATTAAGCCATTCTGTTTTTCAAAAAATAGTTAATAAATATGCTTTGTATGTTATATATACTTTGTATATATATATATATATATAGAACCACATTCATAACAAACATTTGTCGAAAATATTATTCCAACAATTAAAATAAAGAATAATTTATTTGTTAAATTATCTACCATTAAAAGCTCTAACTACACAAGTTAAATTATTGCTGATATATATATATATATATACTATAATTTTACATTTTTGGGAAACATAACGGATAATTGTTATTTTTCTTTGTTTTTCATTCTTTCCAAGAAAAGGCTTATGCAACAATTTATAAATAGAAAGTTTACCTTACTTTTTGACAAATATAAAATAAAATTATCATTAATGAATAATATAAAAAAAAAGATTCTAAGAACATGATATTATTACATTACACATCTCAAGTTAGAGAACAATCAAATCAAACACGTATAATTAAACACTGGCACCCACATTAGGTGATAAAAAGATGAAATCAAATCATTACAAACTCAGGGACTCAAGACCTTATGCACTAAAGTTATGTCCCATCAAAAAATAAAAATGGATACTCAATATCTTTATGTAGAAAAAATAGTAATTATCTTTGTAATCATGCGTGCAGATAATATGACTTAGGGTCCCAATAGTTATCAGGCAGGAATATAAAATCACGTATATAGATAATTAAATAATCTATTTTAATTACTTTTTCTTAAAACGTAACTGTATGAATATAAAATGTTAAATATTATAAAAGTAATTATAAAATATAAGAATTATTTTAATAAAATTAATTATGACACTTGTAGCTTTTGCCCGTTGTAAGCTATTTTTTTGTTATTAATTTAATATAAAATTTAAACTCACACATTATTTTATCACTGTAAAATATTTGAACTCTCAAACTCTTAGTACACAAAGGATGAGAATAACCATTGAGCCAAACTCCTAAGTTTTGTGGGCTAATTATGCTACATTAAGTTCTCATTTCATTGTTTGGACAGTTTTGTTTTAAATCAAGCATTTATTCTTGGTCCATTACAGTTGCTCGTGTGTATGAGTGATTATTCAGTAATTTTGAGACATTTATCACGTAATATTTTATATTATTTATATAATGTTATGTGAGTATAGCTCATTTTAAATATTTACGTAATATTATATAAATAATATAAAATATGACTGATATTCTAGAAGCATCTAAATTATTTTTTTGCTTGCATATATGACTGTCAGTAGTAAGTTCATGTTTAATTGTTAATCATCCTCACACACACTATATATATATATATATATATATATATATATATATAGTGTGTGTGTGTGTGTGTGTGAGTGTTGCATGGCAGATGACAGGTTGTTGATAAATGTAAAATATATTGTGTTTATATATTCTACGAGTTTTGGTGTGTTATTGCATATTTATGGAGTTTCGAATATTTTGAATTATGTAGGCTTTATTGAGAGTAACAGTATAAACATTGAAATGTTATATTTTAGAGATAACATGTTAGTGACTCGTTTCACTTTATTGAATAATAATCTCTCCACAATAATATGAATCACTTTAAATAAAGCGTTTTCCCGTATTTTAGTTCAACATCACACTAATGCAGTTATTTTGGTTGTATCACTCCTTACTATTTTATTTTATTAATTTAAATTTATTTATTTCTTCTTAGTATTTTTTATACATAATGAATAACATAAAATATCTCTAAATAGATTTTATGTGAAACAAACTCTTACGTTAGATCTGTTTGCAAATTCCAAAAATGTTGATTGAGTTTGATTATTTATTATTATAAATTATTTTAACTCATTATTATTCTCTTATTTAATTTCATGTACAATATTTTATCATTTTTAAAATTATCTAATAACGAATTATAATCTCCAATAAATATTTGATGTTACATAATTTACTTTTGAAATATTAAATAATCTTCAAAATGATAACACATAATTTATAAAATTAAATATTTGACTAATCACATAGTACAATAATTTTGATAATATTAAATTAATATAAATAATTATGTTTTATAAATCATTTTTGCGAACAAATGTACAAAACAGAAAAATATTCATACAAATAATTATGTTTTATGAAAATATCAGTTATCAAATTATAATTTCGGCCATATATCGTGAGATGTTTTTATTAATTACCACTATTATCGGTGGTTTAATGTTTTTTTTTTTTGAAAGCGGTGGTTTTTCATGGGGTTGTTGATCAAGATGGTATTATGCTAATGGTTGGTTATTTGTAGATGGTGGATTTATGTTAGGGAGATAATAGAGGTACTCTATTTTTCCGGTTAAAATAAAATAAACTTTATTTATTGAAAGCAAAAAAGAAAAGAAAAGAAAAAGTTGTAAGAATTAAGCAATTTTTTATTTTAAAAAGTACTTATTCATCAATCTGATTTGCATGTTATACTCTGTGCATTATATATAATTTTATTTTTTTTAATAATTTATTATATGCATGAGTTACAAGACAACTGTCGAATCTCAAATTTCTCAAGAAAATAATATATACTACAAATTTATAAATTTTTTTAAAAAAGACGTATTTTTTTCTTTGTTTTTCATTCTCTACAAGGTAAGATGTTGGCAACAATTTCTAAATAGAAAGTTTACTTTACTTTTTGACACAAATGAAATATAATAAAATTACCAATAAATAATGTAAGAAAATATTTTAAGAACAATATATTACACATCCCAAATTAGATAACAATCAAATCAAACACATATAATTAAAGAGTAATGTTATAGAAATAAATTATGTACAAAATATTGTGCACAAATAATTTTAAAATAAAATAAAATAAATTCCAAAACTTATTATTAAATATTTTATTGTACACGTAGTATTATTCATAATTAAACAACGACGCCCACATTTCATAATGAATGAAATCAAATTATTACAAACCCAGACCCAAGACTTTAAGATTTAAACATTAAAATTATATTCTCCCATAATAAATGGGGAAAAAATGGGTACTCAATATCTTTGTGTAGTAAATATGGTAATTTTGCAGTCATGCATAAATTAGGGTCCCAAGAGTCATGAGGCAGGTATATAAAATCAAGTATATAGATGAATAAATGGTTTATTATTTTTATTTTTATTAAAAGATAACTATACAAATATAAATATTATTAAAATAATTATACAAATATCGCTAAATATGTTACTCTAAAAATATTTTATTTATTTATTGTGAATCTATTATATATGTATATATTTGTAATTTTTATAACATTCTATTCACAAAAATAATAAATGAGCCCACACATTTTATGTGAAACAAATTCTTATGTTACATTCGTTTGCAAATTGCAAAAATATTGACCGAGTTATGATTATTTATATTAATTAATTGTTATTATAAATTATTTTATACTTTAATTAGCCTTTTATTTATTTAATGTATTATATTTTGTTATTTTCTAAAGTTATCTTGCAACAAATTATAATTTCAAAGAAAAATATAATATTACATAATTTATTTTTGAAGTATCAAATAATTCATAAAATTAATTACCTAACTAATTATACAATAAAATAATTTTAATAATATTAAATTAATAAAAATAAGTATATTTTATTCATCATTTTGCGAACAGTGTACCAAATAAGGAAAATCTTGATATGAAAATATTTACCTAAATACGCAATTGTTCTGCTGAGATCCGCCAACGTAGCAAACGTGTCGCGTGGCATTAATAAGAAATAAGAATAAATCTATTTACATAAATAACTAAATATAAATATTAAATATAAATTTTATTTTATTATTAAAATATAAATTTTAATATAAAAATATGTATTAAATTTTATTTTTTTAATAATTAAAATAAAAATTTATGTTTAGTGTTTGTATAGATTGAGAAATAGACTTGTCCAAAAAATAAACGACGCTGGCCGCATTCTCTCTCCTCAGCTCACCTCTCCTCTGATGACATAGAGAAAGAGAAAGAGAGCTCTGTAATTTTGTGTCTGAAACTCAGCAAAAGACGTTTGCCTTTTTTCTTGTTACACCTTTCGTTTCTCTTTTTCTCTTTTTCTCTTTTTCTCTCTGCTCTTATAATCACGAATTGGGTTTTTTCTTCATTTCTCTCCTCTTAATTTGCAGGCCTTCATTTATAAACTCCACTCTTTTGCTTTCTGGGTTTGTGATTATAACACCTAGAACTAATTGGGTTTCAGTCATTTCTAGTCTTTTCCCCAAATTTTGGCTTTGAGGAATCGAATTTCATCATTTTAGTTGGTGGGTTTGCGAAAATTTCATCTGGATTGTTGATTATGTGGCTGAAAGTGATTGAATTTAGCTGACCCCACTTGGGACAGGAAGTGATAATCAAACCATATATGTGAGTCCGTCCCTTTCATTTTATTCTTATTTTCTATTTTATCGGGTTAACTGCTGTTCAGCGGTGGAAATTTATTTTCTGGAGTGGATTTTGTTGATTTTATGCTCTGCTGTCCTACTTTCTCTCTGCTGAACTGGGTGACACTGAATTTGGATAATAAGTTTTTTTTTTAATATTTTTTTTGAACAAGTATAGGGGTTTTTGTATTTGTTTATTATCGGTTGTAATTTGTGTATGAGTTTGTGAATTTGAGTTTAGAGAGAAAGAGGCCGGTGAATCTGAGGTTGAATCAGTAGAATCAGCTTTGAATGGCAACTGAGGTAGAAATTAATGAAAATGGTGATACTAAAGGTAGCATGTGGGCTTTGGACCAGAAGCTTGATCAGCCCATGGACGAGGAAGCTGGAAGACTTAAAAATATGTATAGAGAAAAAGTAAGATGCTACTTCTCTTTCTCATTCAATCTCTCTTTTAGTCTTGCAGATGTTCTTGCCTTCTGTGTTCTGGTAACTGTAATTGATATATAGGTATTATTTTCTATTTTACATCATGATGTTTGACTACCTGGAGTTGAATCTATTAAAATATTTTTTAATATTAATTTCTTAAAAATATTTTTCCAAATCCTTTTTTAGAGGCTTCATGTTTATAAATGATCATCTGGCACCCAGTTTATTTTTGTATATGAGTGTGTATTTTAGGAATCATGTGTTTCACAAGAATAATTGAAGTGAAAGCATGGCGAAGGAATGTCTTAACGCCCAATTTTGTGCGCATGATGAAATTACCAAAATAGTAGGCCAAAAAAAGCTAATATATGCTGGAATTATGGATTATGTTGTGGTGAAATCTAACTCACAAAATACACACAAAATAAGAACACAAGAATTTTACGTGAAAACTCAATTGGAAAAAATTACAGAGAGATTTTAGAAATCTACTATAATAAAATGGAGAATACAAACGAAGCGTTTACTGATAAATAAATAAAGCTCTCCCTGAGCCGGTGTATGGTTGCCGTCTCGACGTATACCGGCGTATATTGATATATGTTGATTTGTAACGAAGAACAACAATATTTCTCAATACACATCAGTGTATATCACTACCATTCGATGTTTACTAATGTGTATAGATGGTGCTTGTTGCCCAACGTTGTATATAAATATAACTCTGTATATGTCGATGTGTGTCGGCGTATATCAAGATGATGGATTTAAGTTGAACTATCTATCTGGGTCTTTTCTGTTTGGTGAATTGGAGAAGATAATTGTATAAAAGTATGTGTATCCTCCCTTTGTCTTTGGCTTCCTATGTGTGTGTGTGTGTATATATATATATATATATATATATATTCAATGACCACCTCCCACCCATCTAATATTTAATTATTGTGAAGATATTTCTGGTAGTACTCCACTGATCCAAAATCCCATAAATGAGTTTGTCCTTATCTCTTCACTAGTATAGCTTTCTCAGATATTTAAGTGTGAGTCATTACCCCAGATATTTTTATTCCAACAGAATGTACAAATGCATCTGTCTGAATTATGTCTCTCCAAGGATTTAGAACTTGTTTATGCTGCTTGATGTAATTGTATAATTTTAGAATAGCTGAACTCAGCTTTTTGTTTGCAAATTGGATAGTAGCGTTAAGTTTCGTTACTATCCTTTTAAAATACATGGGTTATTATTAAGCATGTAGGGGATGGTGAGGCTATTGCATTTAATGGAAATTGTTTTAAGTTAAATATTGTCACTTTATTTCTCAATTTTGTTTCCTGCAGAAATTCTCAGCTTTATTGCTCTTGCGTCTTGCGTTCCAGAGTCTTGGAGTGGTCTACGGAGACTTGGGAACTTCTCCTTTGTATGTATTTTACAATACCTTTCCTCATGGAATCAAGCATCCAGAGGATGTCATTGGTGCGCTGTCATTAATTATATACTCCCTCACTCTTATCCCGCTCTTGAAGTATGTTTTCATAGTGTGCCGGGCGAATGACAATGGTCAAGGTATAGATGTCTTTGTTACTAGAGTATAGATGTATTTTGTCCTTATGTTCTTTTCTAGTCCTATTATAGCGCTACAGAAAGGGGCTTTCCACCCAACTCCTTTTCCCCTCCAATCCAGAGAATCCCCAAATCAAGTGAAGGCAGGATCTGGATCTCCGTCAATACTACTCCATAGACTTTAACACCACTTCAGTTAAATAGCACATTAAAAATGGATATTAAACACAGTCGTAGACAGTTTTCGATTTAAGTTATTATCTGTCTTTTCATTAGCCGGAGAAGTATATTTGTGCAGGATTTTTTAATGAAGAAAATAATGATATATATATATATATATATATATATATTGTTTGGCAAGCTTCCTTCATACGTCCACCTCAAATATAATCCAGCTGTTGACTAGTGGGTAGGGTACACTCGACGCAAGTAAAAGCTAGTTGATTGCTAAGTACCAAGTAGATAGATTTAACTGTGATAAGTTAACATCATGTAAAACAACTTAGCCTGAACTTTAGAACCACAATCAGATCATACATTTATTAAAGGACAAATCTTTATAGGTAATAGAGGGAGCCGGGGGTAGTTAATTATAATTGCTTTAATAGGCTGAAAGAAAGTAAAAAGAGTAACAGTTAGATGGCTGATAACAGAAGAATAACAAAATACATATATACTCTATTAACAAAGACATCTATCGATGATAAATTGTGACTTCAATTAATAGAGACATCTGCATATTATATTATATTATTATTTATAAAGATTTTATCAAGGGCTTAATCATTGGGAAGTGCATAGCAAGCCAGAATTTCAGGCAATTTTAGATTCCAAGGCTACAGCGAGAATCAATTGTCCTGACAGTTTATTAAATGATCCCCACATTTAACTTTGGTATAGACGAGTCATTTCCATAATGGCTAAGGATGGTGATTAAAAAGCATCATAGCTAAGCTTAGGATCTCACATTTACTTCTTTAATGATTTTAGTAAGGTGAGATTGTGTGTGTGTTAATATTGTTTGGACCGAGAGAAATGGCTGGTTCCTATCCCCCTCCTAAGTGCTATAGGAGAGGGTGTCTTTTTTGGTTTCTTTGTGGGCAGGTATCTCTGATTTTTGTGGGATATTGTGGGCTGTCGATTGTTAAGGATATGTATTTTCAAATCATTATTGTTTTATTTGGATGGACTTCCTGTCCTCCATTGAATTTTTCTCTTAATAAATTCTTCTTTAATCTAAAATAAAAGAGAAAAGAACAAAGAAGATTTATTGTTGAATGCGTTTCAGTCTGTTCAATTAAAAAATTATAGAAATCATGTGCTAGTGGATCAGTTGAACTGTATATAACATCAGACGTTGAGTGTAAATATATGGTAACAGGTAAGAGTTGCATCAGAGAGGAGATTTTAGAAGAAAGACGGAGTCTTCAGATGTTGCTTGACGGAAGTTCTAAAGGATTTCATACTTTTGTTGAGGTTACAAAACAACTGAAAGGCCGAAACTGAAATAAATAATTAATTAATTGAGGTCATATGGATTCACAAAGATGAACTGCATAAAATTAATTGTGGAATCATGTAAATAAGTTGAGTTGAATTAATGTTGAGGGTGATAGTGCATTATCTGTTTCTAGTAGCTGTATCCTGATTTTTCTTCAAGAATAACTGTCGCATCATGACAATAGTTTCCTAGTTGTCGTGACATAGGGATAGAAAGAGACAGCTGTTGAAGGAGACAATGCACTTGCAAAATTATATTCATGTTGTCATGCAAAGGAATGTAACGCATCAAGTTTCATGTTCACACTTCACAAAGGAACTAAAATTGTTGTTGATATCATTGGTTTTGGTCCATCCACTATGTTTGTCCTTCAAAGTTCAAACATGTGTATAACTTGGAAAAGGTGAACTTACAGTTCAAAGAACTAATTTGACAAACTAGAAGACATGACATAGAGTTGTAAATAGAAAGAAATACGGTTAAAGGAATGGTGTACTTGCAAAATAATGCTTGTGCACAGGAATGTGACTTGTCAGGCTTTCTTGTCCTTGAAGGACTTAAAATAATTATTGATTTCAAGGTTTCGTTCCATCTACTATTTGTCTTTCAAACATGGGTATATCTTCAAAATGGTAAAATCAAGGTGTGAATGATTTATTTTATTTGGATCCTTTTATCGAAATTCGAAAAGCGTAGAAACTTAAAATGATTGGTGCTATAGTTTTACGTAGGGACCTTAAAATTCTGTGCAAATTATTATGGTTATTAGGACCTATAGATTTGATATAGGATCAAGCAGACAAATAATCTCTAGAGTTTTGCTGCCACATCAATTTGATAGATGAGCTTATTCTTTGACGTTAATAAAAAGTAATAAATTTAGCTTCTTTTTTTGTGTAGGTGGAACCTTCGCTCTTTACTCACTACTATGTCGACATGCAAAAGTAAAAACAATTCCCAACCAGCACCGGACTGATGAGGAGTTGACAACTTATATTCGTAGCACTTTTCATGAGAACTCATTAGCTGCGAAAACAAAGAGATGGCTGGAGGCACATTCATTCAGAAAGAATGCACTTCTTCTACTTGTCCTTGTTGGCACTTGCATGGTGATAGGCGATGGAATTCTCACTCCAGCTATATCTGGTATGTCTTGGTTTATTATGCTGTTCCTTGGCAGATTGATTTCTTCATGCTTGAACTATTTGGAGCTCCTTTGATATCTGCATATAGATATATATTCCTATTCTGTCTACTTCCAGACAAGTTTCTAAAATCTATTGATATAGTTTATGTATGCCTGTATGTGAATATACAAATTTGTATGATTGTCTTAAAAGTCTCAAGAATCATGATAATGTATGATAAAGTAGAGATGCAGAGATTGAACTTATTGGTGGGTGCATCCACTTGATTGACCCTTTATGGAAGATTATTAAGTTCATAATTGTTTAGACTCTTCTCTTCATTCTAATAACATATATTAATATTATTTTTTCTTATTATACCTACAAGTATGTAAATAGTCTATCTATTTGTGGAAAAAATATATAGAAACTGTCAAAGGGTGAAGAAAAAAGAAGACATCTACTCTTGAAAAATTATACTCAAATATTCACAATACTACTCTTGAAACAAATGAAGCTTATTGCAGGAAGCTCCATCTTTAAAGCACCTCCTATTCCTCTCCCACCATAAAGGAGCTTCTAATTTTTCTCAGCACTCTTCCCAGCCTGGTATCCTCCCTCTTCGGTTACACATTAGAGCTTATAGCATAATTTGCTAACTCAGCATACTCTGAAAAGGCTAAAAAAGACAGCATTCCTGGCCTTTCTCATATCACATTGAATATGAGGATGGTCATGAATGGGGTTATAAGAATTCGTTACTATGGTGTGGGATTTCTTCAAGTGTAGTTATGTTTGGCCACAGAGTTTTCTTTTGGACAGACTTGTTGTGTGATGAAATCCCCTCGAGGCTCCTTGATCTATACTGTTTACCTGTCAGTGGAAGAGGTAGCACTGTGAAACATGTGTCTCCCTTTCCGAAATCCAAGGGTTAGAGGACAATTGAAGGATTGAGAATTGAAGTTGGTGAATTCAGTTTTTGTTTGCTTGTTGAGGCAGGCCTTCCAAACAACCAGGATGGTGCTTTGAGTTGAAAACACCTTTTGACAGTGGTAAGTTGTTTATTTGATCCTATGAAGCAAGGATTTGCCTGAAACTGGAGAAAGGACTTGGGGGGATTCGTGGTTGCATGGATAATGTTCAGCATGAATTTATATTTAAACCTGTGATGCTGAGCATGAATTTCAGGTTCAAAATCATGGACCCAGAACTTAGCAAACAAATTTCATGGGGTCACTTGATCAGGCCGAGTCTTTGTTCTTTCTAAAGTGTATGTTGTATCATGATCTTATGTTCAACTAATACCATTCAGTTAAATCAATACATATAGGGATGATCTCCTTTACTTTATTGATATCTGCCACTTCACGTCTTCATTATTCAGTTAGTGTTTAGTCTTTATCTTCCAACTCTACTATAAGATGCTTAAGATAAAGTTATGTTTTTTCAGTTCTTTCAGCTTCTGGAGGGATTAAGGTGGACCACCCCAAGATGAGTAATGGTACATCTCTTTTAAGTTCTTGTTTCTTTTTGATTCTTATTCATTCATGTTCTTTCTAATAATAAATAATAACTAAAAATTGTAACGAGTTAATTCTTATTTATCTTGCTGCTAACTTCAGATCCATCAATGCAACATTAAGTTTCTGGTATTTGTTGCAGATGTTGTTGTACTTGTGGCTGTTGTTATACTGGTTGGCTTGTTTAGCATGCAACACTATGGGACAGATAAAGTTGGGTGGCTATTTGCACCAATTGTACTGCTTTGGTTTCTTTTAATTGGAGGCATTGGCATATATAACATTTGCAAACATGACCACAGCGTTCTGAAGGCTTTCTCACCTATTTACATATTTCGGTATTTTAGAAGGGGAGGAAAAGCTGGTTGGACCTCCCTTGGTGGGATCATGCTCAGCATCACTGGTTTTCTCTTGCTTAAAATTTTCCCATATAGTGTTCACGCTCTTTTTAACATGGAATAAATAATGTAAAAGGATGGTGTTATATATACTCTGGCATTAAGTAAAGAAGGCTTGTGCTGATATTCTGGTTGCTGCTCACTATTGCAGGGACAGAGGCACTTTTTGCTGACCTTGCCCACTTTCCAGTTTCAGCTGTACAGCTTGCTTTCACGGTAGTCGTGTTTCCTTGCCTTCTGTTGGCCTATTCTGGACAAGCAGCATATCTCATGAAAAACAATGAACATGTGGTTGATGCGTTTTATCGTTCTATTCCAGGTTAATTCTTATCTTCATGTGGAACTTTCCAAATATGATAAATATTTTTGATTTCTTGAATATTTTAACAATAAACTAAGCATGACAATAACTTGAACTTATCTGGTTAAAGTTTGATTGCAAAACAAGAAAATGTGGTATAAATACTTTTATTTGTTAAAACATATTGCAGCTGCCTCTTCATAGACCTTAAGAGTGAAAAGTGGTAATTTATATTCCCTCTGCTCCACTTCAGGTTAAAAAGTTCTATTTGTCAATTTATTTTGTTCCAAAAAGAGGAGTACTATTTATTTTGATGATTGTATAAATGACACAATATCCCCAAGCATCACAATTCCATTATCATCCCATCAATATTAAATTAAACACTCAATAAATTAGGGTAAACATGGAACAAAAGAATATCCCCAGGATTTGAAAGTTTTGCAAATGGGACTCTGTTTGTTGAATAGAGGGAGTAAAATTATAACGATAAAACTCTTTTTTATGGCAAACTGACCAAAATGGGAAGTCAAAAGTTATGATGTCTAATGGAGATAAATTCTTAATTATGCAGACAGTATGTACTGGCCAATGTTTATAATTGCTACTTTAGCTGCTATTGTTGCAAGTCAGGCCACCATATCGGCTACTTTCTCAATAATCAAGCAAGCCCATGCACTTGGCTGTTTCCCTAGAGTCAAGGTTGTACATACATCAAAGAAGTTTCTTGGACAGATTTATATTCCAGATATTAATTGGATCCTTATGCTTCTTTGCATTGCTGTGACTGCTGGATTCCAGAATCAAAGCCAAATTGGCAATGCCTATGGTGAGTGCATCATCTAGTAAATTTGGTCAGCAAATTTAGGTTATCTGCTTTTATTTTAAAAATACAGGTTCTGAGAAAAGCATATTATTCGGGATTTGTGTCAACATGAGGCATTCTTTCTAGTATGTTGTTCTAAGTCTGGGTATTGTAAGTCATCATTTGTATTCTGTCTCCTTTACTCGGCATTTACCAACTAGCTAATAAGGTAAGCATCTATAAGATATGACCTCTAGAGTTATTTGGACTAGGGATGAAGGATCAGAAGTGAATTGAAGATTATAACAGGAACACCTTGAATGCGCCAATCCCATTCTAACGAAGCTATCTGCTATCTTCATGCTTTCAAACCTTGAGATAGGTTTTGTATATTTGGACCAACTAAATGTTCAAATCTTATCAAAGAGGAGTGGGGTGTGGGAGGGAGAAACAAACTTTTAGATGGAGTACAGTTAAATACTTGAACTTTCGGGTGTTAAAGATGTTTACTTATAACAAAAAATGATCACGAGATTTCTGTAGAACATATAGGAATTATTGATTGGAAGTAATTGTGAACTTGGATTTCCTGGAAAAATATATCCGAAAAAGATTTACTAATTAAAGGATGAATAATGGAAATTGAGATAGGTTTTAGGTTATGTGATTTGGTCAATACATATTAATAAGTAGTAGCTGGTAATTGCTTTGAATCAGTTGAATAGGGGTGCAATGGATGTTTAACTTGTCCAAACTAATTGGCTCATACATTTAAAACTTTCCCTTACCATTAAATGACTCAATACTAAGCTTCTCCCAAAATTGTATGTAATTATATCTCGTCTCTCAACAGGAACGGCGGTTGTTATCGTCATGCTGGCAACCACATTTCTCATGACCTTAATCATGTTATTAGTTTGGCGCTGCCACTGGATTCTTGTCCTCGTCTTCACACTCTTATCCCTGCTGGTTGAGTTAACCTACTTCTCTGCTGTGCTTTTTAAGGTCGATCAGGGTGGTTGGGTTCCGCTTGTGATCTCAGCAGCCTTTCTTGTAATCATGTGGGTTTGGCATTATGTTACAGTGAAGCGTTACGAATTTGAGATGCACAGTAAAGTCTCAGTAGGATGGATTCTTGGCCTTGGTCCCAGTTTAGGATTGGTCCGCGTGCCCGGTATTGGACTTGTATACACAGAGCTAGCAAGTGGGGTGCCTCGCATCTTTTCACATTTCATCACGAACTTGCCAGCAATCCACTCTGTAGTCGTTTTTGTCTGTGTGAAGTACCTCCCAGTTTACACAGTCCCCGAAGACGAGAGATTTCTTGTAAAACGGATTGGACCCAAGAATTTTCACATGTTTCGCTGCGTTGCAAGATATGGATACAAGGACCTTCACAAGAAGGATGACGAGTTTGAAAAAAGGCTCTTTGATAACCTTTTTATGTTTGTTCGGCTCGAGTCTATGATGGAAGGATGTTCTGACTCCGATGTGTATAGCTTATACAGCCAGCAACCTCAGCAGTCAAGAGACTTACTGTTGGGAGGTAATGGCAACACAACTACTTCCACTATCGACTTCACAATTTCGTCGGTAGACTCGATTATTCTCGTTAAATCTCCGGTCCAGGCTAACAACACGGGATTGTCATACGGGCAAATGAGCAGTCAGACGGAGGTCGGTGAGATGGAGTTTCTTAGTGGTTGTAGAGATGCTGGGGTGGTGCACATACTCGGGAACACAGTGGTGAGAGCAAGGAGGGATGCTAGGATAGACAAAAAAATAGCTGTTGATTATATATATGCTTTTCTAAGAAAGATATGTAGGGAGAGTAGTGTGATATTTAATGTTCCTCACGAGAGTCTTTTGAATGTAGGACAGATTTTCTATGTATGAAATTCTTTGCTAGTTTATCAATAACAACACTTTGTTTATAGGATTATAAGTCGTCATCTGTTTGTGGATGACAGAGTAGAGTTTTACTTTCTCTTATTTAATGGTGTAGTATTCTTGATTTTGTTTTTATTAATGCCCAGATTTTACGTTAGAATTGAAATTTTAATTAATAGCTTATACAGCTTGTACCACACCCGCCCGCATGCACAAGAAATGAAGGGGAGATTGAAAAAATAATACGCATCTCTTCATTTAATAACATGATGCACCTGTGTACACAAGAAATGAAGGGGAGATTGAAAAATTAAGACGTACCTTTTCATTTAGTAAGATAATATTGGTATCAATAAAATTCATTTAGTAAGATAATATTGGTATCAACAACCATTTTTATTTTATAGTGAATTCATTAAAAAAATTGCATGTAATTTAGTGTGTAGTAGTCCTATGTATAAGTTGAATGAAATAACTTTAAACTAATTAGGGTCATAAATCAAAAATGCTAATGATTGTAATTATATTATGTCATTGGTAAGTCTAAAAGTAAAAACTAAAATAAAATATATATATAACAATATTAATGTATTATTATCAATTAAAGAGTATATTAAATATGTTATAAGGATAAATTGTACGTTATTTGTAAAATAAAATAAAAACTCTTAACTGTTGAGTTGATTCAAAAAAATAAAAATCATGAGTTGTTGATTTAATTTGAGATCAATGAAAATAATTCGATTTTTATCTTGTTTATATTGTTAAGTCAATTTAAAAATAATATATTTTGATATTCTAAATTATATTTTAGAATGAATGTGGTATATCTAAGAGTATAAAAAGTGTCACGTTGAAGAAAAAATGAGTAATAGTGAAATATTTGGGCGAAAAACAAAAACAAGTAGAAAAAGCATCCAAGTACTCCCTCCAATCTTTCTCCCCAAAAAGTCTCCTTTAATTTTTGTACAAATAAATGGGTAGTCAACTACAACAGACTTTATACTATTTATTTTTTTTATATTTCTAACTTATTTCAATTTTTTAAAAGTCAACTAGGTGACAAAGAGAAAGAGGAAGAGGAAGGAGTGGTCAATTATTTACCCCAAAAAAAATATTACTTCACTTGTAAAAGAAGAAACTCAACATTTAATTAGTTAAAATTATATTTTGAGTCTTGCTATAGCATATTATGATAAATTTAAGAAATTGATATTTTTACAATATTTTTTAATATTTTCATATAATCTTTTTTGTTATAAGTCTATAATAACAGTTTTAACTGTCGATATAAGTCTATAACGACGGTTTCATATAAAAATATTAAAAAGTGTCGTACAAATATTAATTTCTTAAATTTATACCGATATTAAATTTGCATTTTACTTTGCCATTTTGTTTGCTAATTATTTTTTTTTTATGGTTTTTCGTCAACATGAGTGTTATGCATTACAAAAAATTGTTTATAGCTAAAAACCAAGTTTACTTACAAACAAACACCAATATTTAGAATAGTACAAAATATTGTATAAGATCAATATTGACATTTTAAAAATTAATTTGAGATATTAACAGTTTTAAAATTGATATAATTTGTTTAAGTTTTAAAAATAATAAATGTTAAAACTAGTAGTGCGTTTTAGATAATTCTTAATATTCATAATTATATTGACACAAACTAAATGAACTCATCTTAATTTTGAATTTTAAAATGTTTGAAATTGATTTTTAAAAAATCAATATTAATCTTATAATTCAAAATGGAGATAACATTTTACAACATACTCGAATATTTTAGGCATTTATTTATCGAAGGATTGGGATCCGATCCGTTACACGTATCTTTCAATTTATCTCAATACACATATAGCTTTATAAATGTTACTTTTAGCAATAAAATAAGATTCTTTGCAAATAATTAACGACACAATAAAATTCTTTATAAATAATTATTTTGCTGTCGTTAAAAATAATATTTATTTCACTAAATATTTATTTAAAAAATTAGAGAATAAATATAACAAAATGAATTATAATCCTCGACAAAATAATACTCCATAAAAAACATACAAGAGCAGAAAGAGAAAAACATAAGTTAGTTCAACTTATAACTAGTTATGTGTTTTGAATAAAGAAAGTCATAACTCAAGTATTTTAGGAAATAAATTTATTTAAGCAATTTTCTATATTTAAACTTTTAATAATAAGATCAGAGGCGATAATTTAATAATAATTTTTTTTTTATTATGTAAAATCATAAATTCGAGTCTACTTGATCCCTTCCCTGAACTCTTTCTACGTTCTTAGGATTGTAACAGTATAAGTTCTCAATTAAAAAAAAAAAAAAAACTTTTAATAATAGACTGACCAAAAAATCCAAGACCATAAAAGAAGCTTTTTAACTCTAAGCACTTGATTAATAGTTTCCTAGGAATACAATTTCAACAGTTACATAGTGAATTCCATTTTGTGATTCAATCCATATTCCATCCATTAAATGTAAAAAATAAATAACAGCTGTTATTTATTCTACTAATATTATTTAACGAGATCCAGGAAAAAAGATTTTCTTTTTTTAAGCAGTAATATCCTGTTTTGTTCAAAATAGATAAGATGATCATAACAATTTGTAAATTTCAGTAGTTCCAGGTGCCAAACTTTCTTAAAAAAACTCCATCACAATTTACAAGATCTTTCTACCAATCATCCTAGCCTCCACCATAAAAAATCTTCTGCCAAAACAGTACAGTTTGGTCAACTACATTCACAGTAATTCAACCATTTATATACATACACGTTTATATATATATATATATATATCAGGGATAACTCGTACTTGAAGGCACGGTGTAACTAATATAACAGTTAACTACTGTATCTAATATTTTTAGATTGAAAAATTTAAAACTATTGTGGACTCTCAGTTTTATAATAAAATTGAAAGTCCAACCATTAATACAAAAAAAATTGATATTCAATCCAGTTTTGAGGCAAATATTAGTGTGCTAATCATTTCCAACTTAAAATTAGTTCTTGACAGGTTTGAGCAATTAATTGATTGGCGATATCAGACTCAAACTTGTGTAATATAGTGTTTTCAGGTATATCACACACCTTTCCTTTATTGACAAAATGGAATGACAAGTTTGACAGTATTTATTTGCCTTCAGTATCTCTAATCATCGATTAATATAATCCATGAACAGTATTTCCTGTGAAAAAATATAGTACTGCAAGTCATTTTGTGGAATTCAATTAGAGAAAAAAAAGATATAAAAATTCAAAAGAAATATTTTTGTATATATACCCAAAAGTATAAAATGAGTCATTTAAGTCAAAAAAAAAAAGTATTGTCATAACACCAACTAAATCGCATCATCATAACATTTTTTCCTCTATATTTTTTCTTAAAATTTGACAAAAGATTCTCATACCATGAGTCAAAGCCTACTATAATAGTTGCCCTCGATATAACCCGCAAAAACACCAAAGAGATGACACGTAATTGTCCGTGTCTGAAGGCACGACGTAGATTAAAATTTCAAAAATACTCTATTACCTAAAGACTATTTGCAACCTAAAGACTTTTTAAAACCTAAAATAACTTACAAATCAATTATAATGAATCTAAACCGTTTATGTAATTTTCCGCCCAAATCAATTTAAATGTGAAAACATAACAATCGCAATACCCGAAAAACAGAAAAATAGCGTGAATGCTAAAAGGGTGACCCATGTTATTTACGTGCAATATAATAATAATAATAATAATAATTATTATTATTATTATTATTATTATTATTATTAGTATTATTATCATCATTATTATTATTAATATTATAATAATAATTATTATTATGAATACTATTACAATTACAATTACTATTATTATTATTATTATTATTACTATTATTATTGTTATTATTATTACTATTATTACAATTATTATTGTTATTATTATTATTACTAATACTATTATTATTATTATTACTATTATTACAATATTATTACTATTATTAATATTAATACTATTATTATTATTTGTAGTAGTAGTAGTAATATTAGTATTATTATTATTATTCTTATTATAATAATAATAATAATAATAGTAATAATTTTTATTATTATTATTGTTATCATTATTAATATTATTATAATTATTATTGTTATTATTATAACTATTATTATAATTATTATTGTTGTTGTTGTTATTATTATCATTATTATTATTATTATTACTAATACTATTCTTATTATTATTTCTATTATTATAATAATAATAACAATTATTATTACTATTATTACTATATTATTTATATTATTATTATTATTATTATTAGTAGTAGTAGTATAGTGTAGTGATGAATTTAATTTGGGGAAAAATGTGTGTGAATAGATTTTTGAAAAAAGAATTAGGGGAAAAAATGAAAGATAAATTAGTGACCATCAGATGTTGAAGCCCAAAATGATTTTAGACTGTTGGATGTTGAAGGCTAAATTGATTTGAGATCGTTGGATAATTAAATATTGGGATTTGAGCTGCTCTGTTTTATATTATAGATAATAATAATAATAATAATTATTATTATTGTCACTATTACTATTATTATTATAATTATTATTATTATTATTATCATTATCATTATCATTATTACTATCATTATAATAATTATTGTTATTATTATAACTATTATTATAATTATTATTATTATTGTTGTTGTTATTATTATTATTATTATTATTTCTATTATTATAATAATAATTATTATTATTGCTATATTATTACTATATTATTATTATTATTATTATTATTATTGTTATAGTGTAGTGGTGAATTTGATTTTGGGGGGGGGGGGGGGGATTGTGAGTTGATAGATTTTTGAAAAAAAAATGTTGAATTGAGGAGAAAAATGATAGATAGATTAGTGACCGTTGGATGTTGAAACTCCAAATAATTTTAGATTATTGGATGTTGAAATCTAAATTGATTTGAGACCATTGAATATTGAAACCTTAGGATTTGAACCGCTCTGTTTTATATTATAAATATTATGTAATTAAGATTGTTGATCATAACAATAATTATAGTGTTAAGAATAAATACATAATGTTTAAATATTATATTTATTTTAATTATTAAAAAATAAAACATAATATTAAAATCCGTATTATGTTTTATTTTTTAATAATTAAAAAAAATATTATGTTTAATTCTATATTTAAATGTTTGATATGTAAATTTGTCCAAATGTTAAAGTGATAAATATTGTTAAAAATTTAAAATAAATTAAAACAAGAATAAAAGTATGCTAATCTATATTTATTCAAAATGTTACTCTCTAACATTACTAACCCTCTTAATTTAATGCGCTAAACTGCTCAATGTTCATATATAAACACTATATATGCATTTATGTTTTCTTTGTTGAAATTAATAATGGAAAAGATGAGGAAAAGCAAAAAGGCTGCAACTTTAAAGAGAGTAATAAAAACTGTCCGTGAAAATCCATCGAGCAAACTGAGGAAAGTGCTGATGATGATCAAACACACACACAGTGCTTCACACACACACTTTCTCTCTCCAAAACAGGGGCTGAGGAGAGAGAAAAGGGGAAAATTGGGAAGTGTGAGTGAGAGAAGAAAGGGATGGAGACAGGCGTCCTTGGGATGCCACGTGTGGAGATGGTATTGGATGAGGACTTTCTCTCTCCTCAGAACTACACAATATACACACAAAGCCCTGCTGCCATGTCAGTTTGTGTAACCCTGAAGTCCTATGACCCGGCAAATCCGTATAGTATGTATTCTCTCTCCAAAACTTTCTCTCTCTAAAGCAAACCCTTTGTTTCTCTCTCTAGTTGTTTCGTTTGTCTGCCATCTTTCTATCTCTTTATAGAGCCCGCAAGCCCTAATTCTGTATCTCTTCAGTCTCTAGCATTCGGATGTTGGGTGAATTTGGGGTTTTTTCTCTGTGTTTGTTGTAATTTGATCCATTATAAAGATTGGTATTCTCATATCTCTATCTGGGTACGGTTGTTTTTGTGTTTTTATGTTATTTGGTTGTTGATTTTTTGTGGGTGTTGAAATTTATGCAATTTGAGCTGATTCTTGTTGTTTTTATGTTCATTTTTGTATTGATGGTGCTTGATTGTTCTGCATGTTGGGGCATTAGCTTCAACTTGTGCTAAAGTTTTGATCTTTTTGGGTAGTTTGGTCATCTAGGTATTTGAAGTGGGTGGGTGTTATTGCTGAAATAGGGGTGTTGAGATTTAATAGGAGTTGAATGTGATCGACTCTCATTAATCTCACTGCTGCGTAGACGTATCAGTTTAGCAGTTCATCTGATGACTTTGCATGCTTTGAAGGTTACCTTGACTTGGGAATTTGGAAATGCTGCAAATGGAATTTGGAAAAAGGGAATGATGTAATGGTTGCCAATCTTTATTTCTTACATGCATATATTGAACTACGGCATGGTGATTGATCTGGTCTGAGTGGGTTTGATTCATTTAGCTGGGTATGCTAAACCGTAGAGTAAAATGTCAGTTTTTTTTCTTGTCACATTTGATATTTTTTGGTTTTATATGGAGTGACATGTTAGTTTTTAGTACAAGTTGTGTAATTTATCTTGTCCCAACTCCCAAGTAGCATATAACCTCTATTTGTTAAAAATGTTTAGCTCAACAACCTATAAAGGGTCCTAGTTCCCGTTTAAGTGGTGGACTTGTTTTCCGATGTTTCACCAATTTAGTACCATTCAATTCATAGCAATATGAATATATGATATTTCTCTAGCTACGTGTATTTTATTTAATAGTGTTGTGGCTGGTATTCAGTGAAGTAATCCTCGTTCTTTTGATTACCTGAGGATTGTTGCCTTTACATTAATATATTATCTTTAATAGTTGTTTCAAGTTTATTCCGCCTTTTAGTTCAAGTTTAATAAATTACTCTGCAGTACTACCTGTTCTCGGAAGCATTTGTTTATATAATTTTGTTTTTGTCGGTTTATGTTTCTATCTATGAAGTGTGAACCCAGTAACATTGTCCTACTGAATGAGTTCATTTTAGAGCTGTTCCTTGCATGAGCATTGCATACCTTGTCTTTGGATATGTACCGAGTCTTACTACGTGTGGCTGGTAACATCATTAGAACTTAGAAGGTGCATCCAGATTTTCAGCTGGTCCATTTCTCCTTTTCAGTTGTATCAGTTTGTTGAGTTTTTTGTTATGTTAAATGCATCTTTTCGGGTTCTCATCATTCATCACTAGTAGTTTTTGGGATCCATGCTAGGTGAGCATCATTTGCATGGACTTATTTTTTATAGGTTAGTATCCATATAAATGTTCATAATATGGTTTGGTGCTTTCGTTCTTGTTTGATTTAAAGCAAGGGAACCATCGATACGAGATTTAGGCTATTTATTGTGGTAGTTCTATAATAAGGGCATTTTAAGTATGGAGCATTTGAATGACGGATTCATTTACCATTTAAGCTTAAATTGTGCCGCATAACTATTTTTGGAGCATAAGGCGTATCAGGCATTTAGGAAGAAATTTTTTACTGCAGTTCTTTTTCCCTTTTTCGTTTTTGAACTGAGAAGCTGATTGCTGATACGATTGTGTGAAGTGTTCAACAATATTTTTTCTTTCTAATTCTTCATTATTTTGTAGGAATGTAATGCGGAGGATTTGATGCCTAAAGGTATTCATTGACTTGCTAGGTTCTTCCTGGAACTGCATCTATAAATGAGTGTTTCAGGACAAATATGAAGGATAATGGCAAATTAAATAATAAAATGATTAACAGAAATTGGGTGTTGAAGCGCAAAAGGGGAAAACTTATACATGGCTCAGATACGTCCAACGGCAAGAAAACCAATTATGTACCTTCTGAATCCCCGGAAAATGCATCATCAATACATGAGCTTAAAAGTGAAATAACTTCTACTCGTTCCTCTCGCAAGAAGAAAGGAAACGATGGGGTGAGCTACTTGTTTATTCTCTTTCTTTACTTTGTTTCCCCTTCTTTAATGAGAAACAAAAGAAAGGATAAATGAAGGAGGAAGCGGACGTATAAAAAGAGATTAAAAAGAAAATTCCAATGAGAAATACACATGAATTATGGGCCGCTTCGGAAACCCCTTGTACTGTTGCCCTTCTCAGGCAAGAAAGCGACAATTTTATTTTAGCATTTTATTGTCAGCTTTTCTTGTCCTTATCTACATAGCCCTTCTATTTTATGTAATAATTGTAGGAACTTTACTTTTCCACATTTTGTTAGCTATGTTATGCAGTAGTTTGGGAAATGTAACAAGTTACTGGAATGGATTGATAATTCTACGTATATTGTTAATATTGACACTTGATTGTATTACAAACGGCTTATGACTTTTGGCTGCCATATTCTTTTGTCTTTACAGTACTTTTATGAATGTGTGGTTTGTGATCTTGGCGGCAACTTGCTTTGCTGTGATATCTGTCCGCGGACCTATCATATTCAATGCCTAGATCCTCCTCTTAAGGTATGTTCACTTTAGTCTTATTATTAATGAAGATGTGCTGCTTATGTATGCACACACACACACATAATATATGTGTATATATATATATATATATATATATATATATATATATATATATATATATATATGTATGTATGTATACACACACACACACACACGTCTATGTACAAATATGTATATATCCTAATATTTTCTTTTAATTTTTGTGTGCATTTGTTTTGTACTCATTTCCTCCAGCGCATCCCAAATGGTAAGTGGCAATGTCCACCCTGCTGTCTGAAAAGTAATTTGCATGATGACATAAACAATTCAGATCCCATCTCAAAGCGTGCAAGAACAAAGATTACCCTTGCTAAATCTGAAATTGGAACTAAAGTGGTTGGCGCTGACAAAGTGTGTGAAACTTTTGGAAGCTCTACCCTTGGGAAGAAACGATCATCGGGCAAAGGAAAATCTTTGTCATCTTGTCGGGTTAAGTCTGTTGAAGAGAAGCAGGACTCCATGATAAATGTACTTTCAAGCGACAAGCCAAGTCGTCCATTCTGTGATGGTTCTGGAGATGGTAGTTCATCGATTGTGAAGGTTGATAATGAGAAGAAACCTGAGTTGTCTCTAAAGGTCACGCCTAAAGAGACTAGGTCGATCTCTCTAGCTGAGGGAGTCGTGTCTCAATCTAGTATTGTGGATTCTGAATGGAATGAAGAAATTTCTGAGAGGAACTCTGGCTTGTCCCATAGTAGTGGATCTGCAACAAAAGAACTTGTTCCTGTTCTTGATGCTGCCACTCGGAAAGCCACAAAGAGAAAGATTAAATTTTACGTGGGTGGCGATCAAAAGAAGCCAAGGATTGATAAGAATAAATGTGCTGCCAACACTTCTCAAAAACGTGGGTCTGAAGTAAATTCGGTCAGTCCTCAAACTAGTAAATCTCACCGCAAGCTTAAGGAAGTTAAGCATGGGGCTTCCCAATCTCTGTTGAAAAGTGAAACTGGGACGGAGATAGATATCCCTTTGAAAGATGAGGTATAAATTCCTTCTTATGTTCACCTGTATTTTTTTTTGTTCTCCTTCGTGCTTATTCAAGTTTAAATACTTCTGCATAATGCCTATTTTCATATTTTGGTAACAAAATTTACTTACCCTAGGGTATTGTGTTCCTTTGCACTCTACGTGACCCATGTTGCAAATTTCTTTGCAAATTTTAGAGAGAATATGTAGTTTTCTCTTATTAACTATCAAAATCGTATAATTACTCTTATTATTCTTCAGGGCCAAGTCCTTTAATGCCAAACTCAATATATGTGATAAAGCACGAAGAGGTGCACATACAGTTGCTAACTTGAACTTTATAAACTTGGAGTCAACTTTACCCAGTGCCACATAACCACATAACGTGTGAATTTCTCGAGTATAAGTCCGATTTTGTATGTTTGCATTTAACTATTCTCCTTAACTACTAATATAAAAATAGTGTATTCCTAAATAAAATTTGGTCGTAGTCGAGGCAGGAGTTTCCAAACATATCTAGTGTGGAGAGTTTCAATATGTTTAGCAGTCGAGTGTCTTGGATTGTATCGAGCAAATACATGAGAAGCATGTTTAGCTGTCCAATTTATAAAATAAAAAAATAGTGGTCCAACATCTTGGATGGCCTTGAGTAGATACTTGAGTAGTAGCAATTTGGCACAATCCAATCTTAAGACCCGTCTTCTAAATGTTATTGTGATGTTAAAAAATTGTACATCGTGATAGTTGATAATCTTGAAGTTTTCATGTCATGAATGTTGTCAATATATAGGCTTTATATTGCAAAAATTCAATTCATGGCATACTTATCAACAACAAAAAAAAACTTTAATTCAGTGCTTCGGTTGCATCTGCATGGTCCTTTTCTTTATTTGAGCTCCTTTCTGCTGCCTTCTTTCTTGCGGTTTCACTCTCTCGTGAATAGTGGATGCTGTGTTGGATTGTAAATCTTGTTCATATCATGTTCTTGGCTGATGATTGATTGACAGCTTGTTTTCTCATCCTTCCGGTCAATTTCTAATAAGCTCCACTAGTTTGTTCAAGAGTTTAGATATTCAATGCTGTAGTTAGGGTAGTTTAGCTGATTCGAGCAAAGAAAGAGGTGAAAGAACAAGAGGTTGTCCGTTGTCCTGGACCAGTAGTTCCGCAATTACTACATTTCCAGTTCAGTTGGAAATACTAACCTTGATTATACAAGGTGGCGGACTTATCAGTAAATAAAAAATAAAAGGTCACTTTAAGGATTAAAAAAATACAAAAACAGAACATGTCCTCCTGCATTATAGTCTGTCTCACTCTCTTTCATGATTCATCTTTAGTAAAATCTTGGTCGGGCCTTGTGTCCTATTTTTGAAATATAATTAATCGTAGTTGCAAGCTCAACTCTACTTAAAGCTTAATGATGTTATTTCTGGCTAATTTTTCACCCTATAAATCGCAAAATTTTCATGCATAGATTGTGTTAAATTGTGTGTTGGAATTATTTATATAGATTGCCCCAATGCTCACTATACTTTTTCTCCCTTCTTGCTCTTTGCATTTTTATCTTTTTCCCCGGAACTTGGCTTAATATAATATCTTTGATGTCCCTTCATTTTGGGACCTCAATTTACGGTTTGATTAAGATGATATTTTGCACTGCATGTGAAAGAACGTATACATGCAGGGTAGTTGTGCTACCACACATGCCAAATTTGTTGTCTGGGACCGATTATATAACAAGTTTGTATTATTGGCGCTTTCCCAACATTGTTAAGAATATGTGACCTTTCTGCATAATAGCACCAAAACCTTGCATACACTGGAGAGAAATTCTTAGTCACTTCCTTGCTTGAAACATTATTGACAAAATTGTAAGTTATTGTGTAGAAGTGAAAAATATGCATATGTAAAGAAATATTAAAAATTTAAAATCCGAAGAGCATAATATATCGATTGACCTAGATCTCATGATCAGTAGCAGCAAGAACTCCTGCAAAAACACAGCTCATTAGTATTTTCCATACTGAGTTGGTGCCTCCTATCCAATGCTTTTACTTTCTTTTAGAAAAATTAAATTTCTTTCTAACGATTAAGGTCTGCATAACACATACTTTCCAAATATATTTTTTTAGAACTTGAGCAAATAAGTCTAGTGCTCATAATGTTCTGAATAGAGGAAGGACCTAGGGATCAAATGGAAGAGGCCAAGACTACTTACAAATGTTGCTCAGGTGTGAAGGGGTGCATGCTGTGTAATAGTTGTAATAGAACCAGAAGAAATTTCATTAACAGGGTATCGGATAATTAATTAGTCTCCTATAACGGAATGGAAACTCTAGGAGGTAATAATGGATATAAAATGCGAAGACATGACAGTATCAGTGCTGCATTTCTCATAGCAATTTTTGTTGGCTAAGTTTGCAACCTTTATATTTTCTGATTCTAGGGACCAAAAGTCGTCCTTAGTCTGCCCCTAGGACTGTATGTCGCTTTACTGTATATATTATCTTCATGGTCCTCAAAAGGATGGTTAATCTACGGAACCTGTTGGAAAAGTTTCTTTCCACAAATCAAGAAGCCTCCATATCCATTTCTTCTGCTCCTGTTCTTGTGGGTGTTTCTATTGCTGTTGTAAGTGGGTATTATAATCACAAGAGCTGTATTTCATGCAGATGGTCTCTGAGGAAGCAGGACATAAATCGCATAAATCACATGCAACAGGAAAAATTGTAGTTGAAGTATTGAAATGTGAAGGTCATGTTCCTAGTGATGCTCCACAGGTAAATTGAATATTTAGGAATGTTGTGTATATACCTATGTTGTTATCTGTTAACCATATAAGCATGTTATATATGAATTCTGGATTATTACTACTACTACTATTGTTGTTGTTGTTATTATTATTATTATTATTTTCTACCCCTCATTAGGTAGCAGTGGGCTATTTTACTTCTATGTTGTCATATGATTGTATATTACAGGTTGATAGGGTTTTGGGATGTCGAGTGCAAGATAGTGACACAAACTCTTCACATCACATGACTGTAGCAGACACAAATGATATGCCTCTAAAGGATTCTGTGTTTTCAGACAATGTAAATAGAATTGCTGAGGAAAATCCAAGCTGTGGTGCTACTTCAGATGGCGGAGCTGCTGAAAATATCACTACAAAGGATGTTTTGAGCAATTATGGTGTGGAAAAATGCATTAAAAATGATTTGGGAGTGGACAAGATAAATGTATATAGAAGATCAGTGATTAAAGAATGTAAAGAAGGAACGGGTAGGGATTCATCGAGGAGTGACATAAAGGTTTCTAATTCTACTGCAATAAATGGTAAAAGCGAAGGCACTTGCGCTGTGAGTACACAAGATATGGCAAAAACTGCTGGAAAGATATCGATGGGAGAAAACTCTGATTTTAGTTCCAGCAGTCATGATAATAATAAAGATTCAAAAAAGTGTGAGATGTCTATCTCTCATAAACCCTCAGCCGCAAAGAAGACAGTTATGGAAACGAGAACTAATCGCACTCGTGAAAAAAGAAGGATTGATTCCATCTTGCCTGAATCTGTATCCTCCAATGGAGCAACAGTCTCATATGAATTTTTAGTTAAGTGGGTTGGGAAATCGCATCTTCACAACAGTTGGATTTCAGAATCCCAGCTAAAAGTTCTCGCTAGGAGAAAGCTAGACAACTACACAGCGAAGTATGGAAGGGCAGTGATAGATATCTGTGACGAACGGTGGAAGCGGCCT
Organism: Hedera helix; assembly: GCA_947179155.2. NCBI lineage: Eukaryota > Viridiplantae > Streptophyta > Magnoliopsida > Apiales > Araliaceae > Hedera > Hedera helix. Next base: position 36,449,981 of record OX359273.1, read on the forward strand.
CAGCGGGTGATTGCTCTTCATTCCTCCACAGATGGTTCAAGTGAAGTTTTTGTAAAATGGACTGCTCTTCCTTATGATGAATGCACTTGGGAGAGACTTGATGAACATGTTGTTGGAAAATCGTCCCATCTAATTGATTTATTTAATCAGTTTGAACGACAAGCAGTGGAAAAAAATTCTATTAAGGATGATACGCTGAGGGGAAAGGGTGAACTTCAACGTAATGAGATAGTACCTCTCACTGAGCAGCCTAAAGAGCTTGTAGGAGGTGCACTATTCCCACATCAGCTAGACGCTCTAAACTGGCTCCGTAAGTGCTGGTATAAATGCAGGAATGTGATACTTGCTGATGAGATGGGACTTGGGAAAACGGTATCGGCTGCTGCGTTTCTGTCATCATTATACTTTGAGTTCAAAGCTAGACGTCCTTGTTTGGTTTTGGTTCCTCTTTCAACAATGCCAAACTGGATGGCGGAGTTTACATTATGGGTTCCTGACCTGAATGTTGTGGAGTACCATGGTTCTGCGAAAGCAAGAGCCATGATACGCCAATATGAGTGGCATGCCAGTGATCCAAGTGGGTTGAGTAAGAAAACAGCTTCTTATAAGTTCAATGTTCTTTTGACCACTTATGAGATGGTCCTTGTTGATGCCTCTCATCTACGTGGAGTTCCTTGGGAAGTTCTTGTGGTTGATGAGGGGCACCGTTTGAAGAACTCAAGTAGTAAACTTTTCAGCTTGCTCAATACCTTTTCTTTCCAACATCGTGTACTTTTGACCGGTACTCCTCTTCAGAATAACATAGGCGAGATGTACAACTTACTAAATTTCTTGCAGCCAGCTTCATTCCCTTCTCTATCCTCATTTGAGGAGAAGTTTAATGATCTGACAACTGCAGAAAAAGTGGATGAGCTGAAGAAACTTGTTGCTCCACATATGCTTCGGAGACTTAAAAAAGATGCCATGCAGAACATACCCCCCAAGACTGAACGAATGGTTCCAGTTGAGTTGTCATCCATTCAAGCTGAATATTACCGTGCTATGTTAACCAAGAACTATCAGATCTTGCGGAACATAGGAAAAGGGGTTGCTCAGCAATCAATGCTAAATATTGTGATGCAGTTAAGAAAGGTTTGCAACCATCCATATCTCATTCAGGGTACCGAGCCTGAGTCAGGATCATTAGAATTCCTTCATGAAATGCGTATAAAAGCTTCAGCAAAGTTGACTTTGTTGCATTTGATGCTTAAGATGTTACATAAGGATGGCCATAGAGTGCTGATATTTTCCCAGATGACAAAGCTTCTTGATATCCTTGAGGATTATTTGAACATTGAATTTGGTCCTGGAACATTTGAGAGAGTGGATGGTTCTGTTTCTGTATCTGATCGCCAAGCAGCAATTACTCGTTTTAACCAAGACAAAAGTCGGTTCGTCTTCCTATTATCTACACGCTCTTGTGGCCTTGGGATCAATTTGGCAACTGCTGACACTGTCATAATCTATGATTCTGACTTCAATCCGCATGCAGATATCCAAGCAATGAATCGAGCGCATCGAATTGGGCAATCAAATAGGCTGTTGGTCTATAGGCTTGTTGTTCGTGCTAGTGTTGAAGAACGCATCTTGCAGCTTGCAAAGAGGAAACTGATGCTTGATCAGCTCTTTGTGAACAAGTCTGGATCTCAAAAGGAGGTGGAAGATATCCTACGATGGGGAACTGAGGAACTTTTTAATGATTCTTCTAGCATAGGTGGTAAAGATACTGGCGAAAACCATGGCAATAAAGATGAAGCAGTTGCAGATATAGAACCTAGCCGTAGGAGGAGAACTGGTGGTCTGGGGGATGTATACAAGGATAAATGTACGGATGGCAGCAGTAGGGTTGTCTGGGATGAAACTGCTATTCAGAAGTTGCTGGATCGTTCAAACCTCCAATCTAATTCACCTGATAATGCTGAAGGGGATTCAGAGAATGATATGCTCGGGTCAGTAAAGGTATGGCCTCGCTCATTCCTGTGCACATGCAATCCTGTACATTTTCTTCACCTTATTTCATTCAAAGCTTTATTTGATGCATTTATATTAGCAAACTTTTTTTTACCATATCCTTTAAGAACATTTTTTGAAATACTGCATGATTATTAGTTAATACATTTTCCAGTATATTGAAATGATTAACTTAGTTGCTTTCCTTACCGATTATTTGTCACGTCCTTGACTCCTGGAAGGATTAATATTTTGTGGAATACTGCATCATTATTTGTTAATACATTTTCCAGTATATTGAAATGATTAACTTAGTTACTTTCTTTACCAATTATTTGTCACGTCCTTGACTCCTGGAAGGATTAATAGCATTCAGTCAATATATATACATGTATCTTTGGCTTACACATGTAATTATCAGTTGACATACATCACCATTTGCTGTAAACTATAAGAATTTGCCAATAACAAAAGTTTGTCTCCACATTGATTTGCAACATTTATTCTAAATCATCTAGGTTGATGAAGAGGGATGACAAAGTTTGAAGATATATTGGCATTTTAAATTACAAGTGTGTTTTTTTAAAATTATTTTTATATATAATAACTATGGCAAGCATGTTTGACTAAATATGCTTTAGCTTCAAATGGGGATGTCAGAGGATTAGCTACTTCAAGGATTCATAAGAGATTGGGAGGTTACCCTTGATTAAAGTCTTTTTACTCTTTTTCACTTCATGTCCTTTCATGTTCTTTTTGTTTTTTGATAAGATTTTTTTTTATAAAGAAATTGCAAAAATGCCAAAAGGAGGAGTCTGCCATGTACATTTTGTAAAGGAACCAGGATAATAAAACGAACCTCCTAGGGCATCAAAAACAAACATAGCCCCCGCTCAAACACAAAACTTCTACAATTTTCCAAGGGCACCCAAAAGGTAGCCACACTATGACATGATCACAAACTCCCCCAAGAAATCATTAAAAGAGACTGTAAATTATTTGGCAACAAAAGAGAAAAAAGAAAAATAACAGACTCAAAATCAAAAAATCATATGTAAACAATTAACCTCTCTTTATCTTCAAAGCATTTGCCTTTTGTTGTCCTTCTATGTTCCTCCATTCTTATAAATTTTATTCAACTCAACTCAAGTTAAACTCTCAACGCCTTTTATCCCAAAGTACTTTAAGTAGGCTAGAAATGAATCCGATATGAAAGCGTAAAAGTAGAAAGATAAGAAGACAAAAAATATAAAGCAGATAAAAATAAGAGAGAATAAAATAAAAATAAATAAAATGATAAATTATTTCTAATTAAGTTGTTTTTATCAAAAATGAAAAATTCTCACAGTTTTGTTGATTATATTTTCAGAACTATCAATGGTTAAATTTTTTGTTGCCTATTGTTTTTCGTATGTGGAAAGTTCCATTTTACATATTCAATGAGGCATGTCTTCTGCTTTAGGTTACTGGCTTTATGAGTCCTGTGTTTCAGTTGTAATTGTCGTAGAGCTAATAGTGCTTGTTACTTTTGTAATCATTATGAATCTAATTAACATCCTGTTATATTTCCCTTCGTTTAATGTTTTCTCATATTTCCATTAGTCGCTGGAGTGGAATGATGAACCAGCAGAAGAGCAAGAGGGAAGCGAATCACTTCTTGTGGCGACTGATGATACTTGTGTTCATCATTCAGAAAAGAAAGAAGATAATGTGGTGGCAGTTACTGAAGAGAATGAATGGGATAGGCTTCTGCGAGTGAGGTGAGGAGTTGGTTCTTGTGGTCTGACTTTTGTAATTTCATTGCTTTAGGTATATATAAGGCATTTGAAATTTGATGGGATCAAGCAAGATCGAGGCAATAGAGTCTTATTGGGGGAAGAATAAAGAAGCAATGTAGGGCTCTGATATACCAATGTTCAACCTGTAAATATCGGTCTAAACTGGACCGGTACCGAAATTGGCCAAATTTTGGTACCGGTACCCGATAAAAACCGAAAATTAATATTTTATTTTTATTATTTTTATTATTATTATTATTATAATAATAATAATTATTAATTATTTATTAATAATAATAAAAAAAATAAATTAGAAAACCGGTATAATCGGTCCGGTTCGGTAAATACCGAACCATAAAAACAAGGTATCGGAACCAGTACCGAACCGGTTCGTTTTGTACTGAAAAAATGGTTCGGTCCGGTCCGGGAAACCGGAAAAACCGGAATTGATGCACAGGCTTATATTTAACACAATAAAATGCTAAAATGACAGTTATGTATATATTCCGTTGCAAGTAGCCCTCTGATACATTAAATTGTCTGCAATATTAGACGATGCAAGAAACAGACTTTTGTAAAGTAGCTCATTACTTCTTCCAAAGATACGGTCTTGAGGAGACTTTATTTACCTTGAAATAGAGGGATAAAAGTAATAGTTCAATATAGCTGTGCACATGGGATCATAAACCTAATCAGAGGTGCCTTTAATTTTCAAAATCTCGTGATGGAGGAGGCGGAGATTTAAACAATGTGTCTATTAGTGGTCCATCATCAGGCTACTTGTTTGACCTTGTGTTTCTACCCAGTTTGTCTCTGGTTAGAGTAAACAAAGCCTAATTGCTAGCAAGCAAAATGTAGAAGCTTGCAGCTATATGATTGGTTTGTGTGGACATGTCAACCACCTGTTCATTTGTAAGAAAATAGAGATGTCAAAATAGTGGAAGATTTACCTAAGAATGTTGTAGAAGCATAATGTTGTGACTTGTGATGTGCCTGTTCCCTATTAAACATACCAAAATCTGTAAATTATATGCATATATTTGTATATCGAGATATTGTATTACTTATCCAAAATAAATATATTATATATTGAAGTATAAAAAGAATTTACGATTATAGTGCATAGATAAGAATATTTCATAGTTATATTTTTTAGTGGAGAGAACTTGTAGTTGGTGAAGTAATTAGCAATTATAAATGTTTTTCTTACAGTGTGTTTTAATTTTTTTATTGGGTTGTAGATGGGAAAAATATCAAAATGAGGAGGAAGCAGCTCTTGGTAGAGGAAAGCGATTAAGGAAAGCTGTTTCTTACAGGGAAGCATATGCTCCTCAACCTACTGAGACATTAAGTGAGGTACTGTTATTTGCCTTTAAGATGTAACCTAGTAAATCTTGCAGGGGTATGTTGGTTTTCTGTTTCTGGATTTTATTTTTATAATATATGTTTACAAAGATTTATAAGTTTGAACGTAAGAAGTAAAATTCCTAAAATCCTGTTTTGCAACTTATTCTTATCAGAGAAGTAGCATTTGCATGTGTAGATTTTGAATTTTTTTTTATATAGCTTCTTATTTTCTTCATGGTGGTAGGGTTTTTCTAGCTAATAATTTGTTGCTAACTGGAGAAATGAGAAAATATGAAACTTGCATGGAATGCAAGTACCAATGAAAGAAATACGTATTTCCCTTCTTTTTGCTCCTTTGTTTGGTCTTCACTGGGCCGGCCTTATTCTATGAAGGCTGCTTTTAGTAGTTGAAAAAGTCTTCGACCTAGTGAGTGGACGGTCTGGAAGGAGGAATGTCAGGAAAGGGCAAACTGGGAAGGAGGGAATAATTAGTATATTCTAGAGTTGGTATATTTTGGGTGTACATGTGAGTACATGGGTAGTTAGTTAACATGTGAATGAAGGATAAGAATAGTGTAGGTTAGGAGGATTCATTTTTCAGCATTTGATATATATAGATGTAATGGGAAGAGTATTCCCCAAGTATAAAATTTATGCATTGTGAAATGAATTGAGGAATGAAGCTTTCAACCAGCTTCTCCTTTTCTATCTATTCCTCTCTCTTTCTCTCTCACGAACTTAGTGTAAACCTCTGAGTTCTTCCTCCCTAAATTCTTTGGTTCTCCCTTATTCTCTCTCTGTTTCTACTTCTCTCTTAATCTCTGGTCAAGTACCCAGATAGGGCCTGATAAGTTGGTATTAGAGTTGTTGGTTGTTCTAGAAACATCATCTTCTTTTTCTAATCCTCTGCTTTTCTTCTCTATCTCCAACCTCTGATTTCTACTTCTTTACATCTTCTATTTGAATTCTATCTATTTTAGTCTCTTCTATACTTCTAAGACTCTAATTCCAGCCCATAAACACCACCAACATCTCCAGATCACATCAAGAAAGCAACAGAAAATAGACCTCGGAAGCTCTGTTTTCCAACTAACCTGCAACTCAGCAAATTCAAGTGTTAATTCACTTGTTTCAGGTATAAATTGCCCAACTCACTCGTTCTATAGTCATTAATAGATTGCCCAAGCTATATTTCTCATAAACAACACCACCCAAGAATATTTGAATCCACAAATTTATATTTCTTTTTGGTCTGCAAGAATTTATAGATTCTGTGATTTAGCTTTGTTTGATCCAACTCTGTTTGTGTTTAAGTGACTTAATGCATATCTAGCTTTAGTTTTGATCATTCAAAAACCAAAAAACATAGTTATTAAACTTTCAGTTGTTTTCAGCTCAAAATTTAAACAGATTCTGCTACTTTGCTAGTATTAGAACTTGTTAATTCTCTGGTAACTAGTAATAATATTAGTGTTGATCCTTTGGTGCTTGTGTTTTTTTGTTGTGCTCATTTACTCTATAAAACTCAACTAAGTTGTAGCTAGTTGAATTTAAAAATTGTTCTATATTGGATACTCAATTTGTTCACTGAGGAGGTCCATTTCTTACTTAAAAGCCACTCAAGCTCATTTACTCTCACTCTAGTAGTATTGCTATTGCTTGGAATTAATTTTCAAACTCAGAATTGCAATTTGTCCAGTGATTCATGTCATTTCTATCCTCTGTAAACATAGTTGGTCCTTTATAAATGTTGCAGCAGGACTTTTTGAGTTATAGGGAGTACACCAATGAGAAACTGCAACTCATTGATGAGAAGATGGATTACTTCGTGGGTGGTATGAATGAGCTACTGAAGTAGAGGGGCTCTAATAACGAAGAAGGGTTTGAGAATCCTTTTGGGAGTAAGGAAAGGGGCACGAAGCTTGTTCGTATGGGACAGAGAAGGGACGAGATTTTTTAGGAATCCTTACCATGCTGAACAAGAAAGGGCAAAGAGACATGAAAAAGATGATAATCAATGGAGGAGAAGGAACCAAAATGATGAAAAAGGGACAGAATTAAAGCATCTTAAGTTGGTTTTTCCTTCATTTACTGAGGGTGATGATGCAAAGAGTTGAATACAAGATTGTGAGGAGTACTTTAGCATCTATGGAATCAGCTGGGCTTCTCCAGAGTATGGAGGATGGTGATAAACTTAAGGGAAAAGCTGCACTGTGTTATCTACTTCTTAAAGAAGCAAACAGAGGGGATCAAGCATTAGTTATTAAAGGAAACAAAGAAGGGAAACATGTGATGATATTAATAGATAGTGGGAGTACTTTAAATTTCCTAGATGAAGAAGTTGTAAGGAAGCTAGGCTGCCCTATACACCTCTATTATTATCACTCTTCCTAATGGTGAGGAACTTCAAAGTAAGGCATGGTGCCCTGAGTTTACATGGACTTTTGATAATCACAGTTTCAACACACCTATGTGAATCATTAAATTGCAGCAACATGATTCTATTCTAGGAACTACATGGCTGAAGCAACTTGGGGCAGTTCATTTCAACTATAACTAATAAAATTTCTATTTAATGGGGAAGAAACACAGTTGAAAGGAATAAGGAACCAGCAACCCACATAATTTACAAACCAACTTGCAACTACTTAATAATAACTTAACTAACTTGGATATCTCAGCTAGTTGAAAGTTATGAAGGGGATAATAATATTTTCCAAGTTATAGCTGAGTTAGCAACTACAAAAATGGGGCCTAATGAGTTTGAGTTAGTCCATGGATTGCTCAAGTACAGAGGTAAGTGGGTGATAGGATTCCTAGGAGAGCTGAGGAAGCAATTATTTGAAGAACTCCATGAAAAAGGAGTTGGGCGCCACTCAGGTACTAGGGCTACTCCAAAAAGGATAGAACAATACTTCTACTGGATATGAATGAAGAATGATGTAACCAACTGGGTAGCTGAATGGCGTTTGTCAATTTTTTAAGCATGAAAATGTGAAGAGTCCCGGGCTTCTCCAGCCACTACCCATCCCTGAACAATTTGGAAAGATATAACTATGGACTTCATCAATGGGCTTCCTAATTCTAAAGGTTATGAAGAGATCTGGGTGATAACAGACCGGTATAGTAAGAGCTCCCACTTTTTACCTCTCAACAATCCCATTTTTGCCAAAACACTATCTCACCTATTTTTTGATAACCTTTTTAAACTACATGGACTTCCTAGTTCCATTATAAGTGATAGAGACCCAATATTCTTAAGTGACTTTTGGCAAACTCTTTAAACTTATCGGGACAAGACTCCATATTAGTACCTCTTATCATCCTCAAATTGACGGGAGCACTGAAAGGTTAAACCAATGTTTAGAACAGTATCTAAGGTGCGTGTGCAGCCAGTCACCTAAACAATGGAGCTCCTGGCTACCTATGGCTGAATGGTGGTTTAACACTACTTACCACACGTTTCTACTGACCACACCTTACAAAATTCTCTATAGTCATGAACCTGCACATCTAAACAACTCAACCACACGTGGCACCAACATTGCAGCAGTAGAGGATATCCTTACAGGAAAACAACAACAAATGGAGGTTCTTAAGGAAAATTTAGCTAAGACACAACAAAGAATGAAGAGTCATGCTGATAAAGGAAGGACTAAAAGAGAATTTGAGATTGGGGATTTGGTGTATTTGAAGCTACAACCATACAGGCAAAACTCCGTATTAATGAGAAAAAACATGAAACTAGCTCCAAAGTTTTATGGGCCTTTTAAAATTTTGGAAAGGTTTGGTACTGTTGCCTACAAGCTAGAGTGCCCAACACTTCTAGGATACATCCAACTTTTCATGTGTCACAACTTAAAAAGCATTTTAGAGCAGCTCAAATCAATGCACAACTACCTGAGGTTAATCGAGAAGGAAATTTTGATGTGGGACCTCTCAAAACATTGAAACAAAGGAAGATTTATAAAGGGAATAGGGTCATATACCAGAATTCGGTACAATGGAAATACTACAACATAGAAGAGGCCACATGGGAGGATGAAGAACTTCTTAAACTCAACTATACATACTTGATACTTCATTCATGAGGACATGAAATCTCGAGGAGGGAATGTTAGAAAAGGGCAAACTGGGAAGGAGGGAATAATTAGTATGTTATAGAGTTAGTGTATTTTGGGTGCATATGTGAGTACATGGGTAGTTAGTTATATGTGAGTGAAGGATAATGATAGTGGTGTAGGTTAAGAGTATTCATTTTTTAGCATTTGATATCTATATATAGATGTAATGTGAAAAGTACTCCCTAAATATGAAATTTATGCTAGTTTCTCCTCCCTTTCTATCTATTTCTCTCTCTTCCTCTCTCACGAACCTAATATAAAACTCCGAGTTCTTCTCCTTCCTCCGTAAATTCTTTGGTTCCTAATTATCTCTCTCTATTTCTAATTCTCTCTTAATCTCTGGTCAAGTACTAAGATAGGGCCTGATAGAATAGGACGGTTTCCAAAAAGGCGAAGCTGTTTGCTATCACAAATTGATATAATCTATTGAGCGTTTTCTAGTTTTGATTGGAAGCGACTTATCAGGGTTAAACTATTGCTTGTAGCGCTGTTTAGGTATTTTGCTTGGGAGAACTGATTGTTTGTCCATCTTTTTTTGGTTTATTTTTATAGGCTTGACAATATGACCCGATCCTGATGGGACCCGATCGACCCGACCGTAATGAAACCCAATTTTTAAAACCCTATGGGGTTAGGATAGGGTAAGGGATTTATGCCTATGCACCCGCCCTCTACCCGTTTACATATATGTGTGTGTGCGTGTGTGTGTGTGTGTGTGTATATATATATATATATATATTTGTTATTTGTTTTTATGTTAATAGTAATAAGTATTTAGTTGATTCCAAAAAAATGAAACAGAAAGTTGGGCCGGACTCATCATACCAAACAAACTCATCATTTAATTTTAAACCCAAGTTTGTTTTTTTGTCAATCTCTCCCTCGATAATATGATACCACCGCCTCCCTCTTTCCATCGGTAGTATGACCGCACCCGTTCTTGTTTAACAATAACTTACAAGTCTGAATCAACCATTTATTGAAATATCTTTTTTTCTATTATATTCTCCAATTTTCCATGGAATTACTGCAACCTACTTCACAAAACAGATCAGAGCGATGAGCAAGATTGAAGATACGATCAAAGTACCTATTTTTCATGAATTTACTCCATTCTTTCATGGCTCTCTCTACACTCCCTTCTCTTGCAACTGAATAGGTACTCTTTACTCTATATGTAGGCGGGCGGGGATGGGTTATTACGGGGCTCCCCTTGGCGGGTGTGGGGGATGAGTTTTCTCAGGCAGGGCACGGGACGGGTAATGGTCCCCCTGACCATATCTGTCCCGTTGCCAGGATTATGTTCTGATAGGCATTTTGGTTTTTTTTTTTTTTTGGGGGGGGGGGGGGGGGGGGGGGTATTTAGTTTGTGTACATTGTTTTTAAATGGATTATCAGTGGGAAAAATATTCCGAGTTTGCGGAGATCTGGAAGTGGTAAATGGGGGTTAGACCATTTGCCATTGTTGCATTTTTTATAAGGTTTTTTTGGAATTTAGACGGAGTGGAATGCAGGGAATTTTAAAGATTAACATCTTTTCCGGTTTCTAAGGGATATAATATTTTCCTCATACCTATCAAAACAAGTCATTGCTATTATGTTTTTTGGCTTCTTGTTCATTCTCTTTGGGGCATGAGGACTTTGTCCTCTCCTTTTAAATCTCCTCTCTTTTCTACTAAATTCTTTTTTGAATCTTTTGATGGGAACTGCAGTATATGCTTGTTATAGTGATTATTTTTTATTATGGTAAGCAGAGTGGTGCTGATGAGGATCCAGAGCATGAATATTCACCTGCAGGTCGAGCTCTTAAAGAAAAGTTGTGAGTTTCAACTCCTTTGAAAGTTTTTACTTTGTTTTTAATTAAGATGTTGCTATTTTAATGTATACCTTTACTCATAAAAAAGAAAATAATCCCGTTTGACTGAGATCAAATTCTTTTGAACTGTTGCTGACAACTTAGTTGAAACTGAATCAGACTGGATGCACTGATGAAAGAATCAAGGAAATTGATATTTTTTACATGATTCCTCTCACATGAGTAGGGCCCACATTCATGTGAGAGACGTAGAAATATGATATTTCCTTGTGAAATTATCAGTTTCCAAGAATCAAATATGATTTTTTTAGTCTATGGTAGATGCTATAGTCTAATATGTAACTCTTGTGACAGTGCTAAGCTTCGGTCTAGACAAAAAGAACGTTTGGCTCAAAGAAATGCAATCAATTCACCTGTTCCAGTTGTGGGATTGCCTGGACTTGAACCCCCCTTGCTCCCTTCTTCCAGTGTTCTAGATAGTAATCGAAGCGAGGAGTTGTCAGCAATTGACTTGGAAGATAACAGACATTGTCAAAATTCGGAGGCACCAAAGACCAAGTCTGATTTGGATCTGAGGCTGAGCAAGTTATCAAAGCATAAAATGAGAAGCCATCTGGATTTTCCTGTTAAACCTTTTGGTCATCATTCTCTCGATATTGTTCTACCAGGTCACCATTTACAGGGAAAAAGCTTTACAAATTCATTATCAACCAGTAACTTGTTACCTGTTCTGGGTCTTTGTGCTCCCAATGCCAACCAGATGGAGTTGTTAGAGAGAAACGTTTCAAAGTCTCACAGCAGACATAACAGGAAAGGAAGCAGGCCAGGGTTCCCATTTGAAATAGCTCCTTTACGTGGGACCCTGAATGAGACAGATGTTAAGCCTCACGAGCCTTCCTCAGACAAGTTTAAACTACCACGTTCCTTGTTTGAAGCTTTGCAACGTGGGCCAAAAAATAGCGTTCCTGAAAATTATCTTTCGGTTAGGCCAAATTTCCTCTCACTATCTCATCCCCCCCCTGCTTGCTCTTTTTGCGTCTTTAACTTGTGCATCTGACATTATTTTATTTGCAGCACTCTCTTCCTTTCCCAAGAGGTAAAGGTTCTGATCATTTAGAAACTTATAGGCCAAGTTTCTCAGAACTTCATGAAAAGCTGGCATTAAAATTGCTCCCCAAATTCCAAGAAACTTCTGGGCCAAGTTTCTCAGAATTTCATGAAAAGATGGCACCGAAATTGCTCCCCAAATCCCGATATTCAGTTACGAATGTACCAAATCCGCACCCTGACTTGTTCCCCAGCATATCATTGGGGTCCAGAGCTGGGGATGCAAATGATTCTCTACAAGACCTGCCCACAATGCCGTTGTTGCCAAATTTGAGGTTTCCACGTGATGATACACGAAGATATGATCAGCAAGGGCTTGAGGTGCCTCCTGTGTTGGGTTTAGGTCAGGTACCACAAACTTATTCATCATTTCCTGAAAACCACAGGAAGGTTCTTGAGAACATAATGATGAGAACTGGCACAGGACCTAGCAACTTTCTTAAAAGGAAATCAATAAAAGTTATATGGTCTGAAGATGAACTTGATTTTTTATGGATTGGTGTTCGTAGACACGGTCGGGGCAATTGGGATACTATGCTTCGAGACCCAAGGTTAAAATTTTCTAAATTTAAAACTGCAGAAGATTTATTCACCAGGTGGGAGGAGGAACAACCCAAAATTTTGGATGCACCAGATCTTTCTGTACAAAAGCCCTTCGAGTCTACGAAATCTGGAAAATCTCCATTGTTTCCATGCATCTCTGATGCAATGATGACGAGGGCACTTCATGGAAGTAGATTCGCTGGGCCGCCAAAATTTCAGTCGCACCTAACTGACATGAAATTGGGTTTTGGCGATCTACCATCCAGCCTACCACATTTAGAACCGTCTTTGCACAGTGAACATTTTTCACCAATTCCGACTTGGAATACTGATTACCTGCGGACAAGTTATTCTGGAGCTTCGTCTACTGGTCCCTCTCATAGACCAGGGACTTCTAACATGCACATGGAGCAGCCATTTCTTCTCAATGCATTAGGGCCCAGTAGTTTGGGTTCCCTTGGTTTGAACTGCTCAAGCAGCTTTGATTTACAGAAGCAGGAGGATGAACAGCATGCAAGTAGGAGTTGGAAATTGCGAAGTTTTCTTGATAATAACATAGGAAGTGGTGTATCCACAAATGAGGAATTGTTTACCTGTTCTAATAAAGGACAGAATGTGTCCCACTCGAAAGGTAAAGAAGTGGCTGAAACTAGTTCTTCAAACAATAAGCTGCCCCATTGGCTTCAGGAAGCAGTAAGTGCTCCTGCAAAACCGGAGGATCCTGGCCTGCCACCAACTGTCTCAGCAATAGCACAATCAGTGCGTTTGCTATATGGAGATGATTACCCTACCATTCCTCCATTTTTGGCTCCGGGCCTACCTCCTTCCCAACCAACGGATCCACGACGGAGTTTGAAGAAAAAGAAGAAACGAAGGATGCATGCATTCCAGCAGTTACCTCGAGATATTGCAGGAATCAGTCACAACTTCCAAAGCAGCCTCCGTGTTGAGAATGTTGGTTCATCTTCGCCTCTACTGGCCGCACCACCTTTTCCTTTGCTTCCTCAGTCAATTGCTGGAACTTCAGGATTCCCTTGGTTGGAACCCAACCTCAATATGCCGCCTCCAAGTGTAAATATGCTGAATCCATCATCAACATCAGTAAATTCAAACACCCTAAAGAAACGAAACACTGAAATGCCCCCCTCCCCCGAAGTGCTTCAATTGGTAGCATCCTGTGTTGCTCCAGGGCCACCAGACACAAGTCTTGAAATTGAGCTCCCTCTTCCAAATTCAGTAATGGTGCCAGTTTCGACGGACGCTTGTGTTGAACAGAAGGATAAGCAGAGTTCACTGGTTAATATGTTTTCACAGTCTGAGGTGAAAGCTGAGCAGACTGAAAGCGGAGATTCCAGCAAGACTCGGTCAGAACCTGATCTACCAAACTATGAGGAAATATCGTCAGAAGGTACCCTCTCAGATCATCATGCGAGTGACCGGGAACCTTAGACAAGTCATATACTTGCTCATTATATTAATTCTGCTTAGAAATTTGGAGCCCCCCCCCCCCCAAAGTCATAATTGTGCCAATTTTTGTAGGGATGATCCATTTGAGTGTTTAATTAGCAAATATGGGGTCATTATGATACTTCTGTAAAGTTTCTGTACGTGAAAAATGAAATATATAATGTTCACTTTGGCATTGCTTTTGTTTACTAGAGATTGAGGAGTTTGTCAAAAATATTTTCAGACTATAAATGTTATGTCATCTGCAGTAGTGGATTCTTTTTTATAGTTCCCTGGGATTTTGGTAAATTGCAGGATTAAAATATTTCAGTACTGGGGAAATGATTTATATGGCGAAAAAGAGGGTGGATTTATAGAAGGGTGGTCAATTGGCCACCCATATATATATATATATATATATAAAATTTACTTCCACTATGGGATTTTAGAAAATATATAGAAGTATAGGGGAAAAAAGAAAACGAAGGTGCCCTCCTTAAATAATATGATATCTGTTCCAAAAAATAGAATAAAGTTTGACATTTTAAAATTAATTTGGAATATATTCTGATTTAAAATTAATATGATTTATTTAACATTTTTACATAATAAATCTTGCAATTAATAGCATTATTTTGATTGTTTATGATTTTCGTAATTATACGGCTCAAAATAAAATTAATTTATATCAATTTTAAATTTAAAAATAATTTAAATGTACTTTAAAATGTTAATATTTATTTTATATTTTGAAAGGGAGAGAGCTTGAGACTTGGTACTTATATCGAGATAGATACATTTGATACTATTAAAAATGAAACAATTTGAAGAAATGAAATATCGAAAAATAATTCCGTAATGATTTTATGCAATTTATATTGTGTTATTTTACTTATATATATTGTCATTTAGTTGTTTTTTTTTTCCACAATCATATATTTTAAAGTTAAAATATAGGGGGCTGATATTGCGGAGCAAATAATTTACTGCCAGAGCAATTAAAATTTGTTGACAAAATTGCCCTAAATATCTATACTTCCCTTCTTCGTTTTTTCCCCTTCCCTTTATTTTAGTCCGTTAGAATTTCCTTCACTACGTACCTTTTCTATTCATCTTACTTAATTCACTCCCCCAACCCCTTATTTGGTCTGCCAATCAATCATTGTACCTATTTTTTCAATTCATCGTCTTCCTAGTTGTGCTCATAATCCTCCGTCCTACCTTTCTCTCTCTATCTTTCCAATCTTTGCTTAAATTTGGTGGTTTGAAAGATTGCAAATATGCAGCTGGTGCTCTTAGAATCTGTTCACGATCAGAAATGTTGGTTAATTATACAGGAAAGGATTCCTTTGCTTATTCCCCTTTCAATGGTTTTTTGTTGAATTAGAGATAAGCAATCAAAAAGGAAGACAAGTAATCAAAGAACTAGAGAAAAATCAAGTCCTCATGGTTTAATGGTAAAACAACTACTCATAAGGTTTTGGGTGCATGAGATATTGAGATCCAATCTTGGCAAAGTCAAGGTTGTTAAAAATTCTGCTCAAATTATCAAAAAAAAACCAAAAAAAAAAGAAAAAGAAAAAGAAAAAGAACTAGAGATAATTAAAATATAAAAAAGAAAAGGTAAAATGGAATGGGGAAGGGCAATAACTATTTAGGGGCAATTTGTCTACATGATTTTAATTGCTCCGGCAACAAATTATTTGCTCCGGCAATATCAATCCCCTATAATATTAACCAAATATAGTCATTGTTACCGGTTTATTTTGCAGTCTATATAGAGATACCGATTGGACCCAAGTCAAAAAAAAAACCATTGTTTGATTGCTGGTGTTTTATTTGTTATTAGAGTAAAATGAAGAGGAAAAAAACTGTGATTTTACACCTATTTTTGAGTCAGCAATTAAGGTCCGGAAATTACTATTTCAACTCATGCGGTACACCACCTGCAGTTACCAGTTTTGGCCTAAGGCGGTTAGTTACCATTCGAAAATAACATTTTAAAACGATAAATTTTAAGAAAAAAAATTATTTTTCCAAATTTGTCTATAACAGAGAGTGAGTACAACTTATGGTATTTGAGAGATTGATTATCTCAAACAAGAAAAATTATTAGATATACCTGAGTTTATATGGCGTCATACATCACTTATGTGGTGTTACATGAGCACTTAAAATAAGTCATTTCACTTTGAGTGTTCTTATGACACTACATGAATAATATAAAGCACTACGTGATAAGTGTTTCAGGACCAATAAATAATTACTCCTCAAATAGGGGTTCCATGAAATGGTATGTGTTGGAAGTTGAACTCTAGGCAATAACCTATTTTATGCGCTTTATAATCAACGTTTCATATTATTTGATTATTATTAAATTTTTAAAATTAATTTAAGAAATTTTAAATTTTAAATTAACATAAATTCTTTTAATTTTAATTAATATAATAATAAAGATTATAAAATATCTAAAAAGTATGAATTATTCTAGGAAACTGATATATTTACATGATCTCTTCTCACATAAGAAGAAAGTAGGTCACATCTTTATGTGAGCGAAGATCATGTGAAAATATCAAAAATTCATGTGAAAATAGTAGTTTTTATTATTTTAATATTTATTATTTCATAATTTTTAATGAATTATTTTAAATTTAAATTTAAAAATATCTCTAATCAACTTTCAAAAATTAACAATAATAAAATAATTTGAAATGAATGAAATATTATATTTGGTACGAAATAATAAATGTAATTGTAGATATTGTTGCTGCCATCCCACTTATCGCGGAATACTGTCCCTGCAATTTAAATCATATGTTCGAAAGTTTATATAGTCAATTGTGTCGGAGATGGTAACATGCTGCACATGCTTATATATATATATATATATATATATATCGCGGAATACTGTCCCCGAAATTTAAATTAGATGTTCGAAAGTTCACCATTTTAAAGTTAATTGTGTTGGAGATGGTAACATGCTGTACATATATATATATATATATATATATATATATGTATATATATATATGTATATGTATGTATGTATGGAATCTATTTATAGTAAATTGTAATTATGTTGTTATGTGGTTTAGCGGTATTTGCAAGTCATCACTTGTGGTTTAAAAACCTCTAAATTATCACTTATAATTTTCACAAAATTACACATTACCTATTTTTTATCCAAAATAATAGTGTGTGTGCTACACTCGCCCATATGCAAGTTGGTAACCTTCCGGCAGCAAGAGAACATTGTCAATGGTCCAAAATATCCTTTTTGCACATATATAACATACAAACCTTTTTCATATATTTTTAGGTTCTTTATTCTCATTTATCACCACCTACTTACAATTAGGTTCTCAATTTAGTTGTTGCAATTACTAATATTATGTTATAATAAAAATAGTGGTAATGGTATGTGAAAAAAATGGAATAAATTTAAGTTAGGTTTTGAAAAAGAAAAAAATATATAGTTTGGTAAATTCATGAATGAATTATAATGTTTAGATTTTATCTTATTAAATGCAAAAAAAATAGGTTAAATGAAAAGGTATTTAATCTAGAATTATGCATTGAATTTTAATTAATATAATTATTATAAATGTAAAGTATGTAAAAAGTATTATAAATTATAAAATAAAATATTATTCCATCCAGTCCAAAAAATAGGGATACAGTTCTAAATAGATAACTTTAAAAAATAATCTTATATTTTCAAATGTTCATTATTGTTAAATAAAAAAATTAGTAATAAAAGTGTGATACTATAAATAATAATAAAAAATAATGACAAACTAGAAATATTATGTCACTACACACACACACGATTGGTTAAAAAGAAAAATATATATCTAATTAATTAGAAGGAAAGGAGTATTAATAAAAACTTTTACGAAACATATCAATTTTAAATTTTAAGACATCAATTGATATTTTTTATAAAAAATATTATGAAACAGAGGTATTAAATAGTATTTGATAATATATATAGTTTTACATATAAATTGAAATGGCCACTTATTGAATTCTTTGAAAATTTCAAGTTTGTGTTTTTTTTTTTCAATTTACTTACATATTAGTTAGTTTCATAACATTGGAAATTTTGATTGTTTCTTTCTCATGAGTAAACATAATTTGTAGCATGATGTTTCATAATAAACCATTAATAATATTAGTTTACTTGTATTTTTTTTAGGACCGAGAACATAAATTGTTATGCATTTCAATTTAAATTAATTACTATTTTTTAAGTTGAATTTTATTTGTTATGAATAATAAGTTACATTACATTAGCAAGAAAGTAAACAATTGATGTGAAGAAAAAGGGGTATAAAAATAATGGTTAGTTTTTAATATTATTTACGTCGATTTTCCTTTTTATGTAAATGGTGACACCACTTTTTGAAAATTCCAAGTCCGCCAATATATATATATATATATATATATATATATATATTATTTAAAGTGTGATTAAAATTATTAAAATATCTATTTTCTTTTTCAATTTCCTTATATAGTTGGCCGGATTGCGCAATCCATTCCCTTTATGTTTATCCTATTTTGTATCACCTGTATTCATGAATTAAATATACAGTGGTTTGGTTAAGGGAAGTGAAAAGTGGATTAAATGTTCACGAAGAGTAATATAGTGATTTATCAACTCAGTTAACGGTGTTAGCAGAAAAATGGGGATTGATGTGCGTTGCAAATTTGTATAAACTACGAGTGTAAATTTAGAGGTTTTTAAACCACAAGTAGTGACTTGCAAATGCTACTAAACCATAGATACTAAATTGTATTTTACCCTAAATAATATTTTTGACTTTTCAATGAGATTTTACACCAGCCATTCCAAGATCTGACTATCTGATTATTTTTAAAAAAGACAGTCTTCTGCATGCATAGTTTTGGGTTGGTGCTTTCCCCTCCGCAACCCAATGTTGCAGTAATTAAATTGTTTTGTAATATTGTCTTGTAAAAAAGGGTCCTATCAAATCTTGCAATGAACGTATACGATCTTATACTATTTATTATGAATGTACTACCCACAGATTCAACCATAAATGTGTCGTTTATTTAACAGATGGTGACTAAAAGATTCTCATTGTGTGGTTTTCATTTGGGAATGATTTTTATTTTATTTTAAATTAAAATTTTAATAAATTTATAAGTAAATATTTTAATAAATTTATAAATAAAAGTGTTAGATATCACTTTTATTTATAAGTCAAGAATTATAAATAATAGTTGTGGATGTGTTCGGCTAATAATGACTTATAAGTTAAGTAAAATATAAAAATTACTAAAAATCGTTCTCGAAGAGCTTTTTTACCTTAATTACTTATAAGTTCAGTTGACCAATTTATAAGTAGTTGTCGAACCGGCTCTAAGACCAACTAATCCATACTTGCTACCGCTTTACTTGTAAGATATAATTATAAGGCTGCAAAATGAACCATCGCTAGACTAAAAGTTTGATTTGAGTTTGACTCGAAATATAAACGATTTAAATATGAGTAAAGTTTAAAATTCGATAAATTACTCTAATTTTTTCAAATTGTAATTTTTTATTGAGATTTAGATCATATTCGCTTGAAAAGTTCAAACTGTTTGGACTCGATTTGAGATCATACCCAACTCGATAGTTAAACGAATCTCAATCAAATTTTATTTTATACTCGATAAATTTTATAAGTCAAATTTAAACAATTTAATATTTGACTCAGTTCGTTTAAACATGTGCATAGATCTATATAGTATAGTCATAAAGTTTCACCAGTTAACTAAATCTAAACCACGCAAACTTGAGCCAAAGAATTAACAATGTAATAAAGAGAGAGAGATATTAATTAGTTGTCTCGGCTCAACTCAGCTGCTGAACTTAACAAAGCATTTTTATCCCAAACTAGCTAGTTAAGGGAAGACTGAAAATAAGTTCCATATCTATTATCTCAAGAGAAATTTTTTAAAAATACTACTGATATCTTTATTAATTTATTTCTCTAGTGGGAACCCGCCACAATTCGTCTTGTTGGGGCATTTGCTACAAACCTAGAAGAAAAGGCATAGAATCTATAGTAATAATCTTCATCCAGCAAGCTTCCGCAACCACTTGTATCAAAGTTTAGGGAGTAGCTCAACGGATCATACCGGCATTTAAGCCTAGAAGACGACTCTCGGCTCGCCATGCGTAGCAACCGGCTGTGTTTCTTCAGTTTCCTCGCTAGTTTTGCTAAGCTGCAGTAGCATTGTGTTGAAGTACTTGATCCATTATTCGGGTCGGATGTCGATGATGAGTTGGTGGTGGAACCACCAATGCCACCACAGCAGACGGCAGTGGTGGTGATGGTGGAGGAAGTGTTTCTTGACCGCCAAGGAAATCCCATTTTAGTCATAGCTAATCGATCTCTTTTTTTTGTGATGGGGATTTTTTTTTTTTAAATGGTAGGAGTAGTGAGGAAAGTGGCTACTATTGTTTGGATATATATATAGGGGCCGGTCAAGGTGGCGATGAGGAGAGAGAAATGGTTTATACTAGAAAATTTATTGATAGTTGTGAAACCACGTTCCACATGATCCATGCACCTGAATTTTGTGAATTATTGTATTGGACATTTGTTTTTTTCAATCCCTAAAAAGACGGTCAAAATTTAATTCATTTTAGTATATATTGATTGAAATAGTATAATTTACATGCATTTTGTTGATATTTGTAATGATATTAATTATGATAACATAATTTAGAAGTTGGGAGTTTTGTAAGACGATGCATGCCTCAATAGATTTTAAGAATTGAAAATTGTTATTTTTATAGAATTTTTTGATATTTTTACATAAAAAGTATTGTTATAAATCTATAATGACGGTTTTGACCGTCGTTACAGGTTTATAGCGACAGTTTACATGTAAAAATATCAAAAAATTATGTAAATCATAGTTACCCTTTTGTAAAATGAAGGAATATGCTGTTACTATCACCTTTTGAGTTAACAATGCATTAAGATACCCTCTTTGTTCAATTTCATCTTTATTATTTTTTTGATAAAAATAAAATTTAAGAACCTATTTTATTACAACTCAAATCTAAGCATACATTTCGATATTAGAATTTAGGAGGAACCTGGGGAATGGACAGAAAGATAATTAAGGATAACCTAATAGAAATTTATAACCTTCAATAGTGATAAACTCGAATTGGTGAATTAATTTACACAGTAAAAAGAAAAGTCTTACTTATAATAATTCAATAAAACATGATTATTTTCTCAAAATTTTTATATAATTTTATTTATCACCTGAACCAAAAAAATATACATATTAAGTAATTAAATAAAAGTTATCTAATTTACCCGCACAAAATTTTATAAATTTACACAGTATAATTCTATAAAGTTTTATTTAAAAAAAATAGATAATTTTGTCCAAATTACCTAATATTACTCAAAATAAAAAAAGTCTAAACAACTTTTTCAATAGTAATCTGTTATAAAACGAATCTCGAGCCGTTGATATCAGTGGTGTAATCATGTTAAATTATTATTATTATTTTGTTCTTATAAGTTTTGTTATATTATTATTTTACTTTTATATATATATATATATATATATATATATATATATTTTATGTAATTCTTCAAATTTTATAAATTTTTATTATATTTTATATAATTTATATATGCGTATGTCATGGGGTGCTAACAGTAATAATGCAATAAAGCAAGTGGTATAACAAATCTAACAAATCTGAGCTAGTCAAGATGATGCGGAAATTATTTGACTTAGATGACGTGGAGTTGACAGTTTCAATTAACTTGTGGTGCCCAGACACATGTGGAAAACATAAACTACGCAATTAATCCCATAGTGTAACAAATTACTGCAACAAAGCCAGTGGTGTAACAAATCTGAGCTAGTCAAGATGATGCATAAATTGTTTGACTGGGATGACGTGGAGTTGGCAGTTTCAATTAGCTTGTGGGGCCCAGAAAAATGTGAAAAACGTAAAATACGCAATTAGTCCTACAGCCTAACAAATTTAACAGTTTCTGGTCACAAATTATAAAATTATTATTAACGTTTAAAAAATTAATTTAAAATTAATATGATTTATTAAAATTTAAAAAAAAAACAAAAAACTTGGTTATTATTGAATACCACTTTTATTCACATTTGACTTACAAAGAACAAGAAAAGGTTCATCTTTATCATACTATTAACGTGAGTGATAATGTAATGAACAGAAACTTAGTGATTTTTGTTACTAATTGTTAAAATTTAGAGATATATTTTAACATTTGTAAGTTAATTTATGAAATCTAATAATTCAAAATTAATATGATTTTGTGAAACTTTGAAAACAATAAATATGATAACTAATAGAAGTTTTTGGTTAGTATGTATAGGGTTGATGCCTGCCCAGTGCTAAAAGGTCAAGAAAGTAATAAGGAGCACAATGGAATTGATATTTTAAGCAGAAACCCCACAAATATCATAACAGAAAGTTGGCAGTTGTGGCATTGGAATATAAATTAGGTCCCAAATCTAGCAAACTGGCCTTATATAGGACCTTAGCAGCAAGTGGTTTGGACCATTCTACCTTTGCCATTGACCTATTGTAGAGCCACACCCTATTGTCATGAAGTATGAGTGGAATACTGATTGATCTGTAACTTAAGACTTTGTGGAGGATGGAATCCAACCAAAATGCTCTCAGTCCTTTGTTTGGTCAGAAAAAATTGCGACATTAAACTATTCATTCATCACACAATCTATCAAGTTTGAGTTGGATCCTCCTATCGAGAAGAACCATGCCGATGAGATAAAGTCGAACATGAAGACAGTAAAAAATTCTAAAATATGTGAGTTGAGCTAAGATTTCGTTGGGATTTAGTCTAAGTGAGGAGTTGTGATTGGTGAGCCTTCTGTCATGGGTTCGGAAGGAAAAATTGTTGAGTTTGATCCTTCGCCCGTAAGATAATCCAAAATAACAAAGGATTCTAATTTGTGAAGATAAGTTGATTTTGGATTGACTTGACTATGTGGGCCAAATCAAGAAATCAATTAGGAAAAGGATTCATTAAGACTTGGGAAGTCAGGTGCATGAAAATTAATTGGCAATCATGTGCAGTCCACACGTTGAACTCTTTTAGGAGTACTAGTTGATAATTCGTGTATTGTACGAGCTAGTTTGAATAATAAATTTAATAATTTGTCCGATATTTATGTAAAAAAAAACTTGAAATACACAATTCATGTAAATTAGTTGAATTACTATAGCATAAAATTAAGATATTCACGAATTATATCAACAACATTAAGAAAACAGTACAATTTGAAACAACAATCAACACAATAACTATAAATTAAGAAGTAAAACAATGCATAATTCAGTAATTAGTTTTACTCGTAAGTGCCTTTACCAATGTGCTCTAATTTCTCAAAACAGTCCACATTTCGAGACCCCCATGGCAATGATTCTTCTAGATTGAGCTGACCAATTGGCTCAGTTTTCCCCACCCCATCCACCTATTATTACATTCATTTACTAAACACATAAATCAACTTTTGAATGAAAAATCAGTCTAACAACAACTTCAAATTCACCATGTACTTCGTTTCACATGAAAACGAAATTATTTCGATTCTAGCCTTAAAGCATGCTTACAAAGAATGTGGAAAAAAGCATAATAGTTTTAAGTGTCAATGTAAAAATAAATTGAACGTATACATTTACTATTTTTGACGAAGGTAAATATTTGTCTATTATTCTCTTAATACAAAAAATATGAATTTTCAAGATTAAATTGTACAATCTTGCAATCTTAGTTTGATCCAATACCTTGAATAATAACAAAATTTAACACAAAAAAAAATATTATATAAACATATGCTCATATTGACTTGGTAGTCGATTCCTCTTAAAATCATACGTTCATCGTTAAACATTACTTATAAAATATACGAATAATGTCTACCTTTTATTCTCAATTCCATGCATCAAAATGACATTCTACCAAAAGAAAAATAATCTATAACTTCTTTTACAAAGATATCATAGCAGTCCGATCACTAAAATTAGTGGTCTATACTTTAAGCTAAAATAAAAATAAAATAAAATTGAAATCATAGCAGGATAGCTCAAAAAATATAGCTAGAGATTCAAACGCATAACAATTGTTATGCATAGTTTTATAAAAATGGCTCGTCAGCTTATCTCTTCTTTGTGGTATTTCAATACATATGTAACATTCACCTCGTTAACATGCATGGTATGAATCCATACTAATTTTTTTCCCGAAACAGTACGACTCAAAGTGCAAAGAAATTTGCAAAGACAAACTTGAGGGAAGTTAAATATAAAGTTATCTTCTAAATTCACAAATTAAATCGGCAAGATAGATAGGAACTTAGAGGGAGGGAAGAGAATTGGGTTTCATTAGTCTGAACTTCTCTAGAAAGTGGTTATTGTTTAAAAAAAAATCAAAAACTTAAATTAAACATACCTTGAGGCTTGATGGCTTGATTAATTTTACTGTACAAATGGGCGAGATAAATACAAACTTAACACACGAAATTGTTGGGTATGTAAAAAAATGAATACCATGAAGCTAAGCAACCTTGCAAATATCAAATATTTTTTTTCTCTTTGGCATTTTATCAAATAGGTAACTTGCATATGGCAGAGACATCAGTAAAATTGGAACAAAACAAATTTTCATATGCAGAAGTAAGTATAGATTCGGAGGGAGAAATACAGTAATTGGGGAGGCTTAATCTTTATGTTCCTGGAATCTTTAAACGAACTGTGAATTCAATTATCCGCTTCTTTGATTTCTATCTTGTGAGTAGAAACGGTAAAAAATAGTAGTGAGACAATTTTCTATTTGTGGTTCTTGCCCCTGTTGATATCAACTCCATTCTATTGCAGATTTCGATAAATTACTGGGCACGTGAAGTTTTCTTGCTGCGAGTTGGTGGATAAAATAGAGAGAGCGACAGAGATTTGAGAGAACTGAAGGGAGGAAAAGTGATATGATGAGACTGAATAAAAATAATTGCATATTATATATTAGTAAAAGTTTCAAAATATTCTAATTATTTAAATGAGTAAAATTATGAATTTTTACATTTAATTCTAATTAAAATAATTAAAATATTATCTAATATTTTTTAGGAGTTGAAAAAGAGAAAAAAGTGATGTACAAAAACTTAAGTGGTTGGATGTTATATATAATAATTCAGAGGTATTTTGGACATTTGCCTTAATTACTGGTTGGTTCCTAAGAAAGTTCAGGAAATGAAAGAAATCAGAAGTTTGGATTCCACTCTGTTCTCGTTACTTTTTCACTTTTGAGAAATAAAGAGCCCTCCAACATAAGAACCCAATGATACCAAAGGTTTGAGTTCGCCTTCTAAAACCTAGAAGCACAAGCTTTTTGATCTTGGCCTGTTGTTTCAAGTATCAATTTGGTATCAAGAAATTGTTAGTCTTTGAACTATGCTTCTAATTTATTTTGTTTCCATAATGAATGCTTGTGTTAGCACTTTCTTTTATGTTATGAGTTGAGTTGATCTAGTCTCAATTCTTAACTGATTTTCTATATATATCGGTTGCTAAGTTACTGTTTCGACAACCAAAACAGGGGACATTTTATTGTGAGAGTCCATGCTGTTAGAGCCTCTAACGACAACTTTGAATTTTTTTTTTGTCCTGCCGCTAGAGCCTCTAGTGGCATGGGCTTTTTGAAGCTGATTTTGGGTTGCTAAAACAGTAATCATAGCAGTCGGTTACTGTGAATTAACTCCCTATATATATATATATACACTAAAGAGGCAGGAAAAGAGACGAGAAGAACAGAGAAAGTAGAGGGATAAATAGATTAATGTATTCCATTACTCGAGTTGAATTTATGATTGCTCATTTACATATCATTCCACCGTTCTTCAAATTTCAGTCGATCCTTGTGTTTCATTTATGAAGTTCTGGTACTCCCCTAGAAAGAACCTTTCAATTCCTTCAGTCGTTCATAGAGATTTAAAAGTAGATAAATTACTTTGGAGAAAGAATCCGGTATTCTATGTAGGCAAGCATTAAATGAACTGCAAAAGGAATTACATAGGTGCCCGAAATTTACTCAACGTTCTTACTTTGTTTTTAGATATTTAATAATTTTGCATTTGATAAATTAGTCAACTCATTTAAGCTGTTATTTATCATGTGACCGTTTACGTGGGTGATTGAATTAAGTTCTGGTTCCCCGACTTCAGAATGACATTATCATTTCTTCATTGCAGGGTTTTGGGATTGAAGGAGATGTCCGCAAATGAGATTACGCAAACGAGATTACGCAGTTAGACTAGTGGAGTTAGACCTGGCAAACGGATTGGGCTTTTGGCGGATCAAGCCAGAACGGGCCGGGCCAAAAACAGTTCGACTTTTTGTGGGCTACAAAATGCTTGGCCCGTGCGGGCCTGGCCGATCCGGCCCGTGCGCCATTTGTATAATTTTTGTTTATTATGACTTATAATTTAAAATATTAAATAGGACATGAAATCTTCTTCATGTGTGTTATGATTAACTTTTCATATTTGAAATAAATATTAACACTAATTATTTACAATTATAATACATTATTTTTTATATTCTTCATAATTTTCTATTTGATTCATTTTCTAAGTTTTTTTTTTTGTCAACAATGTCAAGCAATATAAATTTTTTTTTAAAAAAAAAATTTAGCCCGCGGGCTGACCAAAAATGGTCCAACTTTTTTGGACTGTATTTTTGAGGCCCAAAGCCCAATTTTTTTGGGCCAGCCCGGCCCGGCCCGTGAGCCCTGGGCCTTTTTGCCAGGTCTAAGTGGAGTCAACAATTAAGCATTTTGGTAAGCCTGACATTCCTATGAATGCTGCAGCTAGCAATTTCCTAGTTCCAGCAAAGGACTTGGCCCAAATGATTTCCGGAGAATATTTGTTTGTAAAAAATATGTTTGGGATTGGATTATTTGTATTAATTTAACACTAACTCAAATTATTTTATCTCATAATGAGGGATTATTAGTCCTTAAAGTTGGACTATTAATCTCATAAAATTATTTAATAGCCTAAAATAAGGGAGACTATTAATCCCACATTCATCATGTGATTATATAATCTCACATTCATCATGAAATTATATAATCTCTCATAAGTAGCATTAGGAATGATAAAAAATAGTCTATAGGACTATTTAAGGGACTATTAATCTCTCGTCATGGGATAAAATAGTCCAAAATAGTGTTAAATTAATACACGTAGTTCAATTCTAAGTATATTTTTTACAAACAAACATAACCTAAGTGTCATATAGCATTTTTACACTCTAAAATTCTAAATAGTTCTGTCTTTTATAAGTTTAAAAAAAAATTCCCAACACTAAATCCTTGTATTGAAAGCTTTGAGTTAATTCTAACTGCAACTCATTTGTGTAAGTTCTAAATGTTACTAACCAGTAATTGTTACATATCAAAATAATAATTTATCTAGTCTTTGATGATACTAGCTGTCTTGTATTTTTTTTTAAATATCTTTGACATCACTGTTTTAACTTTGATTCAAATTAACATCATTCAAATGTTATGTGAGCTCAGTGAATTAAGATGTATGGAATATGCAAATTCCCAAGTAAAGTAATAAATTTTATCGAAAAATTGATTTTATTGGTAGATCAGTGTTAACATCATATTACATATTCACGGTTTTGCCTTTCATCAGGCAGTTACCCCTATGGGGCCACCAAAGAGCAAGCTAAAACAACTTCTCCCTCCATTTGAAGATGAAGTAAAGAGACGTATGAATGTTTTTTCCTCCCATTTTTATATTGAGTGTTTTTTATGCTTGCTCATTTTTTTTATTCAATTTTTTTATCCGTATATAAGACAAATGATTGTGGCCTCACCTCATTTCATTTTTAACTCAAATGAGTGGGCCACACTCATTTGTTTTATATGCGAATAAGAAAAATAAATAAAAAAAGAGAATAAGTCTAAATTTTTTCTTTTATATTATAGTCCTGAAGGTGAAATTTCCATCGATGAGTATTCTTATTACTGTGGTAGTTATTTTTGATTGCTTGGCATTTTCATAAGCTAAGATTTTAGAAGGAAAGAAACAACATTCCAATTGCTTTCAACTTTGAACACCTGAACATATTAGTCAGGATATTGAATATCTATGAAGTCAGTAGCCATATAATTTTTTGAGTGGTTCTGTATTTACTCTCAAATTTGACTCATAAAACTTATTTTTATATAAGACAAAGAAGTATGGTCCCACTTTATTTGTTAAATACAAATAAAGTGGAACTATACTCTTTCGGTTTTTTTACGGATAGAATTAACGGATAAATTTTGAAGATAAATCTAAAATTTTTCTAAATTTTTTGAACATGAAATAAGTGACTGGCTCATATATGTATAATAACTCGTAGGAGTCTACCCGTACATGGTTTATTTATAGATTTGTTTGATGTGCATGATTCATGAGATGTTACACTTGCATACCCTCAGGTCAAAAACAAGGAAAGGGAAGGAAAAAAGAAAGACAGTGATTGTATATTATTCTGATATTTTTTTTAAAAGGAAAAGAAAAAGAGAAGTGATTAATCCTACTAGTTTATCATGTTAAGGGTTAAACACTAGGAAAGGGTATTTATCAAAAAAAATTATTTATCTAATCATATAGACACTGATGAATAATTCAAAATAAAAGTAATACATCTCCGACTCCGGTTCATTCTACCATAATAAAACCTCATCATGAATTATTTTATTTTATTTTTGGTACTAATCAAGAATTAAATTTAAAGGCCCAAATTTAAGAATATAGGTAAACAATAAAAAATAATTTGTAAGTTTTTATTTATAATAAATTAATAATTGCTGATGTGACATCTCAATGAATGAAAAAAAAAGGACAAAAAAGGAACTGGACTAGCCCATATATTTATCAAAAGTAATGTTCAAACATCCATATATAAACCAAGTGTAACGTTCAATCAAATAAATATATATAAAATACAAAAATCAAAAGTAATGTCATCAATGACAAATTGTCAATATTTTGCAACTCGGTACACCATAAATCATAAATAAAATAAAATTTATTCGTTCACATCTTATTCTTAAAATTTTATTTAAATTGTGTTTCTGTTTTTCTTATTTTATCCAAGTATATAAAGAGAGAAAACATGATTATGCAATTATTAAAAATTATCCCATAATTATTGTTTGTAGTTATTTTACTTTTTAGAAAGAGTTAAAACATATATGGTATTCCATCCGTCCCTTTTTATTCATCATTTTAGAAAGATTTTTATTCTTATTTATTTATCGTTTGTAGATTTCAAAAAAATATTAAATATTTTTTTTATATTATTCTTTATAATTAAATGTTAATTTGTTTATCTCTCATCATTTCAATAAATTTTATAAGATTAATATTAAAATTTTATACTTAATTTAATCAATTAGACAAAATATTAATTATATTTTTTAATGTAACGTATAACCTTAAAGCGTCAATTATAAATGGACATAGCGTATTAAAGATTTATTTAGAATTCTTCTCTCTCCTCTCCTCTAATATCTCTCAAATTTTATAATACTCTTCCTATTTTGTATCAATAAATTAGAGTAATATTAGAGATATAAATTATTTATAAATTTTTTTTTGTACTAATAAATTAGAGTAACGCTAGAGATATAAATTATACATAAAAATGTATGCAAAAATAGTGAAAAAAGAGAAGAAAAAAAGAAAAAGAAAAAAAAACGGAGCCTACTAAATGTTTTACATATTTTTATTAATATAAAATATATGGATCATACCCTTTATGCATATTTTTTGTATACAATTTATACGCATAATATCAATATTAAATTAATGCCACATCTCCTTCGATTCGGGGACTAGTTAAAATACTACTACTAACCGGCGTACACGAGCCATAAGAATTTGGAAAAAAGAACAGAGTGGAGGTTTATCACTACTTCAATGGCCTTCTTCTTCTCCATTCAAGGGAGATATACTGAAAGGAAAGGTAGCTCTGTTAACTGGGGGTGGATCTGGAATTGGGTATGGAGTTTCAGAGGAATTGGGCAAACATGGAGCCTCCATTTCTACAATGGGTCGCCGCAAACATGTTGTTGATTCTGCTGTCTCTGCTCTCACCTCTCTCGGCATTCAGGTAAATTTCCCATCATTTCCCTTCTGGGTTTCTCTTTAATTGCTTCAAAAGTAAAAGAACATAAAAAATTATTTAGTCTTTTGTTATAATTCCTCGTATAACTGTGTTTGTAAATATTTCAGTTTCCTTCATGTGTTTATTCAGTTGTGTTTTTCATAATTTATACATATGTTTAACATTATATCTTCATTTACCATATGGGTTTTTTCTTTGGTTGATTTGAAAGTGAATGAACAGAAAAAAGATTCAATCTTTTGTTATGATTCCTTGTGTTTTTGAGTATCTTTCAGTTTCCTTCTTTTGTTTATTCATTTGTGTCCATAATTCATACAAATGTTTAACATAATAGAATCATGTCCCATCTGGATTCTTTCTTTGGTTGATTTGAAAGTAAAAGAATAGGAAAAAGATTCAATCCTTCGTTATAACTTCTTGTGTTTGACTTTAATTCAATTTCCTTGTGTTTATTCAATTGTGTTTTGCTAATTCAGACAGCCACTAATTAGTACCGCTAACCAAATTAGATTCCAAGCCAACACCAGCCAAAGAATCCAAATTAGAATCTGTAGATCCAACATATGAAACAAAGTCCAATACGTCACAAAATTCAAAATTAATAGGTGGAGCAGTAGTTACCTGTTCTCTTACGGGACTGATGATCTGCTTCTGCTGCATTACTATTAGCTGCATGTGGCTGTGGGAAGAAAACTCCAGTCCCAGATGACCCACTACTTCTTGACCCAACCCCTCCAAGAAATACTACACTCATACCTGGCCCGGCTTGAAATGCACTCAGAAAACCAGCCCTTCTGC